>CM077167.1:117421265-117848959 GCA_039583875.1 Platanthera guangdongensis
TAGCAAACCGGACATAATGTTGCTACATGTCTTTGTGTTAGTTTCCAATTGAACCCCAAATAATCTCGCCTAGTTTTCCTAAAAATAATTTGAGATATATAAAGAGTGTCCTACTCTAGGACTCTGGAATCCTACTGATCAGAATTTGAGTTCTGGATACTCGATGCTGACTTTGCTGGATGCATAGTAGACAGAAAAATACCTTTATAACATGTTGTTCCTTGTTATGAGATTAGCTCAATATTTAGCAAGAAACAGTCATATGTGTCTACATCAAATGCTAAAGAAGAATATATTGCAGCTGGCAGTTGCTGTTCCCAGATGATGTGGATTCAAAACCAACTCCTGGACTATGGGTTCAACTTAAAAAATTCAACTTATTATGTGATAACCAAGTGTTATATCCATAACACAAAATCAAGTCCATCACAGTAGGACCAAGACTATAGACATTAGGCATCATTTCATTAGAGTGTGAAGACAAAAATAAAATTAATCTTGTCTATATCTACACTGATTTACAAAGAGCTGACATTTTCACCAACCCCCTGGATTAAAGAAATCACTTGTTCTTTATAAATCAGCTTGGTATGATAAATGGAGAAGTCTTAAATTGATTTTTGTCTGCAGTCGACAAATTTTTCAAAGTTCGTCGAACGGAGATCGATGAACTGTGAAAGGTTCTAGAGATATTCGTCAAATTGAGTTCGACGAACTCTCTATGAGTGAAGTTATTTTCATCGAACGGAGATCGAATAATCTAATTCAGAAAATTTTCATCGAACATAGCTCGACGAAATATTTTCAAATCTTCAGTCTAAGCTCGACGAATATTTTTAACTATAGAATATTTCGTCGACCTCAGATCGAAGAATTCTTTAATTTTTGCTGAACGGAGTTTGACGAATCATATTCTGAAAAATCTTATATCTAGGCTTTTCTTCGACCTCTATCCCGCGCTTTCAGTTCCTTTACATTTGATCTCTTGTGTTTTTTGCAGGCGCACTCATGGCGATTCCCGCGGGCAATCTTGGAACCATGAAACTTGATACTGGATTTGATCTAGATTTTGAGTCGTTTCAACACTCGGATCCTATCTTCCTGGACATTCTGAAATTGCTTGAAAATCAGCAGTTGAAGAATCTCATGACCACCAGAATAAAGATAGCTGGTGCAGAGATCAGATAATGGGTTTACACTTCCTCCTCCACAGATGAGAACACCACGACTAGAACAATACCGGGTAATGAAGTATCCTCTACCCCCACATTTTAATATATATTTTTGGATTAGCTAATGGTGCAGAAGAACTGGAGATTGATAGTGAATAAATTTGATGAAAGTTAAATAAGATGGGTTATTCTGGAGCAACACCCAACAAACTGCTGAAGAAACATTTACCTGCTAATATAAGTTTCATAGCAGATATTGTGGGCAACGTATTGCTGGGCAAACACACAGCCCCATGACTACATCACTAGGCATCATTCCTGGTGATGTGGCTGTGGTGATAAAAGCCTGTAAACGGGCTAGGATTATGTTTGAAATGATCAGGAAAAAGAACCCCAAGAAAGAAGTGTTTTGGAAGGATTCTGGGAATCTTCCTTCAGGAAAAGGCTGGTGAATCCCTGGTCACACCGACAATATTCATTAATGCCTCCAAGAGGCTCACTTGTGCCCTCTTTGGCAGGTGGGAGAGGAACATCACCAAGGCGTACAAGGCTTCTTCCTCTTCCTCCAGGCCTTCTGAGGGTACAAGGGCTGCTCTAGCCACTCCCAACCCTGCTGAAGATGCTCCATCTTCTCTTACCCACCTCCAGCCATCCAGAGTCATCCTCAGCTGGCACACTAACTCCCATCACCAGTTCACACCAAAGTCCACACTTCTACACCTCCACCATCCCCAGTACATCCATTACAAACTCATATTCAGTTTCATAACTCACTTCCATCACTACATGGTACACCAATACCATCACCACCCTCATCTCCACTACCACCACATTTGGCTGATATTCCCCTTTCCAATCTATCATCCCTACCATCATTCAATCTGCTTTCATCCCCCCTTCACACTCCTTCTTCCCCAGATGAACCAATGCAAGACTCCCTCCCTCCTCCTCCACCATCATCCTCCATCCACCCCTCTATCTCCACTCAGATACCTCCTGCATTCGTACAACTGGACTACTCCATCATTCCACCTCTTCTAGCACTTCTCACTCCCCTCCTCAAAACACTCATAGCAGAGGCTATTTCACCTATTGTTTCTTCCATCTCTTCTCTTACTACTCAAATCTCTGCTCTCTCCATCCCTCCTTCTTCAGTCAGGGGCCTGGCTCCAGTGCCCACTGAAACCAGGCAGGGAGAGATACTCTGGCAAAGAGGTAGCACAGCAGAGAAGCAGCAGCAACAGCAGAAGAAGGCAGCCAGCAGCAATTAGAAGCTGAAGCAGAAGTAACTGATCAATTAATTGATTAATAAATTTTATTGAATCTGAATATGAATTTGGATGAGACAGTCACAGAAGATATAAGAAATGTGGTGATTACATTATAATCATACAGTAGATCTTTTGAAGAAGTAACAGCAGGCAGAAGCAGAACCAGCATCAACAGCAGAAGAAGCAGCAGCTGAAGCAGCAAAATAGAAGCAGCACAGCAACATCAGTAGAAGAAGAACAGTAGAAGCATAAGAAGAAGCAGCTGATGAATTGATTGATTTAATTAATTTATTGAATCTGATATGGATTTGGATGGAGACAATACAGAAAGAAAATAAGAACTGTTGGTGATTACATTATAAATCCCAAAGTAGATTTTTGAATTTGTTGAATTTTTTGAAATAGTTCATTTGAACTCTCTTCCAGAATACAGCATAAGCCATCGATGGCTATAGTTCCCTATACCTCCCCAATAAGCCCTAAGGTTGCCATGCAGCTCAAGGCTAGTTTGTAAATACAGAGGCTCCTGTCATTCCATCTCCACCCAGAGCTGATTCCTCCATTGTTTCATCCCCTCCCAGAGTCATTCTGCTCCAACATTCAATGGATGATAGCCCCATCCCTGATCTTGATGAATTGATCATGGCTGATGTTGAAGAAGAGAATAAATTAGTTGCTGAAAGCACTGATTTACTCAGTTCTCCAGCTCCAGCTCCAGCTCTTCCTCCTACTCCTCCCTAGGCTGAATAATTATTAATATCTGCAGAAGCATTAAAAGAGATTAATGCTTTATATGATAATCCATACGACTCTTCAGATGATGATGATGAAGAGGATTCGGATGACAGTCCCTCTACTAAGAGAAAGAAACTTTCTAAGAAGAGGAAAGCCCCTCCAGCTCCTACTCCAAATACCTAATCCAACTCATGACACCTCTTACTATATTCTTCAGAATATCACTCCATACAATGGTATGCCAGCTTGGATGTGGCTGTCCAAGGATCAGCAAAAGGATAGGAAGAAAATTAGAAGGTATTCACCTCCTCCATAGAGATACAGGAAAGACCCTCCTCCACCTCCTCCACCTGTTGCTGATGCTTCAGGCTCTCCATCTCAAAGGACTACCCAATTTCAAACCTATCACAGAAAGCAGGGTAGATCTTCTTCTTCTGGAAGAAGCCAGCACAGGCATTACTCCTCAGGCAAGCAGCATCAACAGCAACAACATCAACATCAACAACATCATCTACAATAAACTAATGAACATCAAAATGCTGAAAGTCCAAAGAGACCTGCATCTCCTCCTGTTCCATTTGAGGATCCAGAAACAACCACTATTGCAAGGATGGCCAGGTTCCAAGAATTGGTTGGCCTATCAATGATCAACAAGGCAAAAGCTGTAGGCAAGGATCCTTCTGAATACTCAACAATGTCCAAATACAAAAATGCAGAGCTAAATAGATTTGCAAAAGCTAACGAATTCTTTAATGTTGATGACTATATGAAATTACATCCAGAAGCTGTGGTGTCAAGACCTACTTCCCTTAATATTATTGGAGATGCTGATATAACAATGATAAAGACTCAAGCAGCCAATCCAAACAGCGAAATCAAGTTTACTCAGGCTGGTGATAAAGCTAAAGAGGATAAGCATAACGAGCCAAAGAAGAAGAAATGAGTTCTTAGTATGTTTAATCTTTCAGTTGTCTTAAAACTGTTTATTTATTTCCTAATACAAAGCTCACTGTATATATATATATCTGCTGCATATTTTAAAGTTTCCTGCCATATATTTTTTTTCTTGCTTTGTAAATGATTTGTGTCTGTAATTAGTGACCTCACCTAAATAGGGGGAGATTGTTTGATCCCTAGTTATATTTGGGATAGGTTCACTAAACTAGGATTATTGATCCACCTTGTATAGCTAGAGTCATGTCTATGTCCTAGAGTCTAGGACATGTCCTTAGAGTCAACATTGTATGGACCAGCCAACAACAGACTAGAGAAGACTCAACACTTAGAGAAAAATCAGTTTCAGGAAAGTGAGTTCGACGTTCGTCGAACTCAGCTCGACGAAAGTCGTGCTCAGCTCGATGAACTCAGAGACAATTCTCTAAGTTTAGCTCGACGAACTTAGTTCTCAGGTCGACAATTTCTGGATGCTCTACTTCAACATTCCAAGTCCATAATTATTTCTCTGAACTCCAGTCGACGAAGTTAGATTATCAGCTCGATGATCTTAGTGCACAGAATTGGCAAGAGTTTATCAGAAAGGAATTAGTTGTTCTCAAGTCGATGATCTTGGTTCTTAGGTTTGAATAACAATTATCTGGTTGCCGAACATGACTTCTCAGCTCGACGAACTCTGGACGTAGGTCGATGAAATCTGTTCTTTGCTCGATGATTTCTGTGCAATTCCAGATTTGGATTTTTCCTTCCTTCTGTCCTTATTTTATTGCAGTAATTCCGGAGTAATCAATGCTTAATATTCTCTGAATATTACCGTTAGAAGCATCATTGATTATGAGATTCATTAGGATTACTACTTGCCATTTTTCTATGGTACAGTTGGGAAATCCAATTAATGCAGACATTCTCTCCAGCCAAATTTTATATTCTCCAGGTCGACAGCAATCAATGCAAGAAGGAATTCAAAAATTCAAGGGAGAAATTCCATTTAAGATAGAAAAGTGATTCTCTTCCTTGCATCTAACACACAAAGATTGTGATACACAAGAACAAGATATAACACACAGTGTGTAACACCCCAGTTTTTGCAAGAGGTTCAGTCTGCAGTTCTGAACATTTTTGGGTTTCTGGCAGGAGGCACACGGCCTGCGACTCGGGCGTGTCGGAGGGCGTGTCGAGGCCGTGTCGACACTCGGCCCAAGTGTCGACCCTTTCGCTCGACAAAGTGTCGAGAGTGGGGCACACGGCCTGCGACACGGGCGTGTCGCAGGGCGTGTCGAGACTGTGTCGACACTCGGCCCAAGTGTCGACACATTCGCTCGACAAAGTGTCGAGACTGGGGCACACGGCCTGTGACACGGGCGTGTCACAGGGCGTGTCCCTCTTGGTCGACGATCTTCGCTCGACGTTTTTCCGCGGTGTCGACACAAAGCCTGTCGACGGGTGTCGAGACTTGGCACACGGCTTGGGACACGGGCGTGTCCCAGGCCGTGTCATCTCTCGGGTTGGTTCCGGGGCCGTGTTGTTGGAGGCACACGGCCGGCCACACGGCCGTGTCACTGGGGACATGGGCGTGTCGGGTTGAACACGGGCGTGTCGGATGCCCGTGTGCGGTTCCAGGCGCGTCGATTTGAGACGGCGAATGAGGCACACGGCCCTGGACACGGGCGTGTGCCAGGCCGTGTTCGGCCCAGGTCTTTTATTTTCCAGGCGAATCGTGGCCATTCTTTCCCAGATTTTGGGATCTGACGGCTCAAGACTGTTCTTGGGAAGTTAAGTTCGATTCTAGGTTTGGAAACCCTCATTTGTTTTCCAAGTCTTCTCTTTCTAAGTTCTTGAGAAAAACCTAGAGCAAGGAGGAAGAAGAAGATGGTCTTGGGCTGTAGGAAGGGTTTCGGAGCTCCAAATCGCGAGCCGAGTCCGGATCCGTCAAGCTTGGAGCGTTGCGAAGATTTCCATCCGACTATTTTGCCATGGCAAGGAAGAGGAGTCGGAAGGTAACGACATCTCTCCTCTCGGTCCTTAGGATGCATGTATTAGCATCATTTAGTTTTCTTTCTCCCTAATTTTTGGGCACCGAACTCTCAAATGAGAGGGGTTTTGGTTTGCCAAGTTTCAAGAGGAACTTCCGGGTTGATTGAGTCCGTCCCCGGCATATTTTGCATTAGAGATCCGCTTCGCTAGTGGATTAGGCATGGTGGGTGAAGCCGTAGTCGCGACCGTTACTCCGACTCGGTGATGTTGCATACGAACTTAGGGATTCGTAGAGATTTTCCGTTGCGGCAAGATGCCGTTTGTGTTGTGGTGGTGATTGTCCCGTTTATTTGTAAAGGTACGTGTAGTCGGACCCGGACAAGGTTAGCTCCTCGTGGCGGTAGATGGTTTCCTTGAGGGACAAGGTTAGCTCCACACGAGTTGGAGATGGTTTCCTTGGTGCGCGGGAACGCTGCAGTACATTGAGGGATTATGATGTATTTAGTCTTGGTTTGTGTTGTGTCAAGGCGTGGCTATGTCTCTGTGGTCGGCTGGCTATCCCGTGACATGTGTGTCATGTGTGGAGAGTGTCCCGGCGAGACTAGTCCCCTTCTGTGAGACTGACAAGAATGCCAAGCTTGGGGCAAGCCCGGGCAAAGAGGCCATGAGCGGGTGGGGTCCAGCAAGGCTTCTTAGAATCGGTCGGTCTGTGTTTGTTGGAATCCTGACATGAGATGTCAGAGTTTACAGGCAAGCCCGGGGCTAAGCCCACGAGCGGGTGGGGCCTTGGCAAGTACTCCATGTGGCGGCATGTGCGCCGTTTGAGGGAGTTGTGTCTCCCTCATTGTTTGCGGCTTTATGCCAATGGGGAAATGTGAGTACCCAAATGTTGTGATGTTGTGCTAGTTGCATACGCAGTAGGGTGCCTTAGGAGAAGCCCGAGTGTTGCATACATGTTGCATAGTAGGCCCTTTTATTACATGCTCAACCAGTAGAGAACGTGTTTGATGATTGAGACATCCAAGCCTGTTTTAATGCTTTTCTATTTATAGATGATTATATTGCATACGAAGTGCTGACTTGCAGGGTGGAGGGTTCCCCGGGGTCCGTTAGGGGCGGCCGGGAGGAGATGTGTTGTTACACAGTTTGAGGTCAGCCTTTGCTGACCCACGTTACTAATAATTTTTACAGGGCAAGGATCGCATTCAGAAGCTAGCACGCCGGCCAGAAAGGCCTAAGCCCCATGAAGTGTTTTTCCCTTTTTTTGTAGCACTACAGTTATGATGATGTTTGTTTGAGACTATTTTGTCCGGCTTGCATGCCGAGGTAGACTAGGAGTGCTGAGCACATTCATGTTTGATGTACTATTTCTTTTTGGACTCTTGATGTAAGGCCTTAAGGCCATTTGTTTTACTCTTTAGTGGTGGATAAGTTCTAGTCCTGTTTTGTTTCCGCTGTGTTGTGCTAGTGTTTTGAGTTTGGGTAGTCATATCAACTTATAATACTAAAGTTGTGGCGTTTGTATGCTGTGGGGCCCCGGCCGGACCCATATTATACGTCCACTATAAGGGAGGTGTTACAATTTGGTATCAAAGCGAGGTTAGATTCAAGGTCAGTGCGTAGAGAAGTTATCCACATAAGAGTAATGCGGGACCGTGAGTGTCCTTATGTTCTAGTCTTGAGATTGGAGACTAATCCCTTATTTCTTGTTTTCCTGAAGAGTGCAAGCAACGAGGCGGGCACTTCAAGAGCAAGGGATGATCTCTCGGCGAGCAGTGCAACTGCTCCAGGCCTTCTGGGCACGGGTGTAAACCCGGCTGACTTCTGCCGTATGCTTGCAGAAGCGATGGTGGCGGCGCAAGAGGCGGCTGCAGCCCAGGTAGCAACACCTGCTACACCGGACACGGCGACGGCCGTGCCAGGCGGAGAAGCCAGGCGAGTGGAGCCTTTGGCAGAAAGGGTGGTGGTAGGGCATGGAGACCGACACATGAAGTATTTCCTGAGTTTCCATCCCCCGTCTTTCAAGGGTGTAGGAACGCCAACGGACGCGGAGGATTGGTGGGTTCGTATTCAAGAACTGTTAAGGGCGGCAGAGACGCCAGAGGAGAAGAAATCCGAGTATGAGGCATTCATGTTGGAAGGAGACGCCAAATTGTGGTGGGTGAGCCATAGCGGCCGCCTGTTCCCGGGGCGCACCCCTTCAGTGGAAGAGTTTGGGGACGCTTTTCTTAAGAGGTATATTCCAGTTTCAACACGGTTGGCCCTGCAGAGGCAGTTTTTGCATCTAATGCAGCGAGACAAGACAGGGATGAGTACGTGCAAGAGTTCACCCATTTGGGTCGTTATGCGGGAACGACAATGGCGGATGATGTAGAGAGGGATAACCTCTTCTACCAAGGTCTGAGGGAGAATCTGAGACAGCCTCTCATCTCCATGAAGAGGGCGGGATTTAATGAGCTAGTTGAAGCCGCCAGGAGTTTGGAGAGTGATCTGGAGCGAACCCAGCGTCGAAAGGGTTTTACTCCCAAGCATGGGGAAGGGAAGCCCTCCCAATCTCATGTAAAGTCTGATGGGAGCAGGTGGAGGAGGAAGCCTCACCCTTCCAGGTCGGGTGAGAGGAGCACTTGGACGCCTGGGGGTTCTCACTCTAGGGGACCGCCAACGTGTTATAACTGCGGGAAGGTTGGGCACATAGCCCGTGCTTGTCAGCAAGGGGGAGCGGGGCAAGAGTCAAAGCAGGAGCAGTCTGTGCGCTCGGGCCCCAGTGCTGCAGAGAAAGGAAAGATGGCGGAGTCGAGCGCTTCTCGGTTCCAACCGGTGCAACCAAGGGCTTACAACCTTGGACAGCAAGAAGCGATCCGCCAAACCGATGTGATGACAGGTATGAAGAAAATTTAAGTTTGCATTTGTGCTTCATACTTTTAGACCCCCTCTCCGTGTGTTGTCTTGTTGTAGGCTTCGTGTTAGTTTCTGGATACCACGCTAGGGTATTGTTCGATACTGGGGCTTCGCACTCTTTTCTTGCGGAGAGTTTCATCCGAAGGGTAGGAGTCGAGACTTTCTCGGCGGACGCGGAACTGAAAGTGCGCATGCCCAATGGGTCATCTATGACCACCGGGGCTAAATGGCGCATCTGTTGGGAGCTAGACGGAGTTGACTTCGTTTTGGAAGCGGCAGTGTTGCCGTTAGTAGAGTTCGATGTCATTTTGGGCATGGACTGGCTTGCAGAGCAGCGCGCCAGCATTGATTGTTTATCCAAGGTAGTGACCCTAAAGAGTAAGGGGCAAGCGGAAGTCAAGTTTATGGGCCTTTGTGGAGTAGCCCATTCCCTAATTACGGCCATGCAAATGACGCGGGCGGTTAACCAGGGAGGTGTGGCGCTGGTAGCATTGTTGGAGGTTCGTCTCTCCCAACTTTCGATTGAGGAAGTGCCTGTGGTAGCAGAGTCCAAGGATGTGTTTCCGGATGAACTTCCTGGAGCGCCTCCTCGGCGGGAGATCGACTTCTCAATCGAGTTAATGCCGGAGGCTAGACCGGTGTCGCGTCCCCCATTTAGGATGGCACCAAAGGAGTTAGCGGAACTTAAGGTACAGCTACAGGAACTGTTGGAGCAAGGGTATATTAGACCCAGTTCTTCACCGTGGAGCGCACCGGTGTTGTTTGTAAAAAAAAAAGACGGTAGCATGCGCCTATGCATAGACTACCGAGAGCTGAATAAATTGACCATCAAGAATAAGTATCCGATCCCTCGGATAGACAATTTGTTCAACCAATTGGTGGGGTCAGAGGTATATTCGAAACTGGACTTGAAGTCAGGCTACTATCAGCTGCGAATTCGGGACGAGGACATACCCAAGACTGCCTTTGGTACAAGGTATGGACACTTTGAGTTTACGGTGATGCCGTTCGGGTTGACGAACGCACCATCGGTGTTCATGGATATGATGAATCGAGTATTTCAGGATTACTTGGATTCGTTTGTGGTTGTCTTCATTGATGACATCTTAGTGTACTCCAAGTCGGAAGTGGAGCATGAGACCCACTTGAGAATAGTTTTGCAAGTGTTGAGGGAGAATGAGTTGTATGCAAAATTCTCCAAATGCGAGTTCTGGCTGGAGAAGGTGGCATTTTTGGGCCACGTGATTAGTGGTGATGGGGTGGCAGTGGATCTGGCGAAAGTGGAGGCCATCAGAGATTGGCCGGTGTTGAGGACCGTGGCGGAAGTCCGAAGTTTTCTTGGACTAGCCGGGTACTATAGGAGATTCGTGGAGAATTTCTCGAAGATAGCTCTACCCCTCACCTCACTCACTCGTAAAGACCATAAGTTTGTGTGGACCCAAGAGTGCAGTCAAGCATTCGAGGCACTGAAGGAGAGGCTTATGATGGCTCTGATCCTGAGTTTACCGCAAGGGACCGATGGATTTCAGATTTTCAGTGACGCATCGGGATGCGGTTTGGGTTGCGTGTTGGTGCAACATGGCAAGGTAATAGCTTTTGGGTCTCGACAGCTGAAACCTCATGAGAGGAATTACCCCGTCCATGACTTGGAGTTGGCGGAGGTAATCTTCGCATTGAAAATATGGCGACACTATGTGTATGGCGCAAGGGTGGAGATCTTCACGGACCATAAAAGCCTGAAGTATCTCTTGGATCAGAAGGACTTGAACATGCGGCAACGCAGATGGGTTGAATTTCTTGGAGACTATGAAGTGGCGATTCAGTATACGCCGGGTAAGGCCAATGTGGTGGCGGATGCGTTGAGTAGAAAGTACTCGGGGCAAGTAAATTGGATCGAAGCTCATGATGAGCAGTTGGTTCGGGAATGGGAGTCCCTTGGGTTGGAATGTGTTGCGAGAGGCGAGTCTAGCGTGGCTCGGTTGAACTGGATTGAAGTGCAAAGCGACTTGTCCGATCGTATTCGGGAAGCGACTCGATTGGATGTGGAGTTTCAACCTTTTGTGTTGGAGGCTCAAAAGGGCGAGAGCAGCGCCTGGGAGATGATTGGGGAAATCTTGAGAAAGGATGGAAGGGTTTGTGTACCGCAGTTTGGCAATCTCCATGAGGAGTTGATGTTTGAGGCTCACTTCTCAAAGTACTCCATTCACTCGGGCAGTACAAAGATGTACTTGGATATGAAGAAATCCTTTTGGTGGCCGGGGTTGAAGCGAGATGTATTTTTTTTATGTGAGTCGTTGCCAAACATGTGCCTTGGTGAAGGCCGAATGTCAGAAACCGGGCGGGTTCCTGAAGCCCCTTCCAATTCCTGAATGGAAATTTGAGGACATCTCCATGGACTTTGTGCATGGTTTGCCTAGATCGCAACATGGTAATGATGCTATTTGGGTGATCGTGGATCGCCTAACCAAGGTGGCTCACTTCATCCCAAATCGGAAAGAGGACAGCATGGAGAAGCTGGTGGAGTTGTATGTTCGCAACATTGTGCGACTGCACGGAGTTCCTAAGAGCATAGTCAGTGATCGAGATGGACGATTTACGTCCAAGGACTGGAGATTGGTTCAGAAGAGCTTGGGCACGAAGCTAAAGTTTAGTACGGCGTTCCATCCTCAAACTGATGGGCAAACGGAGAGAACGAACCGTACTATGGAGGACATGTTGAGGATGTGCGTTCTTGATTTTGGCAAGAGGTGGGAGGATCACCTCTTAATGGTAGAATTTGCGTACAACAACAGTTTTCAAGCTAGTATAAAGATGGCGCCATACGAAGCTTTGTATGGGAGGCGGTGTCGAACGCCAATGTCTTGGGCAGAGGCGGGAGACACCAAACTTTTGGGAAAGGGTGCGGTAGTTGACGCTTGTGAGTTGGTACGGACCATCCAAGAGCGTATGAAGGTGGCGCAAGACAGGCAAGCAAAATATTTTAATGCTCGTCACCGGAAGTTGGAATTTACAGTTGGTGATTGGGTTTATTTGAAGGTCAAGCCGTTCAAAGGCGTCTCACGGATTCGCCGACTCAAGAAGTTGAGTCCAAGGTTTTTGGGGCCTTTTGAAATTGTTGAGCGGGTAGGAGAAGCAGCATATCGGTTGGCATTGTCCGCAGACTTGAGTGGATTACATGGCGTCTTCCCCATCTCCGCTTTAAGGAAAGCCTTGGTGGAGGCTAGCGTGGTGATAGAGCCGGCATCGGTGCCGATTGAGGAAGACTTGAGGACGCGAGTCCTCCCAATTGCTATAGAGGATTCGGAGACTCGGCAGTTGCGGAATAAAGAAGTCAAACTCGTGAAAGTTCGATGGGACAACTGCGGTCGTGAGGAGTTCTCTTGGGAACGAGAACAGGCCATGCTAGAAGATTATCCAGAACTCTTCATGTCAGGTACAATTTAAGTTTTGTACCCTTTTGTTTTGAAAATTTCGGGATGAAATTCTGTTAAGTGGGGGAGAGCTGTAACACCCCAGTTTTTGCAAGAGGTTCAGTCTGCAGTTCTGAACATTTTTGGGTTTTTGGCAGGAGGCACACGGCCTGCGACACGGGCGTGTCGCAGGGCGTGTCGAGGCCGTGTCGACACTCGGCCCAAGTGTCGACACATTCGCTCGACAAAGTGTCGAGACTGGGGCACACGGCCTGTGACACGGGCGTGTCACAGGGCGTGTCCCGCTTGGTCGACGATCTTCGCTCGACGTTTTTCCGCGGTGTCGACACAAAGCCTGTCGACGGGTGTCGAGACTTGGCACACGGCTTGGGACACGGGCGTGTCCCAGGACGTGTCATCTCTCGGGTTGGTTCCGGGGCCGTGTTGTTGGAGGCACACGGCCGGCACACGGCCGTGTCATTGGGACACGGGCGTGTCGGGTTGAACACGGGCGTGTCGGATGCCCGTGTGCGGTTCCAGGCGCGTCGATTTGAGACGGAGAATGAGGCACACGGCCCTGGACACGGGCGTGTGCCAGGCCGTGTTCGGCCCAGGTCTTTTATTTTCCAGGCGAATCGTGGCCATTCTTTCCCAGATTTTGGGATCTGATGGCTCAGGACTGTTCTTGGGAAGTTAAGTCTGATTCTAGGGTTGGAAACCCTCATTTGTTTTCCAAGTCTTCTCTTTCTAAGTTCTTGAGAAAAACCTAGAGCATGGAGGAAGAAGAAGAAGGTCTTGGGCTGTAGGAAGGGTTTCGGAGCTCCAAATCGCGAGCCGAGTCCGGATCCGTCAAGCTTGGAGCGTTGCGAAGATTTCCATCCGGCTATTTTGCCATGGCAAGGAAGAGGAGTCGGAAGGTAACGACATCTCTCCTCTCGGTCCTTAGGATGCATGTATTAGCATCATTTAGTTTTCTTTCTCCCTAATTTTTGGGCACCGAACTCTCAAATGAGAGGGGTTTTGGTTTGCCAAGTTTCAAGAGGAACTTCCGGGTTGATTGAGTCCGTCCCCGGCATATTTTGCATTAGAGATCCGCTTCACTAGTGGATTAGGCATGGTGGGTGAAGCCGTAGTCGCGACCGTTAGTCCGACTCGGTGATGTTGCATACGAACTTAGGGATTCGTAGAGATTTTCCGTTGCGGCAAGATGCCGTTTGTGTTATGGTGGTGATTGTCCCGTTTATTTGCAAAGGCATGTGTAGTCGGACCCAAACAAGGTTAGCTCCTCGTGGCGGTAGATGGTTTCCTTGAGGGACAAGGTTAGCTCCGCACGAGTTGGAGATGGTTTCCTTGGTGCGCGGGAACGCTGCAGTACAATGAGGGATTATGATGTATTTAGTCTTGGTTTGTGTTATGCCAAGGCGTGGCTATGTCTCTGTGGTCGACTGGCTATCCCGTGATATGTGCGTCATGTGTGGAGAGTGTCCCGGCGAGACTAGTCCCCTTCTGTGAGACTGACGAGAATGCCAAGCTTGGGGCAAGCCCGGGCAAAGAGGCCATGAGCGGGTGGGGTACAGCAAGGCTTCTTAGAATCGGTCGGTCTGTGTTTGTTGGAATCCTGACATGAGACGTCAGAGTTTGTAGGCAAGCCCGGGGCTAAGCCCACGAGCGGGTGGGGCCTTGGCAAGAACTCCATGTGGCGGCCTGTGCGCCGTTTGAGGGAGTTGTGTCTCCCTCATTGTTTGCGGCTTTATGCCAATGGGGAAATGTGAGTACCCAAATGTTGTGATGTTGTGCTAGTTGCATACGCAGTAGGGTGCCTTGGGCGAAGCCCGAGTGTTGCATACATGTTGCATAGTAGGCCCTTTTATTACATGCTCAACCAGTAGAGAACGTGTTTGATGATTGAGAAATCCAAGCCTGTTTTAATGCTTTTTTATTTATAGATGATTATATTGCATACGAAGTGCTGACTTGCAAGTTGGAGGGTTCCCCGGGGTCCGTTAGGGGCGGCCGGGAGGAGATGTGTTGTTACATAGTTTGAGGTCAGCCTTTGCTGACCCACGTTACTAATAATTTTTACAGGGCAAGGATCGCATGCAGAAGCTAGCACGCCGACCAGAAAGGTCTAAGCCCCATGAAGTGTTTTTCCCTTTTTTTGTAGCACTACAGTTATGATGATGTTTGTTTGAGACTATTTTGTCCGGCTTGCATGCCGAGGTTGACTAGGAGTGCTGAGCACATTCATGTTTGATGTACTATTTCTTTTTGGACTCTTGATGTAAGGCCTTAAGGCCATTTGTTTTACTCTTTAGTGGTGGATAACTTCTAGTTCTGTTTTGTTTCCGCTGTGTTGTGCAAGTGTTTTGAGTTTGGGTAGTCATATCAACTTATAATACTAAAGTTGTGGCGTTCGTATGATGTGGGGCCCCGGCCGGACCCATATTATACGTCCACTACAAGGGAGGTGTTACACAGTGACAGAGAAGATACAACAACAACATTCAAATTCTTCTCTGTGTAGAAAGAATCTGGTCTTCACCTTGACACTGCTGAAGAATAAGAAGAACATCCATCCAAATCAAGAGTCTTCTTCATTCTTCACTGCAGGATTCTTGAAGGACAACAAATCTTCATCAGTCAAGGAGTTCCTGGATTACTTCTGTTCAAGGCTAAAGACAGAAGACCTACTCACCTTGAAGCAAAGCTCCAAACTTCTTGAACAACTCAATAACTCAGGGGGAGCTTTGATAACATCAAAGATCCACTAGTCTTCTCAGTTGTATTTGAGAAAGAGAAGACTCCATAACTCTCTCACACCCTCACTGTATAAAGGGTTCTTTAACTCACTTTAAAAGTTATTCCTTGGTTACAAGTCACCTGATCAAAAGACTTGGGTTGGTTTTTGAGCACCTGATCAAAAGCTCATTGGTGGCAGTAACCTGATCAAAATCTGTTAGTGGATTCCTACCTGGGTGGTAGAAGAGTGGATGTACCGTGGTTGGGGAACCACTAAAAAAATTCTTGTGTTATTTGGTTGCTCTCTTTCCTTTTTGTTCTTGTTGTGCTTGTGTTATTTAGATTAGTTTTTGTTGTGCTTGCGGTAGATTTGTGTATCTTTGGATTTCACTTTTATTTACAGCAAATTGGTATCATATAGCTACCCTACTCTAAGTGTTTTATTTACAGCAAAAAGTTTTAAAGATTTAAAAGATACTCTATTCACCCCCCCCCCCCCCCTCTAGAGTAATTAAGGTCTAACCCTCACTTTCAGATTTATCACAGTGTTTTAATTCTAATTAACTCTAGGGCAGTTACAAATCTCAAGGATTCTTTAGGCATTTCAAAGAATGGTTTTAATTCAAATATTTGATTTCTTCTCAGACATTATATATTCAGAAGATTGCTGCTTAATGGGGTTACAAATTTAGGGCTTACAGATATAGATCAATATATACAGAGGTTTTGATATATTCTGCTTCAGACTCTCCAAGAGACATCATATTTCATACCTGTTTGAAATTTCTACTGGAGAGGAACAACACTCAAGAAGGCCTACACCCTGAAGAAAATACTCCTCCCATGATCACAAATTCTACTCAAATCAGGGGGAGCTTTTTGCAACAACATCCACTAAAGTCTTCTCAGAGAAATTTGAAAGAGAAGACAAACATCTAAACTCCTTTTAGTTTATTCCTAAACTGTATACAGGGTTATAACTCCCTTCAAAAGTTAACTCTTGGTTCTTAATTCACATGATCAAAAGACTTTGATTTGGTATTAGGGCACCTAGTCAAAAGCTCAAAGGCGTTCTAGATCTCTCTTAGAAAATAGATCTTCTGGTGACAGGGCACCAGATCAAAAACCTATAGCTGATTCCTACCAGGGTGGTAGAAGAGCAGACATATCTAGATTTATTGGGTAACTACTATAAAATTCCTTATGTCGTCTGTAATTGTTTTTCTTTTTATTTATGTGTTGTGATCCTTATATATATATATATATATATATATATATATATATATATATATATATGTACGTATATATATATGTATATATATATGTATGTATGTATATATATATGTATATATATATGTATGTATATATATATATATATGTATATATATATATCACTTGTTGGGTACATTGGAATATATGTACCTGATTTGAAGAAGTCTCACCATACTCAATGATATACATCAAGGTGTATTTGATGTGCTTTGAGTTTATATATGCAGGTTAAGTAATTGCAGAAAAATGCAGAAAAGTTTCTAAGTCCAAGTGTCGACACCTAGAGGTGAAGTGTCGACACTTATGAAGGCTTGTGTCAACACCCAGAGAAGCTGTGTCGACACTTGGAGTAATTGTGTCGACACCAGGAAGGCAGAGTCGACACCAGAAGAAAAGTGTCAACACTTACAGGCTGTATCGACACACTGTGAAGAATTGTCGACATCAAATGTGTCGACACTTAGAGACAGTGTCGACACCCGGAGAAACTTTGTCGACAGCAAAAGTGTCAACACCAGGAGGCTGTATCGACACTCAGCAAACTTCAACAAAGTTAAAGTACATATGTCGACACAAAGGAGATGTGTCGACACTCAGCAAGTTTCAACACATAAAGGCATGTGTCGACACAAAGGAGATGTGTCGACACTCACCAAGTTTCAACACATGAAGGCATGTGTCGACACACAGCAGAATTCAACTAAGTGTTAAAGAAGAAGTACTTGTGTCGACACACTCAACCAGTGTCGACACATTCAATAGAAGGCTTGTGTCGACACACAGAATCAGTGTCGACACATTCTGAAGAAGCAGTGTCGAGAAGCTGTTACAACAACACACGGAGTTGTGTCGACACCATCAAGGTTACTGTCGACACTTAGTGTACTTGTATCGACACTTAGTCTATTTGTGTCGACACATAATGACTATCTGTCTCGACACTTTCAGTCAGTGACAGTGATTTCAAGAAGTGACTGAATAACTTGACAGCTGCCATTTCAACTGGTCAACTGCAACTGTCATAGCCGTCAGAAGGTTGTTAAAAACCGGATCAACCGGTCACCATGGAGAAAGCTTATGTAAAGGACTTTCTCCTTCAACAGAAATGGTGAGAAAATTGATAACAATTAATCAAGAGATCTAACAACACAAAGAAGACCTTCAATAGAAGATCTAAGAAGTTGGAGAGAGAGAGCTCCTTCTAAGAAGAGCAGCTGCTGAACCAGGCTGCATAGTAAGATTCAGATTGAGATCTGAATCTCAAGACAGCAGTTGATTGAAGATCATCTACACAGGAGACTCAACCCTACTGTGTTCTAATTCAAGAAGCTTTGAAGAAAGCCAAGGGTGGTTGATCTCTGCCTAGTTCTTCCAAGAACTCATCAAGAAACCAGTCAATTCATCTCTCTCAGTCAGAGTTGTGGTTAATTACCTTATATTATTAAATTCTTGTAGGATCCTAAGGGATATGAGTTGTAAGCCTAAACTATAAAGGCTGAGGTAGGGCTTTTGTGCCTTAGTGTAGGAGATTTTATTCTCTGAGTGTAGGCCGTGATTGAAGGCTGAGGTAGGGATGTTTAGCCTGAGTGTAGGTCTTGGTGAAGACTCAGTGGTAGGGCTTTGTGCCTGAGTTGTAGGAGTGGGGTCACTCTGAGTTGTAGGAACCTGTTTGGGGTTCTGAGGTGTAAGATCTGAGGATCTGAGAAGAAGTGGAGAAGTTAGGCCGAATCTAGTACACTACTAGATAGGCGAAGGGGGAAAGTGGATGTACCCAGACCTTGGGGAACCACTATAAAAATCTGTGTGCACTCTGTGAATGTTAGTTTCTATGGATGCTGTGTTGTGATAGCTGTAGAATTCCATTTGTTGTTTAAAGTTATTTACAATTGATCTGCCTTGAAAGTCAAAAGAAAAAGAACACCTATTCACCCCCCTCCCCCGCCTCTAGGTGGTTAGACACTATTTCTTTCAAGTGGTATCAAAGCGAGGTTCCTCAAAAAGGACATAACAGTCTAAGTAAGATCCTGTAGGCAGAATCAGAATAAATAAGAATCAAGAAAATGGGTTCTAGTGAGAATCACAAAGAGCTGGGGTCCATGAAATTGCCAATCTGCAGAAAAGAGATTTTTGGCATTTGGAAAGATAGGGTTAGACTCTTTATGGAAGCCTCTGACCCAATAATATACATCACAGTCAAAGAAGGGCCATATGTGCCAATGAAGATATCCATTCTAGATGCAAATCAGAAAACTCCTAAGGACTATTCAGAAATGACCAAAGATGAAATCATTCTGGCCACTATGGACAAGAGGGCCCAGAATATTATTGTTAGTGCAATTGATGATGCAACATTTCAGAATTTAATTCATTGTAAAACTTCTAAAAAATTGTGGGACACATTAATAGTCTATATGTAGGGATCAGAAGAAGTAAGACAAGACAGGAAGTTTTTGCTAAATCAGGAATATGAAAGCTTCAGACAAGGAAAGTCTGATAGCATTACTGAATGCTACAAGAAGTTCTATAGGATAGTAAATGAATTGATATCCTATGGAAGAGAATTCAGCAACTATGAGCTGAATGACTAATGAGTCCACTTTATATGCCTATTTTCGGACTCATCTGGGCTAGTTTTCACGCGGTTGCACTTCACTTTTAGTTCATTATCATATATATTGCATCCTGTCTTTATTTCCATAGGAAGTGCACATTTTAGCCCGTGGTTGTGTATTGTGTAATTCTTTTGGTCTGTACTCCTTTTTGTTATTGTCTGGAATGTCTGCACATATCAGTGATTGGTTTTCCTTTCGGTACAGGGGTCGTGTGCGTGTTCCGGGATGGTTGTGAAACAGGAATATAGCGCACGATCATGGGATCTAATGCGCATGACCACTGGTCGTGCACCCCCGATCGTGCGCACTACTCTTCGTTTTCCAGAATCAGCCTGGGGTAAGCGCACAACCACTGAACATATTACGCACGACCACCGGTCGTGCGCCACTGATCGTGTGCATTGATTCCTCATTTCTGGAGTCTTGTCTGGGTAATCGCACGACCATTGGACTTAGTGCGCACGACCACTGGTCGTGCGCCACTACTCGTGCGCAGTATCCCAGTTCTTCTTCCTGTTATTCCATGCCAGTGCGCACGAGCACAGGACATAGTGCGCACGACCATTTGTCGTGCTCCTGTGATCGTGCGCATTGTTCAATTCTGTTTTTGTATAAATACTGCAGGTCTCGCCCTAATCGGAGACCTGCACGAAGATCCGCAGATCGCTCGCCTCCTCTGCCGTTTTCCGCTTTCTCCACCATTCCCCTTCATCTTCCACCCTAGGGAGGTGCGCCGGGCAAGCTTTCACCGCCAAATCCAAGCCGGAGCTTCCTCTCGGCCTCCTCCTTCATCCATGAGCTTCACGTAGGGTTTGACGCCATAGCCATCAAGCAAAGGAAAGCTAGCAAACTTCGTCCGCTATCGTGAGACGAAGAAGACGGGCCATTGGAAGGTGGTGACAGCCCTTCTCTACCCCGGACGCAGTTGAGGACCGAGCTTGGACGCGGAATGACAACCCGACGATTCCAACCGTGAATCCTCAGCAAGACTTCGGATTCGGTCGATCTCTTGTCTTGTTCTTGCTTTATTGTTGAATATTGGTGTTTAACTTTATTTATATTGATGAAGAATGCTTAGTTTGTAAAACATTTATATTCAATCATTTCTATGTGATTTTGTGTATTTTCGTTATTTACTTGAGGTGTGCCATAGTCCATCCACCACCATCCACCCTTGCCGCACTAGCAATTGCTAGTGCCGTGGGTTGCGAAGAGGTGCTTTCGACCCTCATCTCGCCATTCTCACCACCTCATCCGCGAGCCTACTCTTCCATCCGCCTAGCGATTCGGTGCATAGCGGCCCAACTAGTTTTCCATCCCGTCTGGCGAAGCATCGCATAGCGGCGTTGCATAGGAGTAGTTGTTAGCATTTTATTTTCTGTTTCCGCAACATCAAAACCTCCCCTTAGTTAGCTCCGACCTGAGGACTTAAATCTCAAGTCCTCCTCGAAATTAACTCCACCTTACTGTATTCCTTTTGAGATCGATACTTGGGAAAACCCCCATTTTATATTACTTGTGCGACCGGTTCACTGCCATGATCTTAAGCATCAAGTTTTTGGCGTCGTTGCCGGGGAACACAGTCGTGTGAGTTTTTGGAGAGGGAGATAATAGATTGAAGCCCTTTTCCATTTGTGCATATCATTTTTTGTTATTTGCTTTTGTTATTAGAATTTTTATTTTACTTATTTCGTTTTTCCCTTTTCTGATTTTTGATTTAGATAGCAGATCCGTGCTATATTCATTATAACTGTGTAGCACTTTTTCAGCAATTATTTTTATTTGTGATGGATCCTGATGCTGAGTGTCGTATCCTTGACACTTTGCGCCAATCCATCGATGCCATTGCTGCTATGAATTGTTGGAGTTACCATGATGATCTGGAAGTGGTCAAACATGTAATCTCACTGCCAACTCAATATGAGCCTGCAGGGTCGCACATAAGAGATGTGGAGAATTTGGATGACTGACTGTGTTGGTAAAGGTTACCAATCACCGACCTGAATAGGGTTGTGGGCAAAGTGTTGCCTTATAGGATCATCGGGTTGGGGCAAATGTTGCTTTGAAGGGCTGGTTAGGTTCGTCGTCCAAGGGTCAAAGACATTAGTCGAGAATGGTCTTCTGATTCCCGCCGATCGGCGAGAATCGTCTCCCGGATTCTCGCCGATCGACGAGAATCATCGAGAATCAATTGTTGATTCTCGACGATCGACTACCTTGACAATTGTCGTCGACCGCGGCTCGACGATCGTCGAGTATCATTGTGAATCGTCGAGCGAAGCTCGACGATCGGCGAGAATCGTCGAGTATTGTACTCTGATTCTCGCCGATCCAATGTGATACTCGTCGAATGATTCTCGCCGAACCTGCTCAGTGATTCTCGTCGATTGTCGCCGATTCTCACCGATTCATACTCGCCGATTCTGAACCCTATTTTCGGGTGGTCTGCGGATAACGATTTTCCTGAGTTTATTTTATACTTTAGGTATAAATATAACACTTAGGGTTTCGGGACTTAAGATTTTTCGGCTCGCGATTTCTCCTCCTGTAGAAGATCGAAACCCGACGGAAGCCGTTCCGCTCGATCATTCCGCCGATCCCGATCCCGATCCCGCCGCCGGAAAGTGTTCCGCCGCCGCGTTCTCTCCGCTGCCACCTCTTCTCCGGCGACTGTCACTGGTGTTGCTCTTCCTGACGCGGACCTAGCAGTCCGTGGATTAGCCGAGGTGCGGTCTTCTCCTTCCCGATCTTCCGTGCGACGGAAAGCTCGGCGTTCTCCCGCTCGTGTGGACTTCTGTAGAAACGTGGATAATATTCCACGTAGAACTCGCCACCAGCAAGCAATCAAAGTTTGGAGCTCCTCCGTTGAGTTGTGACTCGACGCCACCGAGGTAATGTTTGCCTAGTTTTGTTAACTTCTTGATTCAACTGTTCATGGCCCGATCCACATCTCTTTGGGTTTTTCTTGATGTTTTATTTTTCCGCTGCGTGCACAAGCGTTGTGCCAACCCCATAGAGAAACCCAACAGTGGTATCAGAGCCAGGTTCGGCCATGACTGTTGTTTTGGAAGTTTGGTCATTCCAGTGCGTGTAAACCTAGAGATTTAGAAGCGTTCTAAATGTCTAGATTTATTCTTGGCACCTCACCAAGAACGATTGGAATTTCGGTGGAATTTCTAAGTGTTAGAAATTGTTGTTTCCTTAGCAGTAACCATCCCTCGAGTATGTTTTGGATTTTGAATCCAACGTAGAGAGATGAGCTTGTCTACTGCTTAAGTTGAGTTGTCTTTGCCTTCTGTCCAATGCATGTAAATCTGACGATTTGGAAATTTCCGGATGTTCAGCTTTAGCCGTTCCTTCTATCAAATTGTTGATGGTGTAAGGATGTGCACATAAGGGATGCATGTGGTGTAGAATTATTTTTCTTTGGATGTGCACATAGATCAAATATTGATCATGGTTAACTGTTAACCTAAAATTGAAATCCCTTCTTTTAATATTAAGTGTTCGGATGCCTTCCGATGGATGACACTCTTCCTGCCTCGATCGATGAAATGTGGGCTTGCCAAAGCAAGGTGCATTAATCTATCTTGGTAAGGGTGCGAGCGGATAATTGTGATATCCCACTGTCAACATCGGGTCCAGCTTAACTAGGTGACCTCAAAGGTTGAGTGCCTAGAGGCATAGGGTTGGCATGCACCATATGATGGATGCGAATAAGGAGTTATTCACCAACCATACAAGAATTGCATGAGGATGCAATTGGCAAGCGTTGCCTACCTAAATAACCACATCGTGAGAGGAACGCCAAAGCGGACTCATTGTGTTGGTGAAATACGGATCTTGTCCACTAAGAGAGTAGCTCGCTTGAACTCTCTGAATTGTTAGTGAGGGCTATCATTTCGAATAAAATAGTGGGAGTATTTTAATTGAAGTCCTAATTAGAATAAATTGTAATTGAAATTTAGGTATTGATTTTATTCTGCATAAATTCTTGTAGAATTCCATGGCAAGTGTTTCACACTCCACGCTGTCTCTGAGAGCCATCCTTGAGAAGGATAAGCTCAGCGGGACAAACTATATGGACTGGTACAGGAACCTGAGAATTGTTCTCAGGCAAGAGCGAAAGCTCTATGTCTTGGAAGAAGAAGCCCCCGAGGTGCCGACCGGGAATTCTTCCCGTGCTGAGAAGGATACTTATAAGAAGTATACTGACGATGCTTTGGATGTCGAGTGCCTTATTCTTGCCACCATGAACTCTGAGCTTCAGAAGCAACATGAGAACATGGGGTGCAAGGAGATTGACGAGCACCTCAAGAAAATGTTTCAAGGGCAGGCTCGTCAAGAGAGGTTCGACATCACTAAAGCGTTGTTTCAGTGCAAGATGGGAGTTCGAGACTCAGTAGGGACTCACGTACTCAAGATGATTGGGTATATAGAGAACCTTGAAAGGCTGGGTTTTCCTCTTGGTCAAGAGTTGGCCACGGATCTGATCCTGCAATCGTTGTCGGACAGTTATGAGCAGTTTGTCTTGAACTACAATATGAATGAGATAGACAAGACACTGCCCGAACTCCTAGGCATGTTAAGAACTGCCGAGATCAACATGAAGAAGGCCAAGCCTGCCAGTCCCATACTGATGGTGCATAAGGGCAAGGGCAAAGCCAAGGGCTCTAAGAAGACGAAGGTAGGACCTAAGTCATATCTTGAGCCCAAGTCTTCAGCACTGATCAAGAAGAAGAGCACGGTGAAGGAAGGGAAATGCCACCACTGTGGCAAGGCTGGTCATTGGCGGAGGAACTGTCCTTCGTACATTGAGGGTCTGCAGAAATTGAGGGGAGGTATGACTTCCGCTTCTAATGTTTATGTTATAGAGATAAACCTTTCTGCTCCTTCATCTTGGGTATTGGATACCGGATGTGGTTCTCACATTTGTACAAATGTGCAGGAACTGGGAAGGAGAAGATTGCTGAGTAAAGGGGAGGTGGACCTCCGCGTCGGCAATGGAGCAAGAGTTGCTGCTGTAGCCGTAGGAGTTTACTGTCTTTCTTTGCCCAGTGGGCTTGTAATAGAACTAGATAACTGTTATTTTGTTCCGGCGATAACTAGAAACATTATATCTATTTCATGTTTGGACATGATTGGATTTTCTTTTATAATTAAGAACAATTGTTGTTCAATATTTAAGAATGATGTTTGTTATGTTGTAGCCCAATTGTTTAATGGTCTTTACGTTTTGAACTTGGACCATCTGATCTATAATGTAGAAAATAATAAAAGACTAAGAACAAATGATTCGAACCCTACGTTTCTCTGGCATTGTCGTTTGGGTCATATCAACGAGAAGCGCATATCCAAGCTCCATAGAGATGGACTTTTGGACTCATTTGATTATGAATCATTTGAGCGATGCGAATCTTGTTTGTTAGGCAAAATGACCAAAGCTCCTTTCACTGGTTATACTGAGAGGGCTGAGGATCTCTTAGGTGTTGTACATAGTGATGTATGCGGACCCATGAGTACCATGGCTAGAGGAGGGTATTTCTACTTTGTTACATTTACTAATGATTTTAGTAGATACGGATATGTGTATCTTATGAAGTGCAAATCCGAGACCTTTGAAAAGTTCAAAGAGTTCAAAAATGAAGTAGAAAACCAGTTGGGTAAAAGGGTTAAAGCACTCTGATCTGATCGAGGTGGCGAATACCTGAGTCATGAGTTTCGTGATCATCTGAAAGAGTGTGGTATTGTATCACAGCTCACTCCACCTAGAACACCACAACATAATGGTGTGTCTGAGAGGAGAAATCGTACTCTGTTAGACATGGTACGTTTGATGATGAGTCATGCAGACTTGCCTGTTTCCTTTTGGGGTTTTGCTTTAGAGACTGCTGCAATGACATTGAATCACGCTCCAACGAAAACGGTTCTGAAGACACCATATGAGATATGGACTGGGAAGCGTCCTAGTATGTCGTTCATTAAAATTTTGGGTTGTGAGGCATACGTGAGACGTCGAATGCCTGACAAGCTGGAACCCAAATCAGATAAATGTTATCTGGTGGGATATCCTAAGGAAACGAAAGGGTATTACTTTTACCTACCGTCTGAGGGCAATGTGTTTGTCGCAAGGACTGGTGTCTTCTTGGAGAAAGAGTTCTTATCAAGAAAGACTGAAAAGGTAGAGCTTGAAGAAGATCAAGAACCACATGTAGTGAATGAACCAGAATTGGATTCTGAGTCAGGACTACAAGATGTTGTAGCTAGAGAACCTGCTCAGGGAACACAAGTCCTACGTAGATCTGGTAGACCGAGGTTTGAGCCTGAGAGATATGAATTTCTCGTGTCTCAAATAGGTAATGTGTTGCTTATGGATCATGATGATGAGCTAGCAACCTACCAAGAGGCTATGAATGGACCGGACTCCGACAAGTGGCTTTTGGCTATGAAATCCGAAATGGACTCCATGTATGCAAACCAAGTTTGGAACTTGGTGGAACCACCTGAAGGGGTACGACCCATAGGGTGCAAGTGGGTCTTCAAGAAGAAGACCGACATGGATGGGAATGTACAGACATTCAAAGGGCGACTGGTGGCTAAGGGTTTCAAGCAAATTCATGGTATTGACTATGATGAGACCTTTTCCCCTGTTGCCATGGTAAAGTCCATTAGGATATTGCTTGCTATTGCTGCGTATTATGACTACGAGATCTGGCAGATGGATGTCAAAACGGCTTTCCTTAATGGAAACCTCCTTGAGGAAGTGTATATGACACAACCCGAGGGTTTTGTATCCCTAGATGAAGCAACTAAAATATGCAAGCTGAATAAGTCCATTTATGGACTGAAACAGGCCTCTCAAAGTTGGAATCTTCGTTTTGATGAGAAAATCAAAGAGTTTGGTTTCATCAAGAATGAAGATGAGCCTTGTATTTACAAGCGAATCAGTGGGAGCATTATTGTCTTCCTGATATTGTATGTAGATGACATACTGTTGATTGGGAATGACATTCCTACCCTGAAAGTTGTTAAGAACAACCTAGGGAACTGCTTTTCAATGAAGGATTTGGGTGAAGCGACTTATATACTTGGTATCAAGATCTATAGAGATAGATCGAAGAAGTTGCTGGGTTTGACCCAGAGTACGTACATCGAAAAGGTGTTGAAGCGGTTCAACATGCTTGAGTCCAAGAAAGGATTTTTGCCCATGTCTCATGGTGTGAATCTCTCTAAGGACCAATGTCCAAAGTCTTGTGAAGACAAGGACCGCATGAAGTTGATTCCATATGCTTCGGCAATTGGATCAATCATGTACGCGATGTTATGTACTCGACCCGATGTCTCCTTTGCTTTGAGCATGACTAGCAGGTATCAGTCAGACCCCGGTGAGTGTCACTGGATTGCAGTCAAGAATGTCCTGAAGTACTTGAGAAGGACTAAGGACGTGTTCTTGGTGTATGGTGGATAGGAAGAGCTCGTTGTAAGCGGTTACACGGATGCTAGCTTCCAAACTGATAGAGACGACTCCAAGTCTCAGTCAGGTTTTGTGTTTTGCCTGAATGGAGGAGCTGTGAGCTGGAAGAGTTCCAAGAAAGAGACAGTTGCTGATTCTACGACAGAGGCTGAGTATATCGCAGCAGCTAACGCAGCGAAGGAGGCTGTATGGATTAGGAAATTCATCGGCGAGCTTGATGTAGTTCCTAGCATTGTTGGTCCCGTAGTTCTCTACTGTGATAACAATGGTGCAATTGCACAATCTAAGGAACCTAGATCTCATCAGCTCTCCAAGCAGATACTTCGGCGGTTTCATCTTATTCGTGAGATTGTCGAACGAGGAGATGTAAACATTTGCAGAGTGCCGACTGAGGAAAATATTGCGGATCCGCTGACAAAGCCTCTCGCACAGAGAAAGCATGATGGTCATACTAGATCGATGGGTATGCGATACCTAAACGATCAACTCTAGCGAGGATCTTGTGGATTGCATGTAAATATGTATTTTGTTGGCTGTTTGTTCATATGATGAACTGTGTACCTAGTTTTTCTTTTGTAATTAATGGCAAATTCTTTTATTGTGAGTTTTTATATATATGATAGTTAAATGTTAACATAATAGATACCCTTAGAATGTTCGCTTCCATAGGACATCAAGTACGTGACTTGAATGTGAGAGCCTGTGATTTATTTGAAGCTTCATTCTTAAAGGTCCTTGGTCGAGTATCATCATAGAAGCTAAGGGTGATGACGATACATGAAGGCTAGCACGTGTGTTGACTGATGACTGGTTCTCACAGGTCATGATATTGTGATATCAAGTCATCACGTGGGTACTTGTTAGTGAACAAGTTGTACTGGACAGACCCAACCTGAGACTACTCTGTGGATTGTCATCCAATCGTGTCACGAGTAGGTCTCATTTGACAATGGTGTTGTGGTCCTTTGACCTGAAGTCACAGCATTCATCAAGTGAGGAAGAGCGTGCTTTGATGCCATCTAAAGTCCTCCTTGAGAAAGGTTGATGATAAGGATGGTTGTTGGGCATGTTACGAATCATTTGGGTGTTTGTGTGTGAGCAGATATGGAATTTGTCCTCCTGTATGACAGGAGTTGCATCCATGGGCCCCTTGATGGAACTGGACTGAGAAATGCATGGCCATGCTTGGTTGAGTCAATATGTGATATTGGACTCACCATTCTCTGGAAGTCCATCCTAGATCAAGAAAACTTGGATTGAGCTATTACGAGGGTGACACGGTCCATGCCTCTAGTTCTTTCCGGATGTAAAGGACAAAGGGACAAAGGCAACGCTGATACATTGGTCATAAAGGCTTATGAGTTATGAACCCTTATTGCTTGGGGAGCAATGATGCATTGCTAGATGCCGCTCATTGTTTGTGAGGTTTTTGGTTTGATACTTTCGAGATCAAGTGGGAGTCTGTTGGAGTTACCATGATGATCTGGAAGTGGTCAAACATGTAATCTCACTGCCAACGCAATATGAGCCTGCAGGGTCGCACATAAGAGATGTGGAGAAGTTGGATGACTGACTGTGTTGGTAAATGTTACCAATCACCGACCTGAATAGGGTTGTGGGCAAAGTGTTGCCTTATAGGATCATCGGGTTGGGCAAATGTTGCTTTGAAGGGCTGGTTAGGTTCGTCATCCAAGGGTCAAAGACATTAGTCGAGAATGGTCTTCTGATTCCTGTCGATCGGCGAGAATCGTCTCCCTGATTCTCGCCGATCGACGAGAATCGTCGAGAATCAATTGTTGATTCTCGACGATCGACTACCTTGACAATTGTCGTCGACCGCGGCTTGACGATCGTCGAGTATCATTGTGAATCGTCGAGCGAAGCTCGACGATCGGCGAGAATCGTCGAGTATTGTACTCTGATTCTCGCCGATCCAATGTGATACTCGTCGAATGATTCTCGCCGAACCTGCTCAGTGATTCTCGCCGATTGTCGCCGATTCTCACCGATTCATACTCGCCGATTCTGAACCCTATTTTCGGGTGGTCTGCGGATAGCGATTTTCCTGAGTTTATTTTATACTTTAGGTATAAATATAACACTTAGGGTTTCGGGACTTAAGATTTTTCGGCTCGCGATTTCTCCTCCTGTAGAAAATCGAAACCCGACGGAAGTCGTTCCGCTCGATCGTTCCGCCGATCCCGATCCCGATCCCGCCGCCAGAAAGTGTTCCGCCGCCGCGTTCGCTCTGCTGCCACCTCTTCTCCGGCGACTGTCGCTGGTGTTGCTCTTCCTGACGCGGACCTAGCAGTCCGTGGATTAGCCGAGGTGCGGTCTTCTCCTTCCCGATCTTCCGTGCGACGGAAAGCTCGGCGTTCTCCCGCTCGTGTGGACTTCTGTAGAAACATGGATAATATTCCACGTAGAACTCGCCACCAGCAAGCAATCAAAGTTTAGAGCTCCTCCGTTGAGTTGTGACTCGACGCCACCGAGGTAATTTTTGCCTAGTTTTGTTAACTTCTTGATTCAACTATTCATGGCCCGATCCACATCTCTTTGGGTTTTTCTTGATGTTTTATTTTTCCGCTGCGTGCACAAGCGTTGTGCCAACCCCATAGAGAAACCCAACATGAATGCCGAGCATTGCATTCGGTGTTTGTTATGTCAAGGTGTGGGCCACATGTTGAAGGATTGCCCTCGTTTGTGCAAGCCTTCTCCCTCTGAGGGTGTGTGCACAACAACCTCCCGTCGGCGGAAGACTGTTGTGGACAGGCCTACCAGGGTGTTGTCTGGCCCATACACTGACATAACGCACTTTGCTCATTCTTTACCCGTTGAGATAACTGAAGAATCTCTGGCTGCATACAGCTCTTTCATGGGTCCCTCGATCCCTTTTTACGAGCTTTCCTTGAGTGATGATGATCACACTTGTGTTAGCCAACAAAAAGTGGAGCAGGAACTCATGGACGCTCCTGTATGGGACGATGAGATTGTTCCGATCGTCGACGGGGTGGCGTCAACGAATGATTTTGTGATGGGACCTGCTCATTCAGTGCTTGATTTTGAGAGCAGCCTTGCCCCTCCGCAATTTTTGTCGGATTGTGCTATTCCTCTTTTTTGTGAGTCGGTTGATGATTCCGTGATTGTGGATGATTCGGTGCCCGAGGTTGTGTCGAAGTGGGATGATGATTCCTCTATCTCCGACGGAGAAAGTGGATTTTCGGAACATTTTTACGCACCCCAATGGGATATGGAATACCCTCTTTCTGATGTGGAGGTTTGCACCTCCTTATTGGATGAGGTCGTTCCACTTACCACCGCGGACCTTGAGTTCTCGGATTCCCCTCGATACGACTCATATGACACAGACAGTGATCTATGCTTGGATCCTGCTGAGAGTTATACCGGGATCACTCTCCCTATTTCTGATTATTTTAGTTCTTCTTCTCTTTTATTACTTGATCCCCCTTCTTTATCTGAGCCTGTGCAGGATGAGTCTCCACCGGTACGTTGGGATGACGATGAGCTTTGTGCTTATGCCGTTGTCATCGCCTCCTGCGGGCCTGTGATAGACGATACCTTGGTAGGCAAGGATTTGTTTTGTGGTGAGATGAGTGAGGACCAGGCATCCTCCTCATCCTACTTCCTATTTCCTCTACCTGTGTTGGGCAGGTATTATTATTTAGGTAGAGGGGTAACTGCTCTATCACCGTATCGGTACCCGTTACCGAAACGGATATTAGGCCAGTTACCTGTGCATTTTTCTTTTCATAGGCCCATTAGCTAGAACCTTTTCATAGCTGAATAAGTCGTGCTGGGATGACAATAACCCCAGTACTTATCTTTCATTTTCTGTATTTTATTTTTCATGTCTATTTTAGTTTTAGCATTTCTTTTTGTATACTTTTCTTTTGTTTTTGCGGAGCTCACCCCTGCAGGTATTCTTGGAAAATTGCATTGGCAGGGTTCTGATTCTTCGTATGGCGGGCCTGCTTCTATTTCCACGCGTCTTCTGGTATGTTCACTAGCTGAGCATTGGGTAACCTCTTCCCTTAGCTCTGTATGATTTTAATTTCTCTATCTTATGATTTGTTGCTTAGTTTAAGTCTGGGGGAGAGATCTGTTACCTATTGCACGTACACATCTCATGTGCATACTAGAAGCTTTTATTGTTATATTTTGATTAGTTCATTGCATCACACACCACTGCACCCACATGAGCGTGTGCTTAGCTTTTTGCGCGCTGCGAGTTAAACTCATTTCTTCGTTAGATTTGGGAAAATTATGGTGCTGACATAGGATTGTGAGACGGAGTAAAATGTTGGCCTTGTTGTGATCCTAGTCAACTGCTCTCGTCTCGTGTAGAAATTCGAGTAGATTTAATTTTTCTGTATTCTTATAGTTTTATATCTTTCTATTTGCGTAAAGACTTTTTATGCTACTCAAAAGCTGGTGAGACCGGTGTGAATCCGACGGTAGCTTAGGGATGTGTGTAGACGGCCGTTAGGTTTGTATTGCTCGAGTTGGGAGGATGGATAGTCTTTCTCGTTGGCTAAGAACTTGCCCCAAGCTATTCTTGAAGCATGGGTATAGGTTAGTCATGCATGAGTGTGATGTAGGCCATCATTTTGGCCCGGTTGAGCTTTGTACCGTTCCTAATGTCATATCCTCGCTAGCCCCATTGTGCCTACCCTTCTTTTGATTCAGCTCCACCTTCATTCACCAAAGCCTCATAGCCAATCCTAGTCGCACAGCCAAGTTGAGCTTTAGTGTTGACATTTTAATGTTGGGATGTGATGTGGTGATTTTATTTGTGAAAATGTGGAAGTGCTCCCAAGTTTATATCTGCTGAATTGTGAAAATAAAAGGAAAAAGAAAAAAAAAGGTAAAGAAAATTTTTTTGTAAAGAAAAAGAAAAGAAAAAAAAGTGAAAAGAAAAAGTTTAAATTGAAAATCTTTTTGGAAATGTGATTATATTTGGAGTAGGCGGTGCACACACCCATATGTTAAAAGTTTAGTTTGAGGGTGTGGTGTACCCGCATATCTTTTGGTTAGCTGATGGATTCCCATCATACTAGCTCCTTTGGGTTAGGTGCATAGCCTTTTTGTTTATCCTTGTTTACCTCACCGTTACCCAAGCCCCATCTCTTCACCTAAAGTCCTACTGATTCGTGTGTGAACCAAACCAGTGCCGTGGAGAGAATGCGAAAAGGCAAGCATATGGTCACCGACATTTGTGGATTCCTTTGGAGGTTATTCGGAGCCCCGATCTTTGGTAATGCTCGCCTAGCGATTAGTCTACTTTCTCCCTACGCATGACCGGATGATTCACTGTGATTCCATTTTTGAGTAGTAATAAAATTTTGATAGACATTGTGAACAGTATAAACTATTTTGTATACTTAGAAATTTCTTCTATTATATTTTTACACACGCGAGCATGCGACTTCGCATGGTACTTCGTATCGCAATTTCTTTGTTAACTAGTATTTTTCCCTATCTGCTTAGATTTTGTTTGCTCGGGACGCGCAAACAGTTAAGTCTGGGGGTGTGATGAGTCCACTTTATATGCCTATTTTCGGACTCATCTGGGCTAGTTTTCACGCGGTTGCACTTCACTTTTAGTTCATTATCATATATATTGCATCCTGTCTTTATTTACATAGGAAGTGCACATTTTAGCCTGTGGTTATGTATTGTGTAATTCTTTTAGTCTGTACTCCTTTTTGTTATTGTCTGGAATGTCTGCACATATCAGTGATTGGTTTTCCTTTCGGTACAAGGGTCGTGTGCGTGTTCCGGGATGGTTGTGAAACAGGAATACTGCGCACAATCATGGGATCTAATGCGCACGACCACTGGTCGTGCGCCCCCGATCGTGCGCACTACTCTTTGTTTTCCAGAATCAGCCTGGGGTAAGCGCACGACCACTGGACATATTGCGCACGACCACCGGTCATGCGCCACTGATCGTGTGCATTGATTCCTCATTTCTGGAGTCCTGTCTGGGTAATCGCACGACCATTGGACTTAGTGCGCACGACCACTGGTCGTGCGCCACTACTCATGCGCAGTATCCCAGTTCTTCTTCCTGTTATTCCATGCCAGTGCGCACGAGCACAGAACATAGTGCGCACGACCACTGGTCGTGCGCCTGTGATCGTGTGCATTGTTCAATTCTGTTTTTGTATAAATACTGCAAGTCTCGCCCTAATCGGAGACCCGCACGAAGATCCGCAGATCGCTCGCCTCCTCCGCCGTTTTCCGCTTTCTCCACCGTTCCCCTTCATCTTCCACCATATGGAGGTGCTCCGGGCAAGCTTTCACCGCCAAATCCAAGCCGGAGCTTCCTCTCAGCCTCCTCCTTCATCCATGAGCTTCACGTAGGGTTTGACGCCATAGCCATCAAGCAAAGGAAAGCTAGCGAACTTCGTCCGCTATCGTGAGATGAAGAAGACGGGCCATTGGAAGGTGGTGACAGCCCTTCTCTACCCCGGACGCAGTTGAGGACCGAGCTTGGATGCAGAATGACAACCCGACGATTCCAACCGTGAATCCTCAGCAAGGCTTCGGATTCGGTCGATCTCTTGTCTTGTTCTTGCTTTATTGTTGAATATTGGTGTTTAACTTTATTTATATTGATGAAGAATGCTTACTTTATAAAACGTTTATATTCAATCATGTCTATGTGATTTTGTGTATTTTCGTTATTTACTTGAGGTGTGCCATAGTCCATCCACCACCATCCACCCTTGCCGCACTTGCAATTGCTAGTGGCGTGCGTTGCGAAGAGGTGCTTTCGACCCTCATCCCGCCATTCTCACCACCTCATCCGCGAGCCTACTCTTCCATCCGCCTAGCGATTCGGTGTAATTGCTAGCGGCCCGACTAGTTTTCCATCCTGCCTGGCGAAGCATCGCATAACGGCGTTGCATAGCAGTAGTTGTTAGCATTTTATTTTCTGTTTCCGCAACATCAAAACCTCCCCTTAGTTAGCTCCGACCTGAGGACTTCAATCTCAAGTCCTCCTCGAAATTAACTCCACCTTACTGTGTTCCTTGTGAGATCGATACTTGGGAAAACCCCCATTTTATATTACTTGTGCGACCGGTTCACTGCCGTGATCTTAAGCATCAATGACAAGTTCTTAAGATCCCTGACTAAGGACTGGGACACCAAGATTTGTGCCATTAGGGAAATGGCCAAATTAGCTTATATACCTCCTCCAACTTTGTTTGGAAAACTGTTATCTTATGAGATGCAGTTATTGGCTAGAATGGAGGAAGAGAAGACTACTAGAGTGGAGCACAAGGAAAGATCTGTGGCCTTCAAAACTGAAGCCACTAGGAAGTATAGAAGCAAGTATCCATCTCTACCTCAAATAGTTGCTGAGGCTGTGACAGATAATTCAGAAAGCAAGAATTCAGATAGCAGTGAAAGTGATGAAGACTTTGCAGCTTTCACTAGGCATTTTCAAAAGTTTCTAAAGAAGAAGCAGTGGAGGTGTAAGCCTTCCACTTCTCAGCCAAAAGATGACTATTATCAGAAAAGAAAGTCATCAAGGAATGACAGAAGCAGATCCAAGGCAAGCAAAGCTACATCTTCAAAGATTGTGTGTTATTACTGCAATAGACAGGGACATGTAGTGGCTGACTGTCCTGAAAAGAGGAAGGAGTCAACTGATAAAAAGAAGACTCAGTTTATGGGCAAAAAGGAAAAGTCCTTTGTTGCTAAGAAAGACAAAAGTTTGACTGATCAGTCATCTTCAGAAACAGACTCAGAAGCTGAAGCCTATATTGGATTGTTTGCTGAAGAGGAGGAAGATGAGTTCATGCAGTTAATGAATTCAATTTATGAGCATGAGTACAATCAGTGCAAAGGGCTGATGGCCTTATATGAAGGAGACAAAATCCAGGATCAGCCTGGACCTAGTAAGGTACAAAGTTGTTCTTCTAGTTCAATTTCTAGTACTGAGTCAGAATCAGATACATCTGCATCAAGTGATGTGGGTGGGTCTGAATCTGAGGGAGATATTCATCAGTTAATTGATGAATATAGGGACTTGTTGCAGGCCTTGAAGAAAAGCAAAACCTTAGCCAAAACTCAGGCAAAGGAGATTGCTAGTCTTAAATTGGCTGCTGCTGATTCAGACAAGTTGTTTGATCAGAAACTGAATGAAATATCCAGGCTGAAGAACATTACTGTTATTCAGATGGGTACTATTACATTTAAGAATGATCAAATTAGAAATCTGGAGGCTAGACTTCAGAAGGAGAGAGAGATTGTAGCAAGTTTTTCTAAACCAAAATCTATTTTACCTTTGATAGATGAGTTTGTACCTCATAAGGGTAAAACTGGATTGGGGTTTATAAAACCTGCCTGGACAGCTATGTCCAAATCTAAGGGCAAAGCCCCAGCACTAAACAAGAAGGCTGCAGTAGAAAATCCAGCTAGGGTTGTAGCTAAACAAAGGTACATCAGGTTTGAGTGCTGGTGTTGTGGCAAGATAGGCCACTTTGCCATAGATTGTTGGCACAATTCAAGTGTCAAGGAGAGTTGCAAACTACCTGCTAGAAGAGCTACAGGTAGTTTTGTTAAAAGTCAGACTAACCTGCACCAAGGACCCAAGAATTATTTGGGTTCTAAGGTTAAGTAATCTGTTTTGCAGGTGAGTCCAAGTGGCCATGCCCCTATATGGTACTTGGACAGTGGATGTTCCAGGCACATGACTGGAACTAGGGGGTTACTGAAGGACTATACACCAATCAAGGATGACCCTAAAGTTACCTTTGCTGGTTCAGAAAAAGGAATCATCAAAGGCTTTGGTAACATTTCTAGTAACCAAACTAAAATTACTCAAGTGGCTTATGTAAAGGGTTTGAAACATAACCTCATTAGCATAAGTCAGCTTAGTGTTTTAGGATATGACATCTCATTTGTCAAGGATGGTTGTCATATCAAAAGGTCAATTGATCAAAAGATCATTCTGACAGGATATAGGAAGAGAAATGTCTATTATCTTGACTTTGTATGTGAGAACAATATTTCTCCTATTTGTCTTGTAGCTGATGAGAAAATCTCACATTGTGTTAAATGGCACAAGAGGCTGGCTCATCTTAACTATAAGATAATTGGCCATCTCTTTAGCAAAGAGTTAGTGAGGAATGGTCCTCAGGTTAAGTGTATAAAGGATGGGATATGCTCAGCTTGTCAAAAAAGTAAGCAGACCAAATCCACCTTTCATAGCCTTGAGAACAAGGATTCAGTGAGGTGTCTATACCTCTTGCATATGGATCTTTTTGGTCCTATGGCATTTCATAGCCTAGGTAGGAAGGTCTACATATTTGTGGTTGTAGATGACTATTCAAGGTTTTCCTGGGTGTTCTTCATTAGACAAAAATCTGAAACCCCAAGTATCTTATATAGTTTTGTTAAACAAATTCATAATGAATTGGACAGTACAGTGGTCAAAATCAGAAGTGACCATGACACTGAATTTCAGTCTGAAAATAGGACAAAACTGTGTGAAGAGTTTGGGATTTTTCAGGAGTTTTCTCCACCTAGAACACCTCAGCAAAATGGTATTGCTGAAAGGAAGAATTGAACCTTGATAGAGTCTGGTAGAACCCTATTGAGTGACACATCTCTCCCAGAATATTTCTGGGCTGAGGCAGTAAACACTGCTTGTCATGTGATCATAGGGCTACTATCACCAAGAGCCACAAGAAGACCCCCTATGAGATTGTGAAGGGCAGAAAACCAAATTTATCCTATTTCAGGATCTTTGGTTGCAAGTGCTATATCCTTAACAATGGTAAGTCTTATCTAACCAAGTTTGCTGCCAAATCCCAAGAGGGGATCTTTGTTGGGTACAACAATAATAGTAAGGCTTATAGGGTCTACAACTTGATTACTCAAGTTATAGAAGAGTCTGTTCATGTAGTTTTTGATGAAGCTAGACTTATTAACAATGAATTTCCAAGAAGTGTTTGCAGCTCTATAGGTGTAACTGAGAAGATGGACAAGCTTACCTTAACAAAATGTCCTTTTTCAAGTCAGCAAGTGGAAGATGGTGGCTATAGTCCACGGGGAGTACAAGATACTCCTGATCCTGAAGAGGACCAAGAGATGCAGCTAAATGAAGAGACTGAAGGTGTACAATCTGAAGACAGGCTGCCTCCAGCAAATAGGCACTTAAAGGATCATCCAGCTAATCAAATAATTGGAGATCCCAAACAAGGGGTGAAAACAAGGAGCAGGAATCTAAGTACAGTTCTTTACTCCAGTTTTCTATCCCAAGTAGAGCCAAAGAAGTTTGAAGAAGCAATCCTAGGCCCTCATTGGATTGAGGCAATGCAAGAGGAGCTGAATCAACTCAAAAGATGCAAGGTCTGGGAGCTAGTTCCTAAACCCAAGGACCACAACATTATTGGAACTAAGTGGATCTTTATGAACAAGTTGGATGAGAATGGAATCATCATAAAGAATAAAGCTAGACTTGTTGCAAAGGGATATAGGCAGGAAGAAGGTATTGATTTTGATCAAACCTTTGCTCCAGTAGCAAGACTGGAAGCAATAAGGATGTTCCTTGCCTATGCAATACATCAAGGATTTAAGGTATATCAAATGGATGTTAAGTCAGCTTTTATGAATGGAAATCTGAAGGAAGAAGTCTATGTAGAGCAGCCATCAGGTTTTGTTGATTCTATTAAACCTGATTATGTTTATAGTCTTAGGAAGGCTTTGTATGGGTTAAAACAAGCCCCAAGGGCATGGTATGAAACCCTGTCTAGTTTCCTCATTGAGAACAAATTCTCAAGGGCGAAAATAGACAAGACTTTATTCCTTAGGGAATCCAGAGGCAAGATTATCTTAGTCCAAGTATATGTAGATGACATAATATTTGGGTCTACAGAAAATAGTCTTTGCAGAAAGTTTGCAAAACCTATGCAAGGACAATTTGAAATGAGCAGTATGTGGGAACTTAAGTTCTTTTTGGGTCTCCAAGTTAGACAGACTGAAGATGGATTATCCATATGCCAGTCTAAGTTCACCCTAGATTTGATAAGGAAGTATGGTATGGAATCATCCACTACCATGAAAACTTCTATGGGGTCAAGCATGTCTCTAAGAAAAGATGATGCAGGGAAACCTGTAGATGAAACTTTGTATAGAGGGATAGTTGGCTCCCAACTGTATTTGACTGCTAGTAGACCAGATATCATTTATGCTACATGTGGCTGTGCTAGGTACCAAGATTGCCCAAAAGAATCTCATCTGAAAGCAGTCAAAAGGATTTTGAGATATCTTAAGGGAATACCTTATCTAGGCCTTTGGTACCCTAGGAATGGAGATTTTGTACTGATGGGTTATTCAGATGCAGATTTTGCAGGCTGCAAGGAAGATAGGAAGAGTACTACAGGAACCTGTCAATTTCTAGGTGGAAGGCTGGTGTCTCGGAGTAGCAAGAAGCAGACAAGTGTGGCCATCTCCACAGCTGAGTCAGAATATGTTGCTGCAGGAAGTTGCTGTGCACAACTCTTATGGATTCAACATCAGCTAGAAGATTATGGTATTCAAGTAAGTGGAACACCTTTATTTTGTGATTTTACAAGTGCCATTTCTATTGCAAATAATCCTGTCTCCCATAGTAGGACTAAGCACATAGAAATTAAATACCATTTTCTTAGAGAACATGTAGAAAAAGAAGACATTTCCCTAGAGTATGTTAAGACAGATAATCAGTTAGCTGATATGTTTACTAAGCCCTTAGATGAAACCAAATTCAATAAGTTTAAAATTGAATTAGGTATGATAAACTTAGAATAGTTTAAAAAAAATTGGCTAAGTAAAATGGTGTCGACACACAGAGTTGTCTGTGTCGACACATAAAAGTGGTGTCGACATTTCAGAGAAATGTTGTCGACACATCTACACAGTAAGTGTCGACACTTCAGAGAATTAATGTCGACACATGCAGAGTAGGTGTCGACACATGTAGGGTGGTGTCGACACTTAGGATTTACACAGAATTCATCGAGTAGAGTCTCAACTAAGTGTCGAGCTGAGATATCTAACTGCCGACACATATATCATGTCGACTATATTTGTGTCGACACATAGTTGTCGAGACATTAGAAGTAAGTGTCGACACTTTTCAACAGTGTCGACACATTTCAAGTATTTTGACGCGCCTTTTCACCTTCGATTTTAGAAAGGTATAAATAGGTCTTTGATGAGTCCACTTTATATACCTATTTTTGGACTCATCTGGGCTAGTTTTCACACGGTTGCACTTCACTTTTAGTTCATTATCATATATATTTCATCCTGTCTTTATTTCCATAGGAAGTGCACATTTTAGCCCGTGGTTGTGTATTTTGTTATTTGTTATAGTCTGTACTCCTTTTTTGTGATTGTCTGGAATGTCTGCACAGATTAGTGGTTGGTTTTTCCTTTCGGTACAGGGGTCCTGTGCGTGTTCTGGGATGGTGGTGAAACAGGAATACTGCGCACGATCATGGGATCTAATGCGCACGACCATTGGTCGTGCGCCCCCGATCGTGCGCCCCCGATCGTGCGCACTACTCTTCGTTTTCCAGAATCAGCCTGGGGTAAGCGCACGATCACTTGACATATTGCGCACGACCACCGGTCGTGCGCCACTGATCGTGTGCATTGATTCCTCTTTTCTGGAGTCCTGTCTGGGTAATCGCACGATCATTGGACTTAGTGCGCACGACCACTGGTCGTGCGCCACTTCTCGTGCGCATTATCCCAGTTCTTCTTCCTGATATTCCCTGCCAGTGCGCACAAGCATAGGACATAGCGCACACGACCACTGGTCGTGCGCCTATGATCGTGCGCATTGTTCATTTCTGCTTTTGTATAAATAGTGCAGGTTCCGCCCTAATCCGGAGGATCCGCTGATCGCCCATTTCCTCCGCCATTTTCTGCCTTTTCCGCCGTCCTCCTTTATCTTCCACCCTAGGGAGGTGCTCCAGGCAAGCTTTCACCGCCAAATCCAAGCCGGAGCTTCCTCTCGGCCTTCTCCTTCATTTGTGAGCTTCAAGTAGAGTTTTGACGCCATAGCCATCAAGCAAAGGAAAGCTAGCAAACTTCGTCCGCTATCGTGAGACGAAGAAGTTGGGCCATTGGAAGGTGGTGACAGCCCTTCTCTATCCCGGAAGCAGTTGAGGACCGAGCTTGGACGCGGAATGACAACCCGATGATTCCAACCGTGAATCCTCAGCAAAACTTCGGATTTAGTCGATCTCTTGACTTGTTCTTGCTTTCTTGTTGAATATTGGTGTTTAACTTTATTTATATTGATGAAGTATGCTTAGTTTGTAAACGTTTTGTACCATTATGTCTATGTGATTGTATGTTTTCGTTATATTTACTTGAGTTGCGCCATATTCCATCCACCATCCATCCACCCTTGCCGCACTAGCAATTGCTAGTGGCGTACGTAGCAAAGAGGTGCTTACGACCCTCATTCCTCCATTATCACCACCTCATCCACTAGCCTTCTCGTCCATCGCCTAGTGATTCAGTGCATAGCGGCCCGACTAGTCTTCCATCCCGCCTGGCGAAGCATCGCATAGCGGCGTTGCATAGGAGTAGTTGTTAACCTTTTATTTCCGGTTTCCGCAACCATCAAAACCCCCCTTAGTTAGCTCCGACCTGAGGACTTCAATCTCACGTCCTCCTCGAAATTAACTCCACCTTACTGTGTTCCTTGTGAGATCGATACTTGGGAAAACCCCCATTTTATATTACTTGTGCGACCGGTTCACTGCCGTGATCTTAAGCACCAAGTTTTTGGCGCCGTTGCCGGGGAACACAGTCGTGTGAGTTTTTATAGAGGGAGATAATAGATTGAAGCCGTTTTCCATTTGTGCATATCATTTTTTATTTATTTGCTTTGGTTATTAGAATTTTTTTTTTCTTATTTCTTTTTGCCCTTTTCTGATTTTTGATTTAGATAGCAGATCCATGCTATTTTCATTTTAGCTGTGTAGCACTTTTTCAGCAATTATTTTTGTTCGTGATGGATCCTGATGCCGAGTGCCGTATCCTTGACACTTTGCGCCGATCCATCGATGTCATTGCTGTTGTGAATGCTGAGCATTGCATTCGGTGTTTGTTATGTCAAGGTGTGGGCCACATGTTGAAGGATTGCCCTCTTTTGTGCAAGCCTTCTCCCTCTGAGGGCGTGTGCACTATAACCTCCCGTTCGCGGAAGACTGTTGTGGATAGGCCTACCAGGGTGTTGCCTGGCCCATACACTGACATAACGCACTTTGCTCATTCTTTACCCCTTGAGATTACTGAAGAATCTCTGGCCGCATACAGCTCTTTCATGGGTCCCTCGATCCCTTTTTACGAGCTTTCCTTGAGTGATGATGATCACTCTGGTGTTAGCCAACAAAAAGAGGAGCAGGAACTCATGGACGCTCCTATATGGGACGATGAGATTGTTGTGATCGTCGACGGGGTGGCGTCTGCGAATGACTGTGCGAGGGGGCCTGCTCATTCAGTGCTTGATTTTGAGAGCAGCCTTGCCCCTCCGCAATTTTTGCCGGATTGTGCTACTCTTTTTTTGTGTGAGTCGGCTGATGATGTCATACTTGTTGATGATTCGGTGCCCGAGGTTGCGCCGAAGTGGGATGATGATTCCTCTATCTCCGACGGAGAAGGTGTATCTTCGGAACATTTTTACGCACCCCGGTGGGATGAGGAATATCCCCTTTCCGATGCGGAGGTTTGCACCTCCTTATTGGATGAGGTCGTTCCTCTTACCACCGCAGACCTCGAGTTCTCGGATTCCCCTCGGTACGACTCGTATGATACCGATGATGATCTCTGCTTGGATCCTGCTGAGAGTGATACCGGGATCACTCTCCCTATTTCTGATTATTTTAGTTCTTCTTCTCTTTTATTACTTGATCCCCCTTCTTTATCTGACCCTGTGCAGGATGAGTCTCCACAGGTACGTTGGGATGACGATGAGCTTTGTGCTCATGCCGTTGTCATCGCCTCCTGCGGGCCTGTGATAGACAATACCTTGCTAGGCAAGGATTTATTTTGTGATAAGATGAGCGAGGACCAGTGCTCCTCCTCTTCTTATTTCTTATTTCCTCTACCTGTGTTGGGCAGGTTTTATTATGTAGGTAGAGGGGTAACTGCTCTATCACCGTATCGGTACCCGTTACCGAAACGGATATTAGGCCAGTTACCTGTGCACTTTTTATTTCATAGGCCCATTAGCTAGAACTGTTTAGAATTTAATAAGTCGTGCTGGGATGACAATAACCCCAGTACTTATCATTCATTTTCTGCATTTTTATTTTTCATGTCTATTTTAGTTTTAGTATTTATTTGTATTTTGTATTGTTTTCTTTTGTTTTTGCGGAGCTCACCCCTGCAGGTATTCTTGGCAAATTGCATTGGCAGGGTTCTGATTCTTCATATGGCGGGCCTGCTTCAATTTCCACGCGTCTTCTGGTATGCTCACTAGCTGATCATTGGGTAACCTCTTCCCTTAGCTCTGTATGATTTTAATATCTCTATCTTATGATTTGTTGCTTAGTTTAAGTCTGGGGGAGAGACCTGTTACCTTTTGCACGTGCACATCTCATGTGCATACTAGAAGCCTTTATTGTTTTATTTTGATTAGTTCATTGCATCACACACCACTACACCCACATGAGCGCGTGCTTAGCTTTTTGCATGCTGCGAGTTAAACTCATTTCTTTGTTAGATTTGGGAAAATTATGGTGCTAACATAGGATTGTGAGACGGAGTAAAATGTTGGCCTTGTTGTGATCCTAGTCAACTGCTCTCGTCTCGTGTAGAAATTGGAGTAGATTTAATTTTTCTGTATGCTTTTAGTTTTATATTTTTATAATTGCGTCAATACTTTTTATTCTACTCAAAAGTTGGTGAATCCGGTGTGAATCCGACGGTAGCTTAGGGATGTGTGTAGACGGCCGTTAGGTTCGTATTGCTCGAGTCGGGAGGATGGATAGTCTTTCTCGTTGGCTAAGATCTTGCCTCAAGCTATTCTTGAAGCATGGGTATAGGTTAGTCATGCATGAGCGTGATGTAGGCCATCATTTTGGCCCGGTTGAGCTTTGTACCATTCTTAACGTCTTATCCTCGCTAGCCCCGTTGTGCCTACCCATTCTTTTGATTCAGCTCCACCATGATTTCACCAAAACCTCAAAGCCGATCCTAGTCGCACACGCAAGTTGATCTTTAGTGTTTACATTTTAATGTTGGGATGTGATGTGGTGATTTTACTTATGAGCGTGATGTGATCCAGTGCCGTGGATGTGCTTCAATGTTATATTTGCTGAATTATGAAAATAAAATGAAGAAAAAGAAAAAGAAAAATATTTGTAAAGAAAAAGGAAAAGTAAAATTGAAAATCATTTTGGAAATGTGCTTATTTTTTGGAGTAGGCGGTGCACACACCCATTTGTAAAAGTTTAGTTTGGGGGTGTGGTGTACCCGTATATATTTTGGTTAGCTGATGGATTCCCTTCATACTAGCTCCTTTGGGTTAAGTGCATAGCCTTCTTGTTTATCCCTTTTTACCTCACCGAAATCTAAGCCCCATCTCTTCACCTAAAGTCCTACTAATTCGTGTGTGAACCAAACCAGTGCCGTGGAGAGAATGCGAAAGGGCAAGCATATGGTCACCGACATTGGTGGATTCCTTTGGAGGTTATCCGGAGCCCCAATCTTCGGCAATGCTCGCCTAGCGATTAGTCTACTTTCTCCCTACGCGTGACCGAATGATTCTCCGTGATTCCATTTTTGAGTAATAATAAAATTTTGATACGCATTGTGAAAAGTATAAACTATTTTGTATACTTCGAAATTTCTTCTATTATATTTTTACGCATGCGAGCATGCGACTTCGCATAGTACTTCGTATCGCAATTTCTTTGTTAACTAGTATTTTTCCCTATCTGCTTAGATTTTGTTTGCTCGGGACGCGCAAATAGTTAAGTCTCGGGGTGTGATGACTCCACTTTATATACCTATTTTCGGACTCATCTGGGCTAGTTTTCACACGGTTGCACTTCACTTTTAGTTCATTATCATATATATTTCATCCTGTCTTTATTTCCATAGGAAGTGCACATTTTAGCCCGTGGTTGTGTATTTTGTTATTTGTTATAGTCTGTACTCCTTTTTTGTGATTGTCTGGAATGTCTGCACAGATTAGTGGTTGGTTTTTCCTTTCGGTACAGGGGTCGTGTGCGTGTTCCGGGATGGTGGTGAAACAGGAATACTGCGCACGATCATGGGATCTAATGCGCACAACCACTGGTCGTGCGCCCCCGATCGTGCGCACTGCTCTTCGTTTTCCCGAATCAGCCTGGGGTAAGCGCACGATCACTGGACATATTGCGCACGACCACCGGTCGTGCGCCACTGATCGTGTGCATTGATTCCTCTTTTATGGAGTCCTGTCTGGGTAATACCACGATCATTGGACTTAGTGCACACGACCACTGGTCGTGCGCCACTTCTCGTGCGCATTATCCCAGTTCTTCTTCCTGATATTCCCTGCTAGTGTGCACGAGCATAGGATATAGCGCGCACGACCACTGGTCGTGTGCCTGTGATCGTGCGCATTGTTCATTTCTGCTTTTGTATAAATAGTGCAGGTTCCGTCCTAATCCGGAGGATCCACTGATCGCCCATTTCCTCCGCCGTTTTCCGCCTTTTCCGCCGTCCTCCTTCATCTTCCACCCTAGGGAGGTGCTCCGGGAAAGCTTTCACCGCCAAATCCAAGCCGGAGCTTCCTCTCGGCCTTCTCCTTCATCCGTGAGCTTCAAGTAGAGTTTTGACGCCATAGCCATCAAGCAAAGGAAAGCTAGCAAACTTCGTCTGCTATCATGAGACGAAGAAGACGGGCAATTGGAAGGTGGTGACAGCCCTTCTCTATCCCGGAAGCAGTTGAGGACCGTGCTTGGACGCGGAATGACAACCCGACGATTCCAACCGTGAATCCTCAGCAAGACTTCGGATTCGGTCGATCTCTTGACTTGTTCTTGCTTTCTTGTTGAATATTGGTGTTTAACTTTATTTATATTGATGAAGTATGCTTAGTTTGTAAACGTTGTGTACAATTATGTCTATGTGATTGTATGTTTTCATTATATTTACTTGAGTTGCGCCATATTCCATCCACCATCCATCCACCCTTGCCGCACTAGCAATTGCTAGTGGCGTGCATAGCGAAGAGGTGCTTACGACCCTCATTCCGCCATTCTCACCACCTCATCCGCTAGCCTTCTCGTCCATCCACCTAGTGATTCGGTGCATAGCGGCCCGACTAGTCTTCCATCCCGCCTGGCGAAGCATCGCATAGCGGCGTTGCATAGGAGTAGTTGTTAACCTTTTATTTCCTGTTTCCGCAACCATCAAAACCCCACTTAGTTAGCTTCGACCTGAGGACTTCAATCTCAAGTCCTCCTCGAAATTAACTCCACCTTACTGTGTTCCTTGTGAGATCGATACTTAGGAAAACCCCCATTTTATATTACTTGTGCGACCGGTTCACTGCCGTGATCTTAAGCATCAGTCTTCACCATTGTTTGTCGACACGCTCACCATAGTTTCGAGACCAAACTTATGTATCGACATCTCTCTTATCTAAATTCAAAATTTCTTCAAACCCTAATGGCGCCTAAGCTAGAAGAGAACATTAATGAAGGTTATGAGCTCGTACGACATGCCTTTGATGACGCGGAACCAGAAATCCAAGGTGTGGCAACCCTAGTTGCAAAGACTGGGTTAGAATATCTTGTTTCCGAGCCAATCAAGATATGGAAGAAGGAGGTCCTCAAATTCTTTTCAGGAGCTACACTTGATGAAAATGGACTCAAGATTAAGTCCAAGGTTCATGGGGCAAAAGTCATGATCACCCAGAAAAGTCTCAGAAAAGTTCTACATCTCCCTAGAACTAAAGAAGAGGAAGATGTACCTGCTTCAAAGACAAGAGAGGCACTGACATGGTGTGGACTTGATTCAAGCCTGAAGATTGGATCAGTTTTCAACAGGAAAGGCATGATCATGCAGGGCAAGTTATTGTCTGAAATAGTTGGCAAGGTAATTCTGAGCAAGCCTGGTGGGCATGATAGAATATCAGCTCAAATGTTCAGTCTAATGACAAGGATAATTTTCCAGTTTAAAACTGATTGGTCAGTAGTCATGTTTGATAAGATGAAGGAAAGTCTGAAGAAGCCAAATCTGTGTAGGATTCTGAGTTTATACTTAGCTGGAAGTATCCCTGAAGTGATGAACCAAGCTGCTGGTTCAAAGATAAATCATTTGAGGAGAATCGATGTAAGAATTATTTCAAGATGGGATAGAGTGTTGACAAAGGAACTGCCAACTCCAGAAAAGGAAACACCACAGAAGAAGAAGAGGAAGAAAGCCATTGTGGCTCCAGAATCCTCAAGTAGCTCAGAGGAGCCGGTGGTTTTTAGTTCTGATGATGGAGAAGATGACAATGCTGGAAAGTCACCAGCAAGACAAGAAGATGCCCAGAGGCAGGGGGAGCTACCATCAGCTAGCCCTATTCACCTGGATCCACTCCAGGGGGAGCCTCTACATGTGGATGAGCCAACTCAATTTGAGAGTGAAAGGGCTACCCAAACCATTCTAGAGGTAATCACTGAAGTTAATCAATTAAATTTCAATATTGAAGATGAAGTTTTGACTGAATCATTACTTTCTGTTGATCAGCATACACAGTTACATAGTCAACCATAAGATGTTGTCATGGAGGACACATCAGTTGCTGATAAAGTGGTATTAGATGCTCCTGAGAACAGAGATTCACCAGTCCATCCTCAACAGGAGTATACACTAGAAGAGTTGCTCCCTGATCTATTACAGACTGATTTTGAGGGAGAGAAAGCAGCTTTTGAGGGGGAGAAGGTCAATCTTGAGGGGGATCATGTAGAGGAGACTGCTAGACAAGAGACTGAGGAGCAAAGGAATGCTGAGGAGCTACCAAGGACTGAGAAGGATTTACATCCTAGTCCTAAGGATAGAGTAGATATTGCTAGTACTTCTGCTTCAGAGGATGAAGAGGCTGCTAGAGCCAAGAAAAGAAAGTTCCAGGTCTTCAAGAGAAGAAGCCAGACCTACAAGAAAGCACTGCAAACCATATTTCCACAACATGTCCCAACAGCTGATTATAGTTCATTGATGGTGGCTTTGCAGATCAAGCTAGACGAGCAAAGGAAGGCTTTACAAACTTATATGGATGAAGGCCATAAATCACTTCAATTTGATCTGGCTCAAGACATAAGATCTATAAGATTTGAAGTGAATCAAAACAAGAAGGAAATGACTGATTGTTTCCATAAAGGAGGGAATGGAGTGGTCTATCTGGCTACTCATCAAGAGAATATCAAGAAACAAGTTGATGATATGGCAGTAAAACAAGGATATGTCCTGGAAAATCAACTTAGGATGAATGATAATCTGACTGCTTCTCATAATGTCATTGTCACATAAATGAAGAATCTTGCTGCTACTTAGACTGCAGCATGGACTACTGCCAAGGCTGAGTTTGATAAGCAACTACAAGAGAGCCTAAATGTTGTTAAAATTGCCATTGAAGATTCTCAGAAGGCAATTACTGACAAGCTACAAAGGTTAAAACCTTTTTATAAAGATGGAGTTAACAATTTAAATGCTCAAATCGGATTCCAAAAGGATGATCTTAGGGATCATATAGAAAGAGAAGTCATAAAGGGGAAGAGGGTATTAGTCAAAGCAGGCTCTGACCATGCTATATGGATTTCAAACAGCATCAGAGCCACCCTTGGATATCCACCTTTATGTGATGATGATAATGTAGTAGAGTCTGGAATAAATCCTGCATATTTTGGAGGAGAGCAAGCTGAAGTAGCTCAGGTGATCTACTCTCCTACAGATTTTGACATGATCCATCAAGAGATACAATCTATGTATAGTCCTCCTGAAGGTGCTCATAATGTGATCATTGAGAAAGTTGTACAGCATGTGCCAGAGGCAGTACTAAAAGAGCAAGAGGCATTATTAAAAGAGCTGGAAGCCCAATTATCTAAGAAGAGGTACAGAGAATAGGCTGAATTAAGGCCAGACTTTGAGCAATGGAGCCCAACCTCTAGGAATATCATATTGACTGCTTGGAACGCTGCTAAGGATAATTTCCTAGAGAGGGGCAAATGGTATTCTTACCAGGAATGGAAAATACATGAGGCTAGGCAAGAGGCCATTGTTCAATACAGAAGGAAGGCTAAATTAGGGAAGCTACCTCCTAATGCACATGAGCCTAGCAAGTATTTCCCTAAGCCTTATCACTATTTTGAGAGACAGAAGATAAGAGCTGAAGAACAAAAAAAGAAAGATCTTAAAGGGAAGAAGCCTGCTGATGACAATGATGCTCCAGTTCAAGCAAAGATTCAATCTGGAAAGGGCATTGTTATCAAGGAGCCAGAGCAGCCATAGATTAGGATTTTCTTAAGTTTACAACTCTGTAATCTTTTACATTAAAATTAATGTAAACTTTTGGTTAATGAGACTATTGGAAGTTATAACAAAATAATGTTTGATCTGTTGCATTTGTATTCTGTAATGATTGTTTATACATATTTTGTTAAGTATTTACTCTGTCATATAATACTGTTTTACATCATACTGAGAATTTGTTATGTTTGTTGTATATCAATGACTAATGGTTATGACTTCTCCAAATAGGGGGAGATTGTTGGGTACATTGGAATATATGTACCTGATTTGAAGAAGTCTCACCCTACTCAATAATATACATCAAGATGTATTTGATGTGCTTTGAGTTTATATGTGCAGGTTAAGTAATTACAGAAAAATGCAGAAAAGTTTTTAAGTCCAAGTGTCGACACCTAGAGGTGAAGTGTCGACACTTATGAAGGCTTGTGTCGACAGCCAGAGAAGCTGTGTCGACACTTGGAGTAATTGTGTCGACACCAGGAAGGCAGAGTCGACACCAGAAGAAAAGTGTCGACACTTACATGCTGTGTCGACACACTGTGAAGAATTGTCGACATCAAATGTGTCGACACTTAGAGACAGTGTCGACACCCGGAGAAACTTTGTCGACAGCAAAAGTGTCGACACCAGGAGGCTGTGTCGACAATCAGCAAACTTCAACAAAGTTAAAGTACATGTGTCGACACAAAGGAGATGTGTCGACACTCAGCAAGTTTCAACACATAAAGGCATGTGTCGACACAAAGGAGATGTGTCGACACTCAGCAAGTTTCAACACATGAAGGCATGTGTCGACACAAAGGAGTTGTGTCGACACGCAGAAGAATTCAACTAAGTGTTAAAGAAGAAGTACTTGTGTGGACACACTCAACCAGTGTCGACACATTATACAGAAGGCTTGTGTCGACACACAGAATCAGTGTCGACACATTCTGAAGAAGCAGTGTCGAGAAGCTGTTACAACAACACAAGGATTTGTGTCGACACCATCAATGCTAGTGTCGACACTTAATATACTTGTGTCGACACTTAGTCTATTTGTGTCGACACATAATGACTATCTATCTCGACACTTTCAGTCAGTGACAGTGATTTCAAGAAGTGACTGAATGACTTGACAGCTGCCATTTTAATCGGTCAACTGCAACTGTCAGAGCCGTCAGAAGGTTGTTAAAAACAGGATCAGCCGGTCACCATGGAGAAAGCTTATATAAAGGACTATCTCCTTCAACAGAAATGGTGAGAAAATTGATAACAATTAATCAAGAGATCTAACAACACAAAGAAGACCTTCAACAGAAGATCTAAGAAGTTGGAGAGAGAGATCTCCTTCTAAGATGAGCAGCTGCTGAACCAGGCTGCATAATAAGATTCAGATTGAGATCTGAATCTCAAGATAGCAGTTGATTGAAGACCATCTGCACAGGAGATTCAACACTACTGTGTTCTAATTCAAGAAGCTTTGAAGAAAGCCAAGGGTGGTTGATCTCTGCCTAGTTCTTCCAAGAACTCATCAAGAAGCCAGTCAATTCATCTCTCTCAGTTAGATTTGTGGTTAATTACATTGTATTATTAAATTCTTGTTGGATCCTAAGGGATCTGAGTTGTAAGCCTAAACTATAAAGGCTGAGATAGGGCTTTTGTGCCTGAGTGTAGGAGATTCTATTCTCTGAGTGTAGGCCTTGATTGAAGGCTGAGGTAGGGCTGTTTAGCCTGAGTGTAGGTCTTGGTGAAGACTGAGTGGTAGGGCTTTGTGCCTGAGTTGTAGGAGTGGGGTCACTCTGAGTTGTAGGAACCTGTTTGGGGTTCTGAGTTATAAGATCTGAGGATCTGAGAAGAAGTGGAGAAATTAGGCCGAATGTAGTACACTACTAGATAGGCGAAGGGGGAAGTGGATGTACCCAGACCTTGGGGAACCACTATAAAAATCTATGTGCATTCTATGAATGTTAGTTTATGTGGATGTTGTGTTGTGATAGCTGTAGAATTACATTTGTTGTTTAAAGTTATTTACAATTGATCTGCCTTGAAAGTCAAAAGAAAAAGAACACCTATTCACCCCCCTCTAGGTGGTTAGGCACTATTTCTTTCATCACTTAATTTCTAAACTGCTCTAAAAGATAAATTAAAATTTTTAATATATACTATTCACCACCACCACCACCACCCCCTATAGTGTAAAGTTAGATCTATCCCTTCACATTTAGTTGGTATCAGAGGTAGGTTGGTTGTTTTACAGGCTAACACCTGAACCAACAGATCCTGATAGAACTTGTTTAACCTAGTTGTTTGATTTTATCATGGCACAAAATAAAGAGTATGCAAGCACTAGAAGTTATAATTGCAATCTTAATAAGTTTGTATTATGGAAAGCAAGGATCAGATTATACATGAATTCTATTCATGAAGATATCTACAATTCTATTTTGACAGGTCCACCTCTACCACTGGAAACAACAAGCACAAATGCTACACCACCACCAGAATGGACAGAATCCAAGAGAAAAGCAAAAAATGTTGATACAAAGGCTATGAATATATTAGCCCAAAAAATGTCAGATGATATTTTCCAGAAAGTTGCTGAATTCACCTCAGTAAAAGACATATGGGACTCCCTCACAGTAATGGTAGTTGGATTAGCAGATGACAGAAAATATAAAAGATCTCACCTGATTTCTCAATATGAGAATTTCGAAAAGGGTGAAATTGAATCTGTTGCTGACATGTACACAAGACTCAGTCTCATAATTAATGAACTGAAAACCTTGGAGAAGGACATTACATTAACAGAAGTCAATGATAAAATTCTAATGTGTTTCCCTAGCAAATGGGATTCGGGAATCTGGTCAATCAGAGAAGCCAGAATTGTAAATGAAATCTCAATAGAGACCTTGTTGGAAAGCCCAAATCCTATGAGCAGCTCATCAAAATAAGGGAAGCTAAACTTCTAACCCTATCTTCAGTAAGATGGACAAGAGTATTGCCTTCCAAGCAACTGAAGTGGAAGACCAAATTCTGGAGAATGAATAGCTCGTGAGTCTTTTGGCCAAAAGATTTTACAAAATGGCCAGGAAGGACTTCAGGAAAAGATCTTCCAGAAACAACGACAAGCCAAGGTATGATAAAGAACCCACTTAATAAATTGTTTGTTATAGTTGCAAGAAACCAGGACATATTCTTCCAAAATGTCCTGAAAATCAGAAAAAGGATAAGAAGAAGGAGAATGAATTCAATAAACACTCTAGCAAACCCTCTTCCAATAAAAATAGACAAAAGGGGAAGGATTTGTTGCTAAAACATGGAGTGATACAAAAACTGAATCTTCATCCAGTTCAAGTGAAGATGAAGAAGAAGCAAAGGCTAAAGAAGTACATTTTATGGCAATCAATGCATCAAACAATAATTCTGATTCTGAATCTGAGTCAAAAGTAGAACAGGTAATTTCTACCTTTGACTTTACATCAGATCAGTTTAAAATAGATTTTAGATTACTATGTAATGATTTGATAAAGTTTGAGAAGGAAATAAAACTTCTCAGAGAAAATTAAATGAACTGAACAATTTATCATCAGATAATATCAAACTTAAAGAAGATTTGAAAATTGCTATTGAGCAAATAGTTTATCTAGAAACCAAATTATATGAGGCCAAGAAGTTTGAAGAATCTTTTAATGGGAGAAGTATAAAACTGATGGATGTCACAAGGACAGTCAATGCCAGATTGAATGGCAAACTTGGTTTGTGAGCTTCATCCAGTCAACCTCAACAACTTCAGAAAAATATTTTAACTGCACCTATCAAATTTATGTCAGCTAAAGGAAAAGAAATATTAGCTATCACAGTTAAAGACACTGAGGTTCTTAAATCAAAATCTATTCCAACACAGAATAAAAATTTCAAGAAAACCAGTGTTCAACAGAATTCATCGAATCAAGATTGACGAAATCACTATAATTCGTCGAACGGCGATCGACGAACTCTGAACACTTGAAATGGTGTTCAACGAAATCACTGTTATTCGACAAGCAGAGATTGACAAACACTTAACACAAAAAATGAATATTACTATTTTGTGAATAGAGCTCGATGAAATCACTACTATTCGTCAAACGAAGCTCGACAAAATCAATATAATTCGTCGAACCCAAATGTTTCAAATAGAAAATTTAATTGTTTTCAAAAGATTAATCATACACAAAAGTTGTTGAACCCTTTCACTAAGTGGATCATTCCATCTAGGAGATATCATCCACTTGGTTATACAAATCAACCAGAATTTTCATATATTTCTACTGATTATGTGGGAAAAATAAAACTCAATGTAATCTGGGTCAAGAACACCTAACGTATTTTTATTACAGGAAAAGAACTATCCTACCATAGAGTGGTGTCGACGATGCTGATGCGGCCATGAATCCTTGTCATAGAGAGTTCGTTGATTGGGATGGTCATTGCCGCAAGCTCCAAGATAGGAGTCTACCACGATGTTTCTTCACCAACGCCGCCGCCGCTACATGTTTTGCTGGACATCCGCCGTCGCCAATAAATAAATTATATAATTATAAATTACATAATTATAATTATATATTTACCATTTATATTTTAGTAATTTATTTTTATGAAAATTTATTTTAAGAGTCTATTTCATGTATTTCTATTTCATGTATTACGATGGGTGTTTATAACCATCATATGTTGTTTTTGATTATTTCATTTCATATGTACGATGAGTGCATATAACCATCAAGAGTGGTTTAATTTTCAAGGGTGGAGATTGAGTGATGTAGTCTATATATAGGCCATGTCATGTAGGATTTTGTAGAGAATGAATGAAAAGAAAAATCCTAATTGAGTTTCCCTCCTCTTGATCCCTTCCCCCTCTCTAAAATTTCGGATCTCCCACTTGCTTCCCTCTCTTGGCTGTCGGCCTCCTTCCCCTCTCCTTCCCTCCATGTGGAATTCGGCCACAAGCCTCCTCCCCTCCTCCCCCATCTCTTTCTCCACCACAACAATCCTCCTCCTCTTCAAAATTTCGGCAAAGCCAATCTCCTCCTCTCCAAGCCGTCGGCCACCCTCTCCCTCCTCTCTCAAGTTTGGCCATTTCCCCTAGCCGCCAACCTCCTCTCCCCTTCCTCGTTCTCGGCCATCATTCCACCACCCTCTAGTCTCCTAGTCCCTCCAACGAGATGTAAGACCCCCCTCCCGGAACACAAAACACGGCATGAAGGGGGTATTATGCCCAGAATAGCTGCCTTGTGGTAGCATTATCACACGGGCTAACCTATACTACAAGTCGCCTATTCTATCGGCTACAACCCATATCAATAAATGCCAACCCAACCAAAATATAATCAAGAAGCCAATCCACACATAAGCATATTAAGTCAAAAAGTACAACAATAAAAGAAGCAACAACAAGCTTCTAAAACATCAGTGTACAGTTAAAACATGCCCCAAAGGGCTACATCAAAATCTCTCAAAAACTCACATTAGTGACTGACGGTAACGACGGCACTGTCCCTTCAGGCTCTGTCATCCTGTCCTGGCTTTCCTGCTGCATAGTCTGCAGCTGCTCTACCTGAGGGGTTTCCTCCTAAAAAGGAAGACGTAGCAACCGTTAGTCGAAAAGACTAAGTGGCTTTCACATCCTCTCCCCCGGCGACTCCTCGGCACTGGGCGGAGTAAGAAATCAGGATAAAATATATAATAAGTAATATAAGCAGGTACAAGCAGGTGGAGTAAGTACAGGTAACGTGAGAAGTAATAGAGGAAATGTGTAACATGATTAATAGCAGTCTACACAAGCAATTCTACACAAGTTTTATCAATCCATCTAGTATAGAGTTCTATAACAGGAAAGTAACTTAACTTATAAGGATGCCCATACAAGCTTATAAGTTAAGGATCGGTTTAACATAAAGTAACTCATCGTATAGGAGTGCCCATACAAACTTATACAATGAGGATCTTGTTTATGCAATGTATTGTAATGGTATGTATGTTATGCAATGACTCACCCATGATCACACACATGCAATCGCTATCTCGACACAGACTTGTAGTTCCCACTTTTTGAGCAGGTAGCTAACATCTCAGGAATCGACCGTCGTGGCCAGGAGGTGATAGTATAGTGGTCTTCTCTACTACTAAGCAGGTATCCACACTACTTCGCTTAGGCCTCCACATACCTCAACGCTAGGAACACAACAGTGGAGCCCCATGCGTACTACGGCCTAGCGGAAGTCTCGGGTCGATGTGCACCAAGAACCAAGCCCCAAACTATCCTTGTGTGACCCAAAAGGAGCCTCAAAAAAAGCACGAGGACCAAGCCCAACTGTTCACTTGGCATGGAAGGAGCCCCAGGACATGAACACCGAGGACCAAGCCCAACCGCCCAAAGTCTATCTGTCAACACCCATCGGCGTGATGTATGCTAAGCCCGTATACCTGCCACACTATCCTTAACACAGGATTATGACACCACTTGTTGACTCACACCACGTGCAATTCCACATCACCGTGGAATGGAAGGAGCCTCAGAGAAAGCACGAGAACCAGGACCAACTATCCACTCGGTACGGAAGGAGCCCCGGGAAATGAACACCAATGGCCAAGCCCAATCGTCCGTCTATGTTGCTTCACTACATTACCCAAATCAATGCAGTCCCTAAGACTATGTACAATCCAGGTTCACATAACTCTAACATAACCGTTTACCATGCTTTGATCAAGTTCAATCATTTGTGCGCACATGAAACAATGATCTAAATAACAACAATCATTTGTTCATAACAATCACCACCTATCGGGTATAGAAATTCGAGTAAATCTTATCAATAATCGATATATTACCGTTATTGTCGCGTCCTCAATATTACTCATATTGAAATCATTCTAATCGCATCAACACGTCAAAACTTTCTTTCACTGATTCCTACTAAATAGATTTGTTCAAGTGCAATTTACTTCTCCATTTGTTTACGTGGGGTTCATCCAACAATTTCATCACTCATTAACTTATGACATTTAAACTTAAAGGAATTCTCCAGCCCCTACATTAAATTTGCTACAATGTCTCTACCGAATCCAAACCCGATTCTATACCAAACCAAATTTCTAAGTACAGAAAAACATCAGGACAACACCTTCGATCGAAGATTCCCAAAGCTATAGAAATTCGGTGAAGGCATGTAACCCCTCGTTGGAAAGGTATTTATAGTGGCTACAACTTTTATGTTTAGGCATAATCCCAGATCTGGCCATATCACACTTGAAAACAACCACGAAGATCGTTACTTGCAGAACACAGATTTATGCACGCATCTTAAGGCGGAATGAACGACATCGGTTCATCTTCCTCCTCAAGTCAATTTACAAAAATCACATCGAGATTTCCTCCACCCTTATTATCCCTCAGAAGGCCACTTATCTTCACGAGACCACCTCCATCATCACATAGAAGAAAGGAGAGGTTGAAGACATCTAAAACCTAGGACACATGTCCTAGTATGGCCATTCCTAGAAAGCTTCTTCTCTCCATCAAGACTCTCTTGAGTCGATGTCTCTCCTAAGAAATAACTAGAGATCTAGCACCAAGGGAGAGGGGAGGAAGCTCACCTTATTTCTGTAAGACCCCCTTTTTTTTCTCTTTTGACCACGGGGTCTTAGGCCCAGAACCGCCGTTTTGCGGTGACTCCTTCACGCCCTGAAGGGTCATCACCACAAAGCGCCGATTCTGCCGGCCAATTCGATCACATAAAAGTAGCATAATGAAGTAAAATGAAAACTATCTGTCCACGGAGAATCACATGACATATATAAATATAACTCCACGAAGGGAGTGTCCACAGTAGATAACATCAGAGTAGCAAAATACGGGCTTATGCCCGGTACAACATATCCTCACTACAAAATCACTCATGCGGAAGCAAAAGCTGAAAAACTACTCAGGGTCGAGACTCACAGTCCCGGCTGTATGAACTCCGGAGCTAGACTGCCCCATCTCCAAGCGCACCGGTCTCTGGGGCTGCTCCTCCATGCTGGTCTCCACGATCCCCTAAATGATGCGGTTCGAAAACCGTTAGTCTAAAAGACTAAGTCCTATCATCCCCCACCCCTTCCCCCACGGCTCCTAGGCACCGAGCGGAGAGGAAGAAAGGGGAGGACTTGAAGGTGGAGAATATCAAAGCAGATGGCAGCGGTCCTATTCTAGCAAGTTCTATAGCATATAAAGACAATAATATGTAAGCTGAAATGTAACCTTCAGTTATGTGGAAAAACACATAAGCCAAGGGGTCTTTTGCAAGGCTCCCATCGTATAAAAAGTCCCATACTGATTTATACGTTGGGGTGACGGTGGTCAAACAGCAGTAACTAAATATATCAAAATTAACCTTAATTTATAAACTTGCCCACACAAGCTTATAGACTAAGGGGTCGTTTTGCAGGTCCTAATGTATAAGCGTCCCATTCCACTTATACATCAGGTGTCAGGGGTTAAATGAATCGATTATGTTATGACATGCAAGTGGGTATGATGGACATGCAAGTGCAACGCACACACCCGACTCTGTGCACACAGACCTTTAGTTCCCCCTTTCTGGAGCCGTAACCTCCCAGGATACCTCCGTAGTGGCAGACGAAAGCGGTGGGTTGGGCCTCGCCCACCTCTAAACCAGTAAGGCACTACCGGTCAGACCTATCGTACGCCTCAACGCTTGGTGCACGAAGCGGACTCCTGCGTACTCTTGCCGGCTGGCGCACCGGACTTCTGTTGGCGAAGTGCTAACCACACTTACCGAGTCAACGTATTGGCGTCGGTGCATCGACCCTCCAATACCGAAAACCCACCACCTTAATTTATTTTCCTTTTATGCACATGCAGATTTAGCGTAAACAAAACCCGAGCCGAAGCTCCCCGGACCAAGAGTCCGTCTTTTAACCATCCGAGCCGAAGCTCCCAGCTGACTTTTGGTGCTAACAGTGCCTGTGAAATGTGCAACCCTAATTACTAAGTTACTCTTTTCAGCTTGTTAAACAGTTTACGTTAACCCAGGACTGTCCCCGGTATTCCCTGTGAAGGGCTCTCAAGGGGCACTAGGAACTGTGTTGGGATTACGCCCAGCGTTCCCTTTCGCAAGGTACTTATTTTATTATTGGTTGATCCCCTTACCCATTATTTTCTCATGTTTCGATACGCTAATCCTAGGGTGATTTGACTCCAACTCTCCTTGGGTAGGACGATCTTTCGTCGGGCCCGAACGCCTTTAAACCCTAGACAAATCCACACCCTACTCACTCATCTTCCAAAGATGCAGCCCTTTCCACTTGTCCTTACAGCAAACCATCAAGACCCATCATACGTGCCCTAATTCAATCCAAATGAAATCCTGCAGTTTTGCTATATGCAGACCACTTAAGCTACGTGACCCGTAAAAGGGGAAGTACATGAAATACTCATCCAGTACTCTCATGATAATTATCAGAGGTCTATTATGATAAATATAGACTAAATTCAGAAAATCATATTTTTCCCAATTAATCTACTATTTATTGAATTTTCCTCAAAAACTAGGTCATAGTCAATTTGAACATGAACCATAAGATTTTCTCAGGTAATGGCCTCCTAAAATTTGTATTCACTAAATAACAGAGAAATATCATTGGATGCTAATTTTCATAATTTTCCAGATAATTCTTGACCTCTAAAGGATTTATTAAAATAATTCCAAAAATCAAAAATAATGAAGGAAGTGCCACATATATGTCTCCAATAATTATGTAAAAATTACTAGGGCTTCATAGGGAACTAAAAACATCATGATGAAGAAATTAGAATTTTTCAGACAATCTAAAAGTCATTATTAAATTTTCCAAGGTTCCATGGAATTAAATAATTAAAGAAGCAACAACTAAATATCATTCTTCAAAAATTCCATAAAAATTTACAGAGATGGGTAACATGATTATAAGCCCCTTGGCTAAGTTTTATCAAGTTTAAGCAAGTATAGTGCTCTGCAAAAACTCTTAAGTGGAAATTATAAAATATAACTCTGTGAATAAAGTACCAAAAATATTCATCCAAAATTTATTATAAAATTTCCAGAGACATGTATGCCCTAAGAAACTACCCATTCAAAATCTCAGCCCTTTTCAGATAGTTTTGGTATTAGTTCTTATGGTTTCAAAGCTAGTGCCCTAAACTAGGGTTATGGATTTAAGGGGTCTTTAATCTTCCAAATGCCCTAAAATTTTAACCATAGGACCATAGTGACCCTATGGTCATCATTCCCAAGTTTCAAGCCCATCCAAGGTCTTTTGACCCCAATTTCTTCAAACCCTAGAGAATTACCCTAAAGGGCCTACCCTACACTTCTAGGGCTACCCTAGCCCAATCCACTCCAAACTTCATGAGTGAGTGTAAAAAGTTAAATCATATCAGTGGCCAAAGTTTCAGCCTCTGTTGAGGTGATTTGGTCACTTAAAACCAAAAGTGCCACTTTTGACCAAAATGCCCTTCATAGGGTAGAACTAGGGTTGGGTCAAAACCTATTCAACACTCACCCAAACCAACTGAAATTTTATACAGGTACCTAATTGGAGCCCAGGGACCACTCACCAAAATTTGGGAGGGTTTGGGTGTGTTTAGGGCACCTATTTAATTTATCTAATGATTATTAAATTTTTACCAAAACTATAGAAATATTTTCTCCAAAAATTCCCATTTTTGGGCAGGCCCTAGGTATGCCTAGGATAGACCCTCTGCCAAAATTTCAGCCCATTTGGGCTTGGGGTGAAGAGTGGGCACTCATTTTAGTGACTGCCTAGCCCTAAGGACATGTCCCACCAAAATGGGTGCCCTGGTCCAACCAGTGACCCAAAAGGGTCCCAACAATTTTTGCTGCAAACTAGACACCCTAAGCTACAATGTTCATGTTGGGCAAATTTCCATCCAGGGTCCCTAGGTATTTTTAAACATTAATTACATTAAATACATCCAGTGTGACAAAAATGAAATAAATTTTATTTAACCCTATAGTATCTGATCTGATGCCGCACGAATCTTGGCGCAGATCGACGGCATCTGGTCATCGTCCCCACTGAGCCAACGGCTGGGATTGGTTCTGCCTGGAGCGATTTCCAAGCTCTGCCGCCGGCGATCCAGCCCCTTCCCCGGCCGGCCACCGCCACCAACACCTCCGTTGAGGTGGTGGCTGTCGTCAGGCGGCGGCTCCGCCGCCGGAGAGGTGTTTTCCGGCGGATTGAGCAAGACTTTTCCTTGCCGAAACCAGGAGAAATCCTGGATTCGATCGGGCTCAATTGAGCCCGAAACTCTAGCCTAAGGATTCCTAGGATCTACCCGCGAGTTAAGGAGAGGAGGAGGACCTTCCTGGCGGCCTGGATGCGAGAGGAGCGGCGGGATGCCATTGGCGACGGCGGCGGCGCTCGGCTTCTGCAACTGCACGGTGGAAGGGCTCGTCTCCTCCAGGTAAGTGCTCCAAAATGATCCCCTCGGCTCCCTGATGGTGTTTAAAAGGCAATTGGGGGAGGGGAGAGGCTGGTTCTTCAATGGCCATTATCTCCATTAATGGAGTGGCTCGGGTTGTGTGGAGGGGGGCTGAACCCACCCCTTGGTGGCCGGGAAACGGCTGGAATCAACTCCTCTCTCCTAGAGGAGTTGATTGCAGCCATAAAGGGTGGCTGTTAGTCTCCCTTGGCCGGCCTCTTACTTCCCCCTTCTCCTTCCTCATTTCTCTCTCCTCCATTATCATGGAGAGGAGCTTTTTCTCTCTCCTAGTCACCTCTGGTTGACTAGTCAACCCCACAAGCTAAAGGCAGCCCACTGGATTATGATGATCATGGGAATGGGCTTAGCCTAAGGGAGAAGTGGCTTGAGCTTGGGTTAGCCCTTTTTGGGCTAAGTTGACTTGACCCTCAATGAGGGTTGACTTGGCCAATTTGACCATCTAGGTTGACCCCATTGGGTCCTGGGTGGTTCATTGGCCTCCCCTAAGGTCTATGTAGGGCTGGGTAGGGTTGACTTGGCACCTTAAAGGTCACTTGACCCTTGGTAAGGTCACTTTGACCATTTAGAGCTAGAGTTGACTTGGGTCAACATGACCATTAGGGTCCACCCCTATGGATCCTTGGTGACCCATTGACTTCCCTTAGGGTCTAGGTAGGGTTATATGGGGTTGCCCTGCACTTTGGAGGTCACATACCCTTAGTAGGGGTACTTTGACCAGATTAGGGCTTGAGTTGACCTGGGTCAACCTGGCCTCTAGGGCTGACCCCAATGTGTCCTTAGTGACCCATTGTCCTCACTTTAGGGTTAGGAGGGCATAGGTGGGGTCCTCTAGACTAGGAGTGGGTCTATTGGCCCTAAGTGGGCTAGGTTGACCTATTTAGGGCTAGGGTTGACCTTGGTCAACTGGGCCTCTTGGGTTGGCCCTAATGGGTCCTTTTGGCTCTAATGGGTCTCCCAAAATGTTTGGGAGTGTTGTGATAGGGTCTTGGGGTCATGGTGAAGCCCCATTGTCATCCTAAACTATTGTTCAGAATTCTACTACCTGCAGACCATGGTGATCCCTACCTTGGCCTCCTATCTCTTGGCCCATTTCTGGCTTCCCAGGGTTTTGTCATGACCTAGTCATGGCCAAAACCACTCTTAGGGGTCTAGTTGGAAATGGGATGTTACAAATCCCAATAAACAAAACAAAGATTTCGTCCCCGAAATCAAGGTTGGACCTACGGGTCTTATTACCGAAGGAAAGAGTCTTGTAACATCCCATTATGACGTCTTGTTTGTTAAATTTGATTTAAGGGAAAACTTAGATCTAAGACCCCTTTCGCCCAAACGGTGAACCAAAATCCCAATAAACAAAGTTAAGCCCCCAATAAACAAAGATAAGCCCCTATCTACCTAGAGCAGCCCTTAGTATACTTAAAGCAGAAAAATAAATTAACATCTTGAGGGGTCTGAGAGGTATACCTGACTGAATAGCTCGGGGTATCTTTGTCGCATCAGGTCCTGTGGCTCCCAGGTATGCTCCTCCTGGCCGTGGTTCCTCCACAGGACCTTGACTAGAGGGACCCTCTTGCGTCGTAAGACCCGCACTCCTCGGTCGTCGATCCTCACAGGCTCCAAATGAACAGACCGGTCTGAAGCTACCGGCCCTTCGGTGGTCAGAATCTGCTGCTCCGGGCGTAGTAGAGCCCTCCTCAAAGAAGAAATGTGGAAGACGTCGTGCAGCGCTTCTAGCTCTGGTGGTAACTCCAGCCGGTAGGCTAGGGGTCCGATCCGCTCCAGGATCCTGTAAGGGCCCATGTACCTAGGGCTGAGCTTCTTCCTCCGACCACGCACCCGTGAAACTCCATGCATGTGCCGGATTTTCAGAAACACCCGGTCCCCCACCTGGAACTCCACCTGCCGATGTCGGGCGTCATAGTACTTGGCCTGTCTACTCTGCGCCTCGAGCATCCTGTCTCTGATCAGCCTCACTTGTGCCTCGGTGTCTTCAACGAACTCTGACCCCAATACCTTCGGATCTTCGTTCTGCACCCATGAGAGCGGGGTCCGGCATCTCCTCCCGTACAAGGCTTCGTAAGGCGCCATCCTGATGCTGGACTGGTGGCTGTTGTTATAGGAGAACTCGACAAGGGGTAAGAGTTTCTCCCACGGTTCCCCGCGATCTAAGATGCATAGCCTCAAAAGGTCCTCCAGCGTCCGGTTGGTGCGTTCTGTCTGCCCGTCTGTCTGGGGGTGGAATGCAGTGCTGAAAGTCAATCGCGTGCCTAAGTAAGCTTGCACGTACCTCCACTCCCTGGAGGTGAACCTGCCATCCCGATCCGACACTATCGTCCTGGGCACTCCATGATAACGAATGAACTGCTCCACAAACTTCCGCACCAGTACTCCTACTGAATCATCCTTCCTGATCGGTATAAATCGAGCCACCTTGGTCAACCGATCGACGATTACCCAGATCGAGTCATTCCCTGTCCGAGACCGGGGAAGCCCATGTATGAAGTCCATGGCTATGTCATCAAACTTCCACGCCGGCACCGGGAGTGGCTGCAATAATCCTGCGGGGTTCCTGCACTCCGCCTTCACTAGCTGACATGCCTCACAATGGGTCACGAAGTGTGAGACATCCTTCTTCATGCCCGGCCAGTACATCGTCCTCTTCAAATCAGCCGTCATCTTTGTGATCCCTGGGTGTACAGAATACCGGCTGCAGTGCGCCTCCATCATAATATCCTCCCGGATCTGGCCTCCCTCCGGTATATACACCCGTCCTCTGAAGCACACCAGATCGTCCCTCAGTGTGTAATCTCCTGCAGTGCCCGCCTTCAGAGCTTGGAAGATGGGTTCCAACTTGGCATCCTGCCTCTGTCCCTCTCTGACCCGGTCTCTGATGTCATCGGTAACGCCTATCGCGGCCAAGTACTCCTCATAGAGCTCAGGATCATCAGACGATACCAGAGTAATGTGCATGTCCTCTAGTCTCTGCAGCAGCTCCATAGACATCAACTGAGGCTCTGCTCCTGTTGTGGCGGCTCTCCGACTCAGTGCATCTGCCACCACGTTTGCCTTCCCCGGGTGATAGTGCATCTCATACTGATAGTCAGATAGAAACTCCACCCACCGCCTTTGCCTGATGTTCAGTTCCTTCTGCGTGTCCACGTACTTAAGGTTCTTATGGTCGGAATATATGTCACAGTGGACTCCATAAAGGTAGTGCCGCCATATCTTCAGTGCGAATACAACTGCCCCCATCTCAAGGTCATGTACTGGGTAGTTCTTCTCATGGGTCTTCAGCTGGCGGGAGGCATAAGCTATGACGTGTCCGTTCTGCATCAGTACCGCTCCCATCCCCTGATATGATGCGTCGGTGTAGACCTGGAATCCCTCCCTCCCCGAGGGAAGAGTAAGAATGGGAGCCGAGGTCAGCCGATCCTTCAGCTCCTGGAAAGCTGTCTGGCACTGCGGGGTCCACACGAACGGTGCCTCCTTCTTTGTCAAGGATGTGAGCGGGAGGGCGATTCGAGAGAATCCCTCTACGAACTTCCGGTAATAACCGGCAAGTCCTAGAAAACTCCGTACGTCAGTGGCTGTTTTCAGCTGCGGCCACTCTGAAATAGCTCGAATCTTTGCCGGGTCCACTGCCAGCCAGGCTCCGCTGATAATGTGACCTAAGAACGCCACCTCCTTCAGCCAGAACTGACACTTACTGAATTTCGCATAAAGGTGATGCTCCCGCAGTCTCTCCAGGGTCAATGCTAGATGTCGTGTATGCTCCTCCTCCGTCTTAAAATAGATAAGGATGTCGTCTATGAACACTATGACAAACACATCCAAGTAAGCCTCGAAGACCCGGTTCATGAGGCTCATAAATGCTGACGGAGCATTCGTGAGCCCGAAGGGCATCACGATGAACTCATACAACCCATACCGGCTACTAAAGGCCGTTTTCGGGATATCCTCCTCCTGGATCCGCAGCTGGTAATAGCCTGATCTCAAGTCCAGCTTCGAAAAGTAATGGGCTCCCTCCAGCTGATCGAACAACTCGTCTATCCTGGGGAGCGGATAGGTATTTCGGACGGTCAGCCTATTTAGTGCTCGATAGTCGATGCACAGGCGTAAGGTGCCGTCCTTCTTCTTTACGAATAGGACAGGAGCTCCCCATGATGAGGAACTCGGCCTAACAAATCCTGCTTCCACCAGCTCCTGCAACTGTGTCCGAAACTCCGCCAACTCCTTCGGGGCCATCCGATAAGGGGCCTTGGATACCGGCTTAGCCCCTGGTACCAGCTGAATCTGGAAGTCCTTCTCCCTATGCGGAGGTAGTCCCGGCAGCTTATCCGGAAAAATATCGGCGTAGTCACGAACCACCGGAATGTCTGCGATCAAGTCCTTCTCCTCAGTCATCTCGAACAATACTTGGTATACCTCGTCCCCTTGCATATGGGCCTTAATGGCCTGAATAGATGAAAGCAAGCGACGGGAGACTGGTGTAGTACCTTCGAACGTTGCATAAGTATCGCCGTGGCTGAGCACGACCCTCCCTGCCGGGCAATCAATCTGGGCATGGTTCCAGACAAGCCATGTCATGCCCAAGACGAGATCGAAGTCCGGCATCCTCAAGATCGTCGCCGGGGCCTCGAGTGTCAACCCCTCTATGGTAACCTCCAGGAGGCACTTTTCTGTGGACTGAATCTCCATCCCATTGGGGAGGCGCACCCTCCTGGGTAGTCCTGTATAGCAACGAATCTGATCCAGGTCCTTGACGAAATCCTCCGATACAAAGTTATGTGATGCCCCCGTGTCGAACAGGGTGTGGGCAGGCTTGCCGCACACCATCACCATTCCTAAATCAGTTTGAAAGAAATTCTAGCGTAAGGTTTTCTAACCTAGGTTGTATAGTAGTTCTATCAATGCTTAATACGAGCAAAGAATAATTCTAACATTAAGATTACTCTCATACCTGCAATAACCCTGTCCGGGTTCCGGGGCTGTGCTAAGTCCAGAGCGTAAATCTGCTCCCCATTCTGCCTGCGGTCACCTCCCTGGTAACCACGTCCTCGGCCGCGTCCTCGGCCTCCGAAATGCTGGGCCGGTGGGCCACCCCGTGGTGCTGGAGGTGGTGCCCCCCTCATAGGGCAATCTCTCCGGAGGTGTCCCACCTGGTGACAGTGGAAGCACTCCGGCGGGGGATACGCCATACCCCGGGGTCTCTGCATCTCCTGGATCCGGAGAGGTTGAGGGGCCAAGACCACCTGCTCTCTCGGCTCCTGCCTCAACTCCTGACGAGGCTGCTCCTCTGCCCTTCTTCCATCTGGTACGATGCCTCGCCGCTGATCATTTCGGGCCCTCCGGCCCTGGTCCTCCGTTTGCCGTTTCCGGCCCCGAGTGGTGTGCCAGTCGGCCTCAATCCTCTTCGCCATCTCTAAAATCCGGGAGATGGGCCCGTCAGAGACAAAAAGCAAAGCCTCTCTCAACTCCTCTTTTAGGCCCTTATAAAACCTCTTGACGTACCCCGCTTCATCCAGCTGATAAGAGCCCGCATATCGGGCCAAATGATCGAACTCTCGGTGGTACTCCACCACTGTCCTGGTGCCCTGCCTCAGCTGCAAGAAACGCTCCTCCAACTCGTCCCTGGCCGACTGAGGAACAAAGTGCTCCAGCAGCGTGGCCCTGAATTCTTCCCATGTGATTTCTGCAATCTCTCTATCCGCAAAAGTCGTGTCCAACAGCGTCTTCCACCACCGCTTGGCATGTGACTCCAAGCAAGATACCACTAGGGCCACCCTCTCCTCCCAGGGGCATCGTATCCCCGTCAACATCTCGTACATCACATCCAGCCACTCCTCTGTCCGTACTGCCGACTCCGTCCCCAAGTAAGATGGGGGAGAGAGTCCTCGGAAGGTGCTCATCCAGTTGGCCCCTGGGTTTGGCTGCTGGGTTGGGGCTTGCTGAGCCCGGAAGGCCTCAAGGATGGCTGTAAGGGTCTGCCCCATGTCTGACTGGAGGAAAGGTGTGGGGACCATGGGAGGTGGTGCAATGTCTGGAATCTGCTGAGCTCCACCTTGTGGGGTGGGCTGAGCTGAGGGCTGCAAAATGAACTACATCAGTAGGTAATCGACTCAATGCCTAATGATAGTGGACAATTTATATGTGATTCCCCCCATATGGGCACACCACCGCTTCCGCTGCTTAGTTTGTCCCCAAACTAAACCCGCGCGGGGGTGACCCAGGGTTGTGGACGGCTACTTTTCGATCGAGGTTTGCTCTGATACCACTTGTAAGACCCCCTTTTTTTTCTCTTTTGACCACGGGGTCTTAGGCCCAGAACCGCCGTTTTGCGGTGACTCCTTCACGCCCTGAAGGGTCATCACCACAAAGCGCCGATTCTGCCGGCCAATTCGATCACATAAAAGTAGCATAATGAAGTAAAATGAAAACTATCTGTCCACGGAGAATCACATGACATATATAAATATAACTCCACGAAGGGAGTGTCCACAGTAGATAACATCAGAGTAGCAAAATACGGGCTTATGCCCGGTACAACATATCCTCACTACAAAATCACTCATGCGGAAGCAAAAGCTGAAAAACTACTCAGGGTCGAGACTCACAGTCCCGGCTGTATGAACTCCGGAGCTAGACTGCCCCATCTCCAAGCGCACCGGTCTCTGGGGCTGCTCCTCCATGCTGGTCTCCACGATCCCCTAAATGATGCGGTTCGAAAACCGTTAGTCTAAAAGACTAAGTCCTATCATCCCCCACCCCTTCCCCCACGGCTCCTAGGCACCGAGCGGAGAGGAAGAAAGGGGAGGACTTGAAGGTGGAGAATATCAAAGCAGATGGCAGCGGTCCTATTCTAGCAAGTTCTATAGCATATAAAGACAATAATATGTAAGCTGAAATGTAACCTTCACTTATGTGGAAAAACACATAAGCCAAGGGGTCTTTTGCAAGGCTCCCATCGTATAAAAAGTCCCATACCGATTTATACGTTGGGGTGACGGTGGTCAAACAGCAGTAACTAAATATATCAAAATTAACCTTAATTTATAAACTTGCCCACACAAGCTTATAGACTAAGGGGTCGTTTTGCAGGTCCTAATGTATAAGCGTCCCATTCCACTTATACATCAGGTGTCAGGGGTTAAATGAATCGATTATGCTATGACATGCAAGTGGGTATGATGGACATGCAAGTGCAACGCACACACCCGACTCTGTGCACACAGACCTTTAGTTCCCCCTTTCTGGAGCCGTAACCTCCCAGGATACCTCCGTAGTGGCAGACGGAAGCGGTGGGTTGGGCCTCGCCCACCTCTAAACCAGTAAGGCACTACCGGTCAGACCTATCGTACGCCTCAACGCTTGGTGCACGAAGCGGACTCCTGCGTACTCTTGCCGGCTGGCGCACCGGACTTCTGTTGGCGAAGTGCTAACCACACTTACCGAGTCAACGTATTGGCGTCGGTGCATCGACCCTCCAATACCGAAAACCCACCACCTTAATTTATTTTCCTTTTATGCACATGCAGATTTAGCGTAAACAAAACCCGAGCCGAAGCTCCCCGGACCAAGAGTCCGTCTTTTAACCATCCGAGCCGAAGCTCCCAGCTGACTTTTGGTGCTAACAGTGCCTGTGAAATGTGCAACCCTAATTACTAAGTTACTCTTTTCAGCTTGTTAAACAGTTTACGTTAACCCAGGACTGCCCCCGGTATTCCGTGTGAAGGGCTCTCAAGGGGCACTAGGAACTGTGTTGGGATTACGCCCAGCGTTCCCTTTCGCAAGGTACTTATTTTATTATTGGTTGATCCCCTTACCCATTATTTTCTCATGTTTCGATACGCTAATCCTAGGGTGATTTGACTCCAACTCTCCTTGGGTAGGACGATCTTTCGTCGGGCCCGAACGCCTTTAAACCCTAGACAAATCCACACCCTACTCACTCATCTTCCAAAGATGCAGCCCTTTCCACTTGTCCTTACAGCAAACCATCAAGACCCATCATACGTGCCCTAATTCAATCCAAATGAAATCCTGCAGTTTTGCTATATGCAGACCACTTAAGCTACGTGACCCGTAAAAGGGGAAGTACATGAAATACTCATCCAGTACCCTCATGATAATTATCAGAGGTCTATTATGATAAATATAGACTAAATTCAGAAAATCATATTTTTCCCAATTAATCTACTATTTATTGAATTTTCCTCAAAAACTAGGCCATAGTCAATTTGAACATGAACCATAAGATTTTCTCAGGTAATGGCCTCCTAAAATTTGTATTCACTAAATAACAGAGAAATATCATTGGATGCTAATTTTCATAATTTTCCAGATAATTCTTGACCTCTAAAGGATTTATTAAAATAATTCCAAAAATCAAAAATAATGAAGGAAGTGCCACATATATGTCTCCAATAATTATGTAAAAATTACTAGGGCTTCATAGGGAACTAAAAACATCATGATGAAGAAATTAGAATTTTTCAGACAATCTAAAAGTCATTATTAAATTTTCCAAGGTTCCATGGAATTAAATAATTAAAGAAGCAACAACTAAATATCATTCTTCAAAAATTCCATAAATATTTACAGAGATGGGTAACATGATTATAAGCCCTTTGGCTAAGTTTTATCAAGTTTAAGCAAGTATAGTGCTCTGCAAAAACTCTTAAGTGGAAATTATAAAATATAACTCTGTGAATAAAGTACCAAAAATATTCATCCAAAATTTATTATAAAATTTCCAGAGACATGTATGCCCTAAGCAACTACCCATTCAAAATCTCAGCCCTTTTCAGATAGTTTTGGTATTAGTTCTTATGGTTTCAAAGCTAGTGCCCTAAACTAGGGTTATGGATTTAAGGGGTCTTTAGTCTTCCAAATGCCCTAAAATTTTAACCATAGGACCATAGTGACCCTATGGTCATCATTCCCAAGTTTCAAGCCCATCCAAGGTCTTTTGACCCCAATTTCTTCAAACCCTAGAGAATTACCCTAAAGGGCCTACCCTACACTTCTAGGGCTACCCTAGCCCAATCCACTCCAAACTTCATGAGTGAGTGTAAAAAGTTAAATCATATCAGTGGCCAAAGTTTCAGCCTCTGTTGAGGTGATTTGGTCACTTAAAACCAAAAGTGCCACTTTTGACCAAAATGCCCTTCATAGGGTAGAACTAGGGTTGGGTCAAAACCTATTCAACACTCACCCAAACCAACTGAAATTTTATACAGGTACCTAATTGGAGCCCAGGGACCACTCACCAAAATTTGGGAGGGTTTGGGTGTGTTTAGGGCACCTATTTAATTTATCTAATGATTATTAAATTTTTACCAAAACTATAGAAATATTTTCTCCAAAAATTCCCATTTTTGGGCAGGCCCTAGGTATGCCTAGGATAGACCCTCTGCCAAAATTTCAGCCCATTTGGGCTTGGGGTGAAGAGTGGGCACTCATTTTAGTGACTGCCTAGCCCTAAGGACATGTCCCACCAAAATGGGTGCCCTGGTCCAACCAGTGACCCAAAAGGGTCCCAACAATTTTTGCTGCAAACTAGACACCCTAAGCTACAATGTTCATGTTGGGCAAATTTCCATCCAGGGTCCCTAGGTATTTTTAAACATTAATTACATTAAATACATCCAGTGTGACAAAAATGAAATAAATTTTATTTAACCCTATAGTATCTGATCTGATGCCGCACGAATCTTGGCGCAGATCGACGGCATCTGGTCATCGTCCCCACTGAGCCAACGGCTGGGATTGGTTCTGCCTGGAGCGATTTCCAAGCTCTGCCGCCGGCGATCCAGCCCCTTCCCCGGCCGGCCACCGCCACCAACACCTCCGTTGAGGTGGTGGCTGTCGTCAGGCGGCGGCTCCGCCGCCGGAGAGGTGTTTTCCGGCGGATTGAGCAAGACTTTTCCTTGCCGAAACCAGGAGAAATCCTGGATTCGATCGGGCTCAATTGAGCCCGAAACTCTAGCCTAAGGATTCCTAGGATCTACCCGCGAGTTAAGGAGAGGAGGAGGACCTTCCTGGCGGCCTGGATGCGAGAGGAGCGGCGGGATGCCATTGGCGACGGCGGCGGCGCTCGGCTTCTGCAACTGCACGGTGGAAGGGCTCGTCTCCTCCAGGTAAGTGCTCCAAAATGATCCCCTCGGCTCCCTGATGGTGTTTAAAAGGCAATTGGGGGAGGGGAGAGGCTGGTTCTTCAATGGCCATTATCTCCATTAATGGAGTGGCTCGGGTTGTGTGGAGGGGGGCTGAACCCACCCCTTGGTGGCCGGGAAACGGCTGGAATCAACTCCTCTCTCCTAGAGGAGTTGATTGCAGCCATAAAGGGTGGTTGTTAGTCTCCCTTGGCCGGCCTCTTACTTCCCCCTTCTCCTTCCTCATTTCTCTCTCCTCCATTATCATGGAGAGGAGCTTTTTCTCTCTCCTAGTCACCTCTGGTTGACTAGTCAACCCCACAAGCTAAAGGCAGCCCACTGGATTATGATGATCATGGGAATGGGCTTAGCCTAAGGGAGAAGTGGCTTGAGCTTGGGTTAGCCCTTTTTGGGCTAAGTTGACTTGACCCTCAATGAGGGTTGACTTGGCCAATTTGACCATCTAGGTTGACCCCATTGGGTCCTGGGTGGTTCATTGGCCTCCCCTAAGGTCTATGTAGGGCTGGGTAGGGTTGACTTGGCACCTTAAAGGTCACTTGACCCTTGGTAAGGTCACTTTGACCATTTAGAGCTAGAGTTGACTTGGGTCAACATGACCATTAGGGTCCACCCCTATGGATCCTTGGTGACCCATTGACTTCCCTTAGGGTCTAGGTAGGGTTATATGGGGTTGCCCTGCACTTTGGAGGTCACATACCCTTAGTAGGGGTACTTTGACCAGATTAGGGCTTGAGTTGACCTGGGTCAACCTGGCCTCTAGGGCTGACCCCAATGTGTCCTTAGTGACCCATTGTCCTCACTTTAGGGTTAGGAGGGCATAGGTGGGGTCCTCTAGACTAGGAGTGGGTCTATTGGCCCTAAGTGGGCTAGGTTGACCTATTTAGGGCTAGGGTTGACCTTGGTCAACTGGGCCTCTTGGGTTGGCCCTAATGGGTCCTTTTGGCTCTAATGGGTCTCCCAAAATGTTTGGGAGTGTTGTGATAGGGTCTTGGGGTCATGGTGAAGCCCCATTGTCATCCTAAACTATTGTTCAGAATTCTACTACCTGTAGACCATGGTGATCCCTACCTTGGCCTCCTATCTCTTGGCCCATTTCTGGCTTCCCAGGGTTTTGTCATGACCTAGTCATGGCCAAAACCACTCTTAGGGGTCTAGTTGGAAATGGGATGTTACAATTTCCGTTGTTTCCACCATTTCCGGCCAATGATCTTGTAACTCTTCTCAGCGGCATCTTCTCCTCCTCGGTGGCGGCAGATCTTCACCTCTTGGACTTGCTTCAACACCTTCTTCCTCCACAGCAGTTTCTCCATTAAAAAGGCTTGGAATGAGAATGAAAACGGCTAGGGTTTTCATTTCCCTTATAAGCGAAACATGACACGGGTAGGGATACACCGTGTCCTTACTCGTTTCCTGCTCTGGCGAAGCGTCGTCGACAGTTCTACAGCCGTTTCGACACACAAACACGGGTAGGGACACGCTCGTATCCCTACCCATATCCCATTGACATGGCCATATTATTGGACGTGTCCTGCTCGGGACATGCTTCGTCGAGTTTCACTTGTGACAAACGGGTAGGGACACGCCAGTATCTCTACCCGTATCCTAATCGGGGAAAACTTCATCGAGCTCTACTCAACACACACAGGAAGGGACATGCCCATGTCTCTACCCGTGTCCTCATAAGCGCCCGTGTCTCTACCCGTGTCCTCATACACACGGGTAGTGACACTCCTGTGTCACTACCCGTGTCCTTCTCTGGGACAACTCAAGTCGTCGACTCGAGTGTTGGCTAGACAGACACGTGTAGGGACACGCCCGTATCTCTGCCCGTGTCCTTCTCGGGGACAGCTGGTTGGACATACATGGGTAGGGACACGCCGTGTCCCTACCGTGTCTTCCTACACACCATTAGTGACACGCCCGTGTCACTACTCGTGTCCTTCTCTAGACCTACTCGAGTTGTCGACTAGACAGTTGGCCTTACACATACGGGTAGGGACATGCCTGTGTATCTACCCGTGTCCTATTCTGGACAGACTTCTCCACCCAATTATAAGTGTAACCCAGCTACCAGCACTTCCCTGAGCCCAAGTCAGCTGTCCTAACTCAAAACCATGCACGAGGGGCCTAGTGCGAATCGGGACATTACAAATCCTATAAACAAAATAAATGATTTCGTCCCCGAAATCAGACTAAGGCTATGGGGAGAAAAAGCATAACAAAAAATAAAACATGATTTTTTTAATATTACATTGAGGAAATAATTCTGGGTAGCATTTTTGCATCAAGTCCACTGGCTCCCACGTATACTCCTCCTTCCATGATTAGACCCCAACACCTTCACCAAAGGAACACTTTTGCTGCTCAAAATTCTTATCTCGTTGTCTATGATCCGCACCGGCTCTAGTCGCACAGACCTATCAGTCGCCACTACACCATCAGTGGTGGGGATATATTGATCGGGCCGTAATGGCGCCTTTCGAAGTGACGACACATGGAACACATCGTGGAGGTTCTCTATCTCTGGTGGTAACTCTAACCGATAGGCCAAAGGGCCAATTATTTCCAATATAGTGTAAGGCAAAATGTACCTTGGGCTGAGCTTTTTCACACCACGCATCCGTGATACTCCATGCATCGGGCAGATTTTCAGAAACGCTTTATCACCCACTTGAAATTCCACCATCTGATGCTTTGCGTTATAATAATTCGCCTACCGACTTTGAGCCTCAAGCATGCGGTCCCGTATCAGACTAACCACCGCATCTGTATCATCAATATACTCAATTTCCAAAGCATTTGGGTCTTCATCTTGCACCCAAGACAAGGGGGTTCTACACCTTCTTCCGTAAAGGGCTTCATGGGGCGCCATGCTGATGCTAGCTTGATGGCTGTTGTTATAGGAGAATTCCATCAATGATAAGAGCCTTTCCCACGGCTCTCCCCTATCCAACACACACAACCTTAACAGGTCCTCCAATTTTCCGATGGTCCTCTCAGACTCCCCGTCCGTCTGAGGATGAAAAGCGATACTATAGGTAAGGCGCGAACCCAAATACACCTGCACATCCTTCCACTCCTTGGATGTGAAACGACCATCCCGGTCATAAACGATTGTCTTCAGCATGTCATGGTACCATACAAACTGCTCTACAAAGAGGCATACCAAGACATCCACATGAGCCTCTTTCTTCACAGGGATGAACCTGGCTACTTTTGTTAGGCGATCAATGATCACCACACTGAATTATTCCCTGAGCGGGAGCGAGGTAACCCGTGAATGAAGTCCATGGAGATATCCTCAAACTTCCACTCAGGGATGGGCAATGACTGTAACAATCCACTGGGGCTCTTACATTCCGCCTTCACTCTTTGACATGCCTCGCAATGTGTAACAAAGTACCTGGCATCTTTCTTCATTCTCGGCCAACACATGGTCCTTCGCAAGTCGGCGTACATCTTGGCAATACCGGGATGCACTGAATACTGAGAGCAATGTGCTTCCCTCAAGATATCCTCCCGAATTTTGCCTCCCTTGGGAATGTAGAGCCGTCCATGAAAATGAACGAGGCCATCTTTTAACGTATACTCCTTTGTGTATCCACCCTCAATGGACTTTATCACGAGGGTCAGAGCAGCATCTTTCCCTTGCTCCGCCCGGATTTGGTCCTGAATATCCCAAACTTTGCTCATGGTCGCCAAGTACTCTGTATACTCTTCCGAGGGAACCTTATATACCAAAGTAATCTCCATATCCTAGAGCATCCAGGCTAACTCCATACGCATCAGCCGAGAATCTGAGCTCGAGTTCGGTATATTTCTGCTCAATGCATCAGCCACCGAGTTCGCTTTTCCAGGGTGGTAGTTCAAGGTGAACTCATAATCGCACAAAAACTCCAACCACTGATATTGTCTTAAATTAAGTTCCTTTTGAGTGTGAACGTACTTATATTTTTGTGGTCCGAAAATATCTCGCAATGAACAGGGTTTAGGTAGTGCCTCCAAACCTTGAGGGCGAACACCACTGCCCATAATTCTAAATCGTGAACCGGATAATTGAGTTCATACTTCTTTAGCTGCCTTGAGGCATACTCAATTACATGGTCGTGCTGCATCAGTACCGCTCCCATCCCTTGATAAGATGCGTTAGTGTAAACTTGAAATCCTTCCTTCCCAGATGGAAGTGCTAGGATGGGGGCGGAGGTAAGTCTATCCTTCAACTCTTGGAACGCAGCCTCACACTAGGGGGTCCACTCATATGGCACACCTTTCTTCGTCAAGGTAGTAAGAGGAAGGGCGATCTTTGAGAATCCTTTTACGAACTTGCGATAGTACCTAGCAAGTCTAAGGAAGCTCCGCACATCAGCCACTGACTTCAAGGGTGACCACTCCTTCACAGCACGCACCTTGGCTGGATCCACAACAAATCCAGCCCCACTAATCACATGGCCCAAGAAAGCAACCTCTTTAAGACAGAATTCGCACTTTCTGAACTTGGCAAACAAGGCGTGCCCTTTTAGCTTCTTCAGTACCAAGGTCAGATGTTCGATATGCTCCTCCTCTGTATTTGAGTAGACTCGGATGTAATCGATGAAAACGATGACGAAGATGTCCAAATAAGGCTCAAACACCTTGTTCATCAGGCTCATGAAAACTGAAGGGTTATTTGTGCGCCCAAATGACATTATGGTGAACTCGTACAGTCTATATCATGAGCTAAAGGCCGTTTTTTGGATGTCCCCTTCTTGTATCCTCAACTGATAATACCCCGAGCACAAATCCCACTTATTAAACCAATGTGCTCCTACCAGTTGATCGAATAGCTCGTCGATCCTGGGTAGCGGATAAGTGTTCCGCACGGTCAGTCGATTGAGCTCCCGATAGTCTATGCATAATCGCAAGGTTCCATCCTTCTTCTTGATGAATAATACAGGGGCTCCCCAGGGTGATGAGCTAGGGAGAACAAACCCTGACTCCACCAATTCTTATAGCTGAACTCTAAACTCTGCGAGTTCCTTCGGGGCCATCCGGTAAGGGGTCCTGGAGATGGGCTTGGCACCCGGTACTAGTGTTGGGTATTGTATCCACGATTACCTAGATTTGAGGAAGCCACCTGTCAAGCTAAGATGAATTCACAATGTATTTGATAAACTCTTTCAAGTTGTACTTGCAGTCTCTCCACGCTAAGTGCACACCAATGTCAGGGTGCAGTAGGTCAATATACACGGGTCTGCACGACGTAATCCCTCGTTGAGCAGATCAGTGTGTTGGCCTATGTGTACTCTCTCTATTGGAGTGCACTTACTTTCAAGTACAGGGCCGCTCATATGCAAGAGAAGCCAAGGAGCATGGAGGATCAAGGAGCAGCTCCTAGGTGGAAGACGAAAAATCGTCCAAGGCAAATTCGACGAGAATCACCAAGTGATTCTCGCCGAATCGGCGAGAATCACTTGGTGATTCTCGCCGAATCGACGAGAATCATCAGTGATTCTCGCCGACTCCTTCTGGCCATCTCAATAGGGTGCCAAGTAAGATTCGGCGAGAATCACTTGTAATTCCCGCCGAACCAGTGGTCATGCAGCCCATGAATACAAGTTGAATTCGTTGAGAATCGACAAGTAATTCGACGAGAATCACAAACGATTCTCGACGAATCGTCGAGAATCACTTGATGATTCTCGCCGAATCGTCGAGAATCGTCTGCGATTCTCGCCGATTTTTACTTGGCGTTTTCTCAGTATGCAGCTGAACCGGATTCTGCTTCTGGATTTGTTTGAACCGGATTTTGGGGATTTCATTTGTGGGTCCCACAAACGGTCATATTTGAGAATCCTACAGTATTTATACTCAGGTACTTTTGAACAGTAAAGAGACGGATAAGAGAGACAGAAAAATACGCCGAGCTCACGGAAACCCTAAGATCGCGAAATCCTTCCGCCGCCTCCGTCGCCGCTCGCGCAAGTCCGTCGCCGCCACCGATAGATCTTCTTTCCGATCTCCGGCGATAGTAGCTTAGCAAGGCTTGAGTCTCACGCGTCTATCCAGAGATCCTTTGTCTCTCGATTTGTCGATCGGAAACACTTCCCATCCGAATCGATCGAGACGACCGATCCTCGTGTGACCGTTGGTAGACCGAGCTTGCTTCGCAACGAAGTTTGGATCTCCAAGTTCAGCAGCTGCTCTTCATCGTAGCCGCCGATCCCGAAGCTAGCCGCCGCTCGTGTACCGCCGCCGGTTCCGGGGAAATCCTCTCCAAGAGAGACCAAGGTCGTAGACTCTTCATCGACTTCAAGAACACGTCGTCGAACAAAGAGGAACACCGGAGTCTCCAAAAGAAGTTTGTATCACGTGTACATTCTACATTTTCATTTCGTTGTAAAGGAACTTTTGTTCCGAGTTGTAAGGGTTGGGTGCAACCCGCTTTGTGGGAGTGTTGACTCTCACGTGTGGAAGGGCTCCTTCCGTTAGTGAAGGGATTGGATTTCAATCCCGTTGGTGAAGTGACCGAGTCGTCCCTTGTTGGGGAGATAGGTCGAAGGGGGAAAGTGGATGTACCCAAGTCGGGGAACCACTATAAATTTGCTGTGTTTTCTGTGTGCTGTGTTTGTTGTTTTTATTATGCTGGTACATCTGTAAATTCCGCAAAAGAACCACACGTCACCTATTCCCCCCCCCCCATAGGTGCACATAGCCGACACTAGGTGGACTTTCAAGTGGTATCAGAGGCAGGTTGCTCTTCAAAAAGGTTAACACCTTGAGCAGAATCCTGCCACCAGTGTCAGAAGCATGGATCTGGATTATGACGTATTGCCACTCAAACTCCCTGCATGCTCAAAGGATTATTATCCAATCTGGAGGATGAGAGTATTATTTCACCTGGATGCCATCGATCCACGAGCATCCCTCATCCTGGAAGAGGGTCCGTTTATCCCCATGAAGACCTCCGACTCGGGGATCCAAGTGCCCATGTGCATTGCTGAGATGACAGAGATGGAACTATCACTTTTCCAACTGGACCAGAGGATTCGACAAATTATCATGGATGTCTGGTCTGGAGCCTCTCACTCCAGGTTGAAAAAATGTAAAACGGCTAAATCTCTGTGGATGACGATCTCAGAGCTGATGGGGGGGTCAGAGAATGCTGAAATATGCTGCCAATCAGAGGATGAAGCGTATGTGGGAGTCCTCACCTCTGAAGATGAATGCAAGGATCCTTCGGATTGCATCAGAGCTCCAGTATCCTTGTCAGAGACTGAAGAAGATAGTGAGGAAAGCAACTCCGACGAGGACGAAACATTGGTCACTGATTCTAATGACAATAACCCAGATGAGCAGGTATCATCTTCATCCTGTCCCACATCTTTTGACTTTTCTGAAGACAGAAACTGCTCCCCTCCAGAAAATACTGATTCCCTGAAGAGAGCCCTTCAGGAAAGCAATCTACTTGCTGAGGAGCAAGCTCGAGAGATTGCTCGACTGAAGATCTTGTTGGTTCTCCAATTGGCGTCCAACAAGGTCAAGGACTCTAAGATCTCTGCTCTAGAGAATAGTCTAGAAAATGAGAAACGTATAGTATCTAACTTTTCCAAAGTTGATGCTATAAAGAGAAAACAAGAAACCGGGTGGATCTCCCGGATTATCCAGGGATGGAGAAATGGGGAAACGGTGTTCCGACCTCCCACTCCAAGCGGGAAGGCAACTCATCATGCCTTCAGGTATGACCACAGGAATAATCGTGGTCACTGCAAGGGTGAATTGTCCCCATGTGGAAACGTCCATAGTGCAAGAGGCGTCATGGCAACCCATGAGGAAATACCTAAGGCTCATTCTGAGCCCTTTGTATTCACGGCCACTGCCACAATAAGGTGTGGATCTGCATGTCGTAGTCCACAGAGGAATTCTCTCCATTCGAGGACACGGGATAGGGAGAATAGAAGTCAGGATGTCAGGCTTCATGGAGCCCCAGCAAGGAAGATGTCTGAAAGAATGGCACCACCTTCTCGGCCTCATAACGCCCACATCATGCATTCATTTCACCCTTCCTCATGCCTCGATGGAAGAGGAATTTGTGCGACAAGAACATGCCCTATCCCTTTTAGACCTAGGACCGTGACTACATCAGTCACTTGTTCAGGTCAAAAACGGCGATACAACATTCACTCTTGCTGGTGCTGCGGCAAAGTGGGACACTTTGCGATTGACTGTTGGCACAATCCCTCTGTGCCCACAGCAAGGGGTTATCCATGTTCTAGGGACAGGGGTAGTCTTCCGGACAGGTTTTCTGAAGGAAGGCAGTTGCGTGCTCATGCTAATAGAAACCTAGGACCCAATATGATTTGGGTTCCTAAGGTAAAGTAATTCTGTTTTGCAGGGTAGTCTAGGTCCCCTTAAATACGATGGGATCTGGACAGTAGGTGGCTCAAGGCTTATTTGGAACAAGCGTCTGCAATAATAGATGTGCTACCTGTTGAGCATACTCACTTCAAGCTACTAATATGTTCCATCTGTGGGACTAAAATGATAACTCTCCAAATCCCAGGTAACTTTGATCAGTTCAAGGACTTGTGTCATGATGCATCCTCATTCAAATTAAATATATATATATATATATATATATATATATATATATATATATATATATATATATATATATTGTTATCCTTGTGTATAAGTATACTTATGCTCATCATATATGTGTGCACCTTTAAGGAGAGATTACCTCGAGGCATGCAAATCATTACACATCAATAAAAGGTTAACCAAGATATGTCATTGCGAATTTCGACAAATCACAATTGACATCAAAAAGTGTCTGGAGAAGCCTCGCTCAAATCCAAATAGATTGTCGTTATAATAAACATGTATTTATTAATCTTGTGTTAACTTGACACTCGAAGAATTTGAAAATTGTGCAATGCTTCCCAAAGTTTCAAGACAAACATCAATATATACTCCAAATCCCGCCGACCCATTTTATATCTCTCCAAATTAGACAAATCCCGTCGAATCCCGCCGAAGGAGCTTGCCGACCGCTCGGCTTCCTTATGAATCCCGACGACTGATATAAATCCCGCCGAAACCGAATCCCTCTCACAGCCGTCGCCCGTTCGCCTTCCTCACGACTCACGCAAGAGCACACCCGACGGCCCTCGCGCAAGAGAACTCCCCAAGACTCGCGCACGGGCACTTCCGCGAACTCGCCGACACCCGCAGCCCTCCGACGCTCGTGTCGACGCCGTCGAATCGCTACTGTGTGTGACCATCTTCTCTCCGCAAGGTACTAGCAAGGCCGCACCCCACGGGATACTCTTCTCTCCACCGAGGATCTTCCCGAAGCTCGTTAACTCACCTGCGAGTAAGCCCTTAGGTAACCTCCTCCTCAATGGCTCCAAGGCCGAACCCCAAGTGATGTTCTCCTTTTGAATGTTCACTAATGTTTAGAGTCGGGCTTCTTTCTAGATCCTCAATGGCCCCAAGGACGACTGCAGGCTTGATTTCTGGTTGCGAGCTGGTTCGCACTGGTTTTGCTCATGCCTCAGACGAGTTTCGGAACATCATTCTCATGCTGGAAGAAGCCGGACTAACCTTCGTATTGGAGCAACCTTGCAAAGTTTTAGATAAAGAAGTGCTGGAGTTCTTCTCTACCGCAAGGCTTCGAGACAGAGACTCCATCATCAAGAGCAAGGTGGCTGTGACTAAGGTAAAGATGTCTGCCAGTAAGCTAACACGCTACCTGCAGCTTTCAAGTGCGGAGCAGGAAGACTATTTGGAGGACGAGGACAAAGCCAGAACCCTCCTGTTCTGCGGTCTACCCAGAGGCACTCGATCAGTAAAGCGAAAAGAGATGAATGAAGAAGGGAAGCTACTATCTGACATCATAGGAAAAGTACTCATCTGCAAGCCAGGCTCCCATGATCATATCTCCGGAGATATGTTCAAACTTCTCATAGCTGTGGTCTGCAGAAAGAGGTTCAACTGGGGAGAGTTGCTGTTTCAAAAGATCAAGGACACTCTGGGCACTCCAAGCTTCGGCCGCATCATCAGTCTATATCTCAACCAGCTCAACGGAGACAAATTCGACATGAGCAAAGGAGTCCCTCTCCATTACTTGAAAAAGATGGATGCTACTGTGTTTGATCGATGGGAGCGGCGCATCGGACAGCCTGCTGTAGAAGAGCATGAGGAAGTATCTCCCGCAGCCTCCCCCCGTGAAATTCCTGATACCCTGACTGCAGGAATCGAGGGGGAGACTCTACCCTCTCATATGGATATAATATCTGACATCGCCCAGGTGGCCAGGGATGCGGTGGCCGAAGTTAATGAAGAAAGTGAACCTGGGTTGGAGGATGAGGAGGTCCTGAACAGACACACTCAAGGAACTGAAGCTGAAACACTGGAGTCTGCTGATCAAGAAGAGGAAGAAGCTGCTGATGTGGATGAATTTTTGGATGCGGACGGAGAGGACGCTGTGAATGAGGGCCATGAAGTGTTTGAGTCTCCGGATACTGATGAACCTCCTACTGATAAGTCTGCACCAGTGGAGGGGGAGGTAAATAAGGCCACCAACATCCCTCCCATAGAGACTGTGATGGTATCCAGCTCTACTGATGCGTCTGCTGACGAGCAAGAGCAAGGCCAAGAAGTGCCTCCGGCTATTCCATTGCGAGATGAGCTGGCCACTCACACCATCAATGTTATTCAAGGAATAGTCAACGAGCTTAAAGCTTCTTTTGATACAGCTCAGAAAACACTGCTGAAGAAGATTAAGACTGCTGAAGATCTCATGCTTAAGAATATGGTGGAAATCAACCACAAACTGGATATGATGGAGAAGAAGTTCGAAGAAAAGTATACTGCGGCCGGCGAAGCTGTCACACTATTAATGGCCGGTTTGAAAAAGACTACTGATACTCTGGCTGTTGTCAATCAGAACGCACACGTTGTGGCCAACAATATTCAGAAATTTGATGGTAACATGGTCACTTTAAATGCAAATCAGCAGGCCCTAATCACTGAATTCAGCAAGACAACTAAGCACATTGATGACTCCTTGCACTCATATGCCAATTGCATTGCTGACGAAGCCAAAAAGGGGGAGAAGGAGTATATCGCTAAGATGGCCGAGCTCCAAGAAAGCATGGATGCAAACTTTGCCCAATCAAGCAAATACGTCTATGAGAGTTGCTGGTGGATGCTACAACAGGCACTGGGCACGTTAGGCGTCGTCCTACCTGACCAACCTGCCGGTGTTCAGGTTCCTGAGACTTCTAAGGCTGCTGAGGAAGTACATATTGCTGAGGATGTAAGTACAAGTGCTGCTGATATTTTCACTGATGAAGCTGACGCTAGGGCCATCTCCAAATCTAAGCTGAGAAGTATGTTTGACCAGGAGGCCTTAGCTAAAGCAAGGGGAAAGAGGAAAGTTCAGGAAGGGACATCAAAGGAGACACCAACTCAAAAGAGGATCAGACTAAGTGAGGAGGATGTAAGAAACGAAAGGTGGAGCCCAGTTTCAAGAAACATCATCTTAGACACCTTCCGGCTGCAAGAAAGAGGAGAGATAAATCGAAATGAAGCATATAGCCAGTATGAATGGGTGACGCACAAAGCATTTGAAGCGAAGCGCAACATTTTCTTCAGAAACAACAAGGATCCAGACAAAGTTGCTCCTCCTAGGTACTATCCGAAGCGCAAGGAATACATGGAAAGGCAGAGCAAAAAGTACTTGGCGCAAACTCTTAAGGGTGACGTAGCTAAGGACAAATAGTCATTATTTTATAGCTGGTCACGGTGTATTAAGAACATTTATTAATTATTACTGTCGTACGAACAGTTCTGAATTATATGTGAATATATTTCTCTTGGTATATATATATATTCTCTTGAATGTGTGAATGATTCAAGTCCTGTTCTAATTACATATATTCCCTTGAGTTGCATATTTAATTTTTTTTTTTTTAAAAAAAAATGCTATAATTATTATTTGATAGGTGTTATTCATCTTAGCTAGTAGGGTTTTGGCTTCGTCAAATAGGGGGAGATTGTTGGGTATTGTATCCACGATTACCTAGATTTGAGGAAGCCACCTGTCAAGCTAAGATGAATTCACAATGTATTTGATAAACTCTTTCAAGTTGTACTTGCAGTCTCTCCACGCTAAGTGCACACCAATGTCAGGGTGCAGTAGGTTAATATACACGGGTCTGCACGACGTAATCCCTCGTTGAGCAGATCAGTGTGTTGGCCTATATGTACTCTCTCTATTGGAGTGCACTTACTTTCAAGTACAGGGCCGCTCATATGCAAGAGAAGCCAAGGAGCATGGAGGATCAAGGAGCAGCTCCTAGGTGGAAGACGAAAAATCGTCCAAGGCAAATTCGACGAGAATCACCAAGTGATTCTCGCCGACTCCTTCTGGCCATCTCAATAGGGTGCCAAGTAAGATTCGGTGAGAATCACTTTTAATTCCCGCCGAACCAGTGGTCATGCAGCCCATGAATACAAGTTGAATTCGTTGAGAATCGACAAGTAATTCGACGAGAATCACAAACGATTCTCGACGAATCGTCGAGAATCACTTGATGATTCTCGCCGAATCGTCGAGAATCGTCTGCGATTCTCGCCGATTTTTACTTGGCGTTTTCTCAGTATGCAGCTGAACCGGATTCTGCTTCTGGATTTGTTTGAACCGGATTTTGGGGATTTCATTTGTGGGTCCCACAAATGGTCATATTTGAGAATCCTACAGTATTTATACTCAGGTACTTTTGAACAGTAAAGAGACGGATAAGAGAGACAGAAAAATACGCCGAGCTCACGGAAACCCTAAGATCGCGAAATCCTTCCGCTGCCTCCGTCGCCGCTCGCGCAAGTCCGTCGCCGCCACCGATAGATCTTCTTCCCGATCTCCGGCGACAGTAGCTTAGCAAGGCTTGAGTCTCACGCGTCTATCCAGAGATCCTTTGTCTCTCGATTTGTCGATCGGAAACACTTCCCATCCGAATCGATCGAGACGACCGATCCTCGTGTGACCGTTGGTAGACCGAGCTTGCTTCGCAACGAAGTTTGGATCTCCAAGTTCAGCAGCTGCTCTTCATCGTAGCCGCCGATCCCGAAGCTAGCCGCCGCTCGTGTGCCGCCGCCGGTTCCGGGGAAATCCTCTCCAAGAGAGACCAAGGTCGTAGACTCTTCATCGACTTCAAGAACACGTCGTCGAACAAAGAGGAACACCGGAGTCTCCAAAAGAAGTTTGTATCACGTGTACATTCTACATTTTCATTTCGTTGTAAAGGAACTTTTGTTCCGAGTTGTAAGGGTTGGGTGCAACCCGCTTTGTGGGAGTGTTGACTCTCACGTGTGGAAGGGCTCCTTCCGTTAGTGAAGGGATTGGATTTCAATCCCGTTGGTGAAGTGACCGAGTCGTCCCTTGTTGGGGAGATAGGTCGAAGGGGGAAAGTGGATGTACCCAAGTCGGGGAACCACTATAAATTTGCTGTGTTTTCTGTGTGCTGTGTTTGTTGTTTTTATTGTGCAGGTACATCTGTAAATTCCGCAAAAGAACCACACGTCACCTATTCCCCCCCCCCCCCATAGGTGCACATAGCCGACACTAGGTGGACTTTCAACTAGATTAATTTGAAAGTCAACTTCTCTATACGGGGGTAATCCTGGCATTTTCGCAGGAAATACCTCGTGGAAGTCACGCACTACCCGTACATCTTTCATATCAGACGTTATCTCCTTCAACTCAAAACAAATCATGAAAACTTCTTCCCCCTTAATATGGGCTTTTACAGCCTGAATTGAAGATAACAGTATACGAGGTGTGAATCTAATACCTTGAAAGATGACATCGGTGTCTCCATGTCTCAAGTAAATTCATTTCTCCGCGCAACCAATCCTTGCGAAGTGCCAGTCCAACCACGCCATGCCCAGAATGATGTCAAATTCTGGCATCCTCAACACTATGGCAGGGGTATCAAAGGCCTTTCCCCCAATGAATATCTCTAACTCACATTTGGCGGTTGCGGTCATCTCAGATCCGTCTGGGAGGCATACTCGTCGAGCAATACCTGTGAAGTATTGCACTTCTTCTACATCTTTAATGAAGTCCTCTAACACGAAAGAGTTTGAGGCACCAATATCGAATAATGTATAGGTCGGTTTCCCGCCGACCACCATGGTGCCTAAGTACCAATACAATATTCAATGCTAGATATCTAGTAAATCTTAAACAATTTAATGTTTGACAATGAAAATGTGATAACTAACTATAATATACCTGTAATCACCTCCTGAGGGTTCCGCTCATGTGTCCTGTCCAGAGCGAACACTTGATCCTGAGCCTGTCCTGGGTTTCCTCCTCGTAGACCTCATCCTTAACCACGCATGTGCCCCCGCCCTCAAAGAGCTGCCAGAGGGAGAGCAGGAGGAGCATTCCCAAACAACTGCGGGCAGTAACGTCAGATGTGGCCCGGTTCATTGCATTTGAAGCACACCCGCCCATAACGCCCCTCTGGTTGATGAAATTGTTGGGGTTGTGGCGTTGGAGGCAATGTGGGCGGCTATGGAACCGGATGCTCCACTCTAAAATTTCAGTGGAAATGTCTGCCACCTCTCTGATGTCCTCTTCCTCCTCTATAGTTGTGTCTCCTTCTGTTGCTAGGGCCGGCTTACATCACACCCTCAGCAGGCCTCTTACTACTTCCCAGGTGGTCCGTTTCTAGTCTCTTTTCCATGTCAATTATTTCTGCCAAGCTGGAGTCCGCTGTAAATAAAATGGACTTCCTCAGGGTGTCCCGCAGCCCTTTGTAGAAGCGCTTAGCGTAACCTCTGTCATCCAATTCATATGAGTCCGCAAATCTCGCGAGATGTTGGAACTCTCGCTGATACTCCGTAACCGACTTCGATCCTTGCTTCAGCAGTAGAAATCTCTCTTCGAGTTCATCTCAAGCGGTCGAGGGAATGAAGTGCTCTAAGAAGACCCCGGAGAACTCACTCCAGCTTATCTCCGTATAAACTCAGCCTTGAAAGGTGGAGCCCATAAGGGACTTCACCACCTCTTGGCGTGCAGTTCTAGGACGGACACTGCCAATGTTACAACCATGTTTGTTAGGCAACGGATTCCTGCCAATAGCTCCTTCACAGTATCGAGCCATTCTTCTGTGCGCACGGTTGACTCTGTCCCGAGGTAGGTGGGAGGGGAGAGAGCCCCTAACGTGCTCAACCAGTTTGAGACCGGAGCCTGTTGTTGTACTGGGGTCTTCTGTGACCTAAAGGCATCCAGGATGGCCATGAGCGTCTGTCCCAATTCAGATTGTTGGAACTTAGTAGGTACGGAAGGGGCAGGAGTGCCCCCAGCGACTCAATGTGTACTAGAATCTACACGTAGAGTACAAACCTATGGTCAGGTTGGCTAATCTTAAGGTCAAAGTTGGACATACTTAGTGTGAATTACATAGGGCACACCAATGCTTCTACTAAGTCAGCTTGTCCCCAAACTGACTAATCGAACGAGGGTGGTGCCATTATTGAATGACTTCTTTAGTTCAGGATTGTGGCAAGCTGATACCATTTGTAAGACCCCCCTCCTAGAACACAAAACATGGCACGAAGGGGGTCTTATGTAACATCCCATTTCCAACTAGACCCCTAAGTGTGGTTTTTGGCCATGACTAGGTCATGACCAAACCCTAGGAAGCCCAAGAAGACCAAGAAAATCTAAGAATGTGGGTGAGACCACTATGGTCTGCAAATAGTAAATTCCTGAACCTTAGTTTAAGATAACCATGGGGCTTCACCAAGACTTCAAGACCCCACCATGGTCTCATCAACTCATTATAAGATCCATTAGAGCACTAAGGACCCATGGAGGGCAGTCAAAGGGGTTAAGTTGACTGTTGAAGTTGGTGACCGGGCGGTCTGTCTTAGAGGGTTGAAGACCGCTCGGTCTGGCGGTTTGTCTCAGCCGGCTTGGAGACCGGGCGGTCTAGCGGTCTTCACAAGCAATCTCTCTTCTTCTCTTGTGGTAGCTGTGCGGTTAGCCCTTCTGTCTAACCGCGCGGCTTGTGCGGTTTGTTTTGTATAGTCCGCTTAGTCCTGTAAATTTTTAGTCCCACATCACTTATTTGTATTCTCTCATCTCTCCTCCATTCTATATAAGGGAGGGCATACCTTTGTAATAGATACATTTTCCGGATAATAAAGTTTCAGTTTCAAACCATTTCGGTTTGTTTTTGTTAGATTCTTACATGGTATCAGAGGACTCGATCTACTCCTCCTGATTCTGTATCTTTCTGTCCGCGCGGCCTGTCGCGCCGGTTTGCTCCCTGTCCGCGCATCCTCTTCCTCTCCTTGTTACTGCCCTCTTTATGCGCGATTTTTTGTTCTAAGTCGCCGCCTCTTGTCGCAGCGACCTGTTTTGTCCTCCTTTTGTTCGCGCGGCCTGTCCTCTAGCTGTTCGACCTCTTCCCCTCTGCTTGTGTCTGCAGCTTAGTCGTGGCTTTTCTGGCCGCTGGTTTTCTCCCCTTATGACCGCTGCAGCCCTTCTTTCTCCTATCCGTGCGGTTTGTTTCGTAACTGCCCGGCTTCCTTTTTCCTGCTCCTATGGCTCTTTCTGATGCCTCTACTGCCACCACCCCTGTCAACAATCCGGCTCCGCCTCTTCCTCCTACTCCTTCCGGGAACCTTGGGACCGTTTCCAAGCTTGTTGGCTCCAACTACCCGGATTGGAGTGTCTCTTTCACCTTTCTTATTCGCTCACAACGCAAATGCCACCATCTCGTTGATGACCAACCTCCTATCACTTCACCTCTCTTTGATGACTGGGATGCAAGTGATGCGCTTGTGCATACTTGGCTCGCGAACAGTCTTTCCGATGAGTGCCTTCCCGTCATATGTCATGATGAGACGGTCAAGGCCGCTTGGCTTCATCTTGCCGCTCTGTACTCCAAGGGGGCACAGACTTCCCGCAACTTTACGTTGTATGCGGACCTCTTTGCCCGTCCTACCTTGTCTCCTGCTGCTGCCTACCAACAAGTTCAGGCTCTTGGGGCTGAGATTCTTCAGAATCGCCCCTTTTCTGCGGATTTGGCTCAACAACACAAGCACTTCCAGGAGATTCTAGTTGTGTGTTATCTGCTCCGGCTTCTGGATACTTATGACATGATCCGCCAGCAAATTCTGGGTGAGGCCGAATCTCCTACCTTAGATGCCACCGCTGCCCGCATCGCTGCTGTCACCTCCCTCCTTCAGCGCCCACTTTTGCCCGCTCCTTCTCCACCACCGGACAAATATTCTCGTCACACTCAGCGGAGTGGCTCTGGTAGCCGCAGTCACCAGTCCGGCGGCCGTGCTTCTTCCCGCTACCTATGTTCTCATTGTGGCCGAACCGGCCATACTTTCAAACGCTGCTGGACGAAGCATCCCCATCTTCGCCCCTCCGGTGACTCTTCCAAGCCGTCTGCCTATGTTGTAACTTCCTCAGGTAGTGCCCACATGGTGACTCAAGGTAAATGGCTCATCAACTCTGGTGCCACTAATCACATGACGGGCAATCCTCGGTGCTTCTCTTTACACGAACAACATGATCGGTCGCCCCTGGTCCTAGTTGCGGATGGTTCTCCCTCCCCGGTTCATGCGACGGGAGTGGTTCATGTTACTCCGTCACTACGACTAGAGGACACTCTCTATGTGCCCAAGTTTCCGTGCAATCTGTTGTCTGTTACCTCTTTATGCAAACAGCTTCAGTGTTCTGTGACATTTACACCAACTTCTTGTTTTTTTCATGATCCGAGCTCCCACCGGACGATTGCTACTGGGACTGAGAGCTGCGGCCTCTACTTCCTCGACAATGTTTCTGCCTTGTCCTCCTTCTCATCTTCCTGTACGGATCTTCTCCAGTGGCATCTCTGCCTCGGTCATCCTCCACCACATCTTCTACATCAGCTTCTGCCGCACATCCCTCCGTCCAGTACTCCTCTCCAATGCGACGCCTGTCAACTCGGCAAGCATCACCGTTCCTCCTTCCCGCCAAAGCACGGACGGGGCTCTACTCGTCCTTTTGATCTTGTCCACTCCGATATCTGGGGACCTGCTCCTACCCTCAAAATTGGCTGGGGTAGTTCTTATTTTGTCACCTTTATAGATGATTTTTCTCGATGTACTTGGGTGTATCTCCTCCGAGATTGCTTTGAACTTTTAGATGTATGGATTTCTTTTTATCAGTTGATTAAAACTCAGTTCAATGTTTGTATTAAAACATTTCGTTCTGATAATGCTAAAGAGTATCTGAGTCATGCTTTTACCTCTTTTTGTGTGCAAAATGGCATTATTCATCAGACTAGCTGTGTTTACACCTCCCAACAAAATGGGGTGGCGGAACGCAAAAACCGTCACCTCCTCGATATGGCTCGCACATTGATGAACCAGATGCATGTCCCTCGCTCTTATTGGGGCTATGTCGTTCTCCTTGCCTGCTACCTCATCAATCGCATTCCATCCACCATTCTCCACGGGAAAACACCCTTCTCCATTCTGTATCCGGGCAAGGAGCCTTTTCCTCTCCCTCTCCGCATCTTTGGATGCACTGCTTTTGTCCATACCCCATCTGCCACCCCTGACAAGCTCTCCCCTCACTCCACCAAATATGTCTTTCTGGGGTACTCCACCACTCAGAAAGGCTATTGTTGCTTTAACCCTGTTCTTCATCAGCAGTTCGTCTCTGCTGACGTTACCTTCTTCGAGAATGCCTCCTACTTCTCGGCTGACTCCTCCTCTCTTTCCCCCGCTACCTCTCTTCCTTCCCCGCCTTCTCACTCTCCTGCTATTCCCTTCGTTCTGTCATCTCCTACCAAGATACCCACCCCTCCGCCCTCTCCGTCCCCTCCTCTCGCTCCACCTCTCTCTCGCACTTCTCCACCTCCATCTCCATCCTCTCCGCCGTCGTCGCTCTCTTCTCCCGGGCCAGCTCTCTCTGCTACGGACGCTCCGGATCCCGAGGGGGCTGCCGACCTGGATCTCCCTATGGCTCTTCACAAAGGGGTGCAGACATGTACCCTACACCACCTTGCTGCTGTTGTTTCATATGATCGTCTTACACCTTCTTGCAGGGCCTTTGCGCTGGCTATCTCTGCCACTGCCGCGCCTCGTTCCTATCAGGAGGCCCTTGTTATTCCCCACTAGAAGCTGGCCATGGATGAGGAAATGACAACCCTCACGGAGTAGGTTACATGGACTCTTGTTCCTCCTCCCTTCGGTACTGATGTTGTTGGCTGTCGCTGGGCCTTTGTGGTCAAATTTGGCCCAGACGGCACTGTGGATCGGTATAAGGCTTGCCTTGTTGCTAAGGGCTTTACTCAGACCTATGGGGTTGATTACTTTGACACCTTCTCCCCCGTGGCTCGTCTCAGCACTATCCGGGTCCTTCTCTCTGTGGCGGTCAATAGGGATTGGCTTATTTCTCAGGTGGACGTCAAGAATGCCTTCCTTTATGGTGATCTTCACGAGGCCGTTTACATGGAGCAACCTCCTAGGTATGTTGCTCAGGGGGAGACACGAGTATGTCGGCTGCACAAGGCAATTTATGGCCTCAAGCAGAGTCCTCGAGCTTGGTTTGACAAGTTCAGCGGCATTGTGGCGGCCGTTGGTTTTGCACGAAACTCTGCTGATCACTCTCTATTTATTCGCAAAACTCCTTCGGGGCTGGTTCTTCTTGTTGTGTACGTCGATGATATTCTTCTTACTGGCGATGACCAGGAAGGGGTAGCAGTGACAAAGCGACATCTTCGCCAACATCTTATCACGAAAGATATGGGCTCTCCAAATTACTTTCTGGGTATTAAAATCTCTCGGAAGCCCGACTCGTTAGTTCTCTCTCAGCGTAAGTATGCCCTTGATCTTTTAAAAGAGGCAGCATTGACTGGAGCAAAACCTGCCCGATGCCCCATGAAAACTAGAGAAGACAAAACCTGGACAGATGATTCGCCTCCTCTTTCAGATAGTTCACGGTACAGGCGTCTGGTTGGTAAGTTCATATATCTCACAGTGACCAGACCCGACATTTCCTATGCTGTGGGCAAGGTGAGTCAATTCATGCAAGCACCTAGGGAGTGCCATCTACAGTCCGCCTTGTGGATCTTAGAGTATGTCAAAGCAGTGCCTGGGAAAGGATTTCTTTTTCAGAAGAATGGTCATCTGAGGATTGAAGCCTACTCAGATGCAAGTTATGTTGATGACAAAGGGGATCGCAAGTCAACCTCAGGTTTTTGCACCTTTGTTGGGGGAAATCTGGTGAGCTGGAAGAGCAAGAAGCAATCTGTTGTCTATAGGTCCAGTGCAGAAGCTGAGTATCGCAGTATGGCGTTGACCACTTGTGAGTTAAAATGGATGCGGGCTCTCATGCTAGATTTAGGAGAGGTCTACAACCATCCTCTACCTATGTTCTGTGATAACAAGGCCGTCATATACATCTCCAAAAATCCGGTCTTCCATGAAAGAACAAAGCACATTGAGGTCGACTGTCATTTCATTCGTGAAGAGATCTTAAAGGAACAAATTTGCACTCCCTTTGTCACTTCTGATAAAGAGCTGGCTGACATCTTCACCAAGCCAGTTTCCGCCTCGTTTCTTCATGTTTGCGACAAGCTAGGCATGATCGATATCTATGCTCCAGCTTGAGGGGGAGTGTTGAAGTTGGTGACCGGGTGGTCTGTCTTGGCGGGTTGAAGACCGCGCGGTCTGGCGGTTTGTCTCAGTTGGCTTGGAGATCAGGCGGTCTAGCGATCTTCACATGCAATCTCTCGTCTTCTCTTGTGGTAGCCGTGCGGTTAGCCCTTCTGTCTAACCGCACGGCTTGTGCGGTTTGTTTTGTATAGTCCGCTTAGTCCTGTAAATTTTTAGTCCCACATCTCTTATTTGTATTATCTCATCTCTCCTCCATTCTATATAAGGGAGGGCATACCTTTGTAATAGATACATTTTTCGGATAATAAAGTTTCAGTTTAAAACCATTTCGGTTTGTTTTTGTTCGATTCTTACATTGACCCTAGTCAACCCTAACCCTAAATGGGTCAAACTAACCTACTTAGGGTCAATTGACCATCCCCAAGCCAAGTGGATCCCACCCAAGCCCACCTAACCCTAGAGTGAGGTCAATGGGTCATCTAGGACCCATTGGGGTCCACTCAAGAGGCAAAGTTGACTAAAGTCAACTCTAACCCTAAATGGGTCAACCAAACCTACATTGGGTCAAACTGACCTGCACAAGGGCCAATTGAAGTTCCCTTAGCCAAGTGGACCCCACACATATCTTCAGAACCTTAGTGAGATACCAATGGGTCACCAAGCACCCATTGGGGCCAACCAAAAAGGCTAAGTTGAAAAAAGTCAACTCTAGCCCTAAAGTGATCAAGTGCCCTGCCTAAGGGTCAAGTGACCTCCAAAGGGCCAAGACAACCTTACCTAGGCCTTAGGGGAGGCAAATAGGTCACCAAGGACCCATTTGGGGCAACCTCAAAGACCAAATTGACCTAAGTCAACCCTAGCCTAGGTTTGGGTCAAGCTAGCCCAAATGGGCTAACTCAAGCTCAAGCCCAACTCACTTGGGCTAATGATGATTTTTCTTGCTAACAAGTAATAATTCAATGTGATTTCATTCTACATTCTAATACAATTATGTAGATGGACTTAACTAGATTGAATTAGCATTCAGGCAAGCGCACCTATCAATCGTAATATATGAGAAATCTACATCTCGTGTCGTATTCCACAGGGTCGTTTCAACTATTCGTACTCACCCTCCCTTAATTTTCATACCTCTAAACAAAAGTGATATTTAAACTACATTAACCTAACTATGACCAATTGGATGATTCAGTATTGGAGAAATAAAAATGATAACAACATGAAGCTTTTAAATAATTACATGAACAAATCCATTTATCAATTCAATTCTAAGCGATCATGACATGAAAAGAGTGTTACATTTGTGCAATGTAAAGGTTTATTTTTCATCAAAATTCTCTCTCGAGCAATTCCAAATCTAAACCTAAGATAGTAAATTTTCTCTCGAACAATTCACAACACTCAAGTTCGCAATAAACAAAATACCTTTATTATTACATAAATTCATGGATTTTATTTCTAAATTAACATAAATCCTTTTATCTGTGTTCTAATTTTCCAAACAGAATATCTCTCGATCATAGAGTTTGAAATACAAAGGGAATTATCATCACAATATGAACATACCAAAATCATTGCAAATAACCAATTTCTCAATCTAGCCAATTGCAAATTGTGTAAAACAAATAAGAAGTTCATAAGGATGATTAAACTCTTTGTTTGAATGCATAAACACAAATAAAATACTACAAATGTAACATAAACACGGTGATACATGATTACTAAAATGTTCAAAGAGAAATTCATGCAAATTAAAACATAAATTGAAGATGGATCATCAAGAGAAAGAAAGGATTCAAGGGGTTAATGATTAAATAAAAAAATACATAAGAATACCCTTCAATCCTCCTTGTCTTGGATGCTCCCCTTCGGCCTCCAGCAGTTCTCCAATCCAGAAATGATCCAAAAGTTCTAAATAAATTTTTCTACAAGAAATTTATAGTTCCCTTGCAAACAGGTCGGACACGGGGTCGCACACGGCCGTGTGGCAGGCCGTGTGGACGGTTCCTAGGCAGTTCCTGGGCGGTTCCCCACGAGAAGGCGTGTCTGGTCGTGGGCCGTGTCAGATGACACGGGTATGGACACGGCCGTGTGGTCGGCCGTATTCCTCAGACACGGGTTGGTCTGCAGTCGTGTGCAAAGATGACACGGGTTGGCACACGGCCGTGTGTCTGGCCGTGTGAGGTTCCATTGTCTGCGCCCAAACTCTTCAGCTCCAGGTGCATAGGACACGGGTAGGCACACGGCCGTGTGTCTGGCCGTGTGCACCAAATTTTCGTCCTGTCATCAGCCATGTTGACTCCGTGAACTCCTCTGTTTGCTCCGAGACTTTTAGGTCCATTGGTTGGCATTACCTGCAATAGAAAAATGATAGACTCAGTAAATGGTTTATTATAAGAACTGCCAAAGACTTCTAAATACGCTCTTCTATCTATGATACGACAATTTCTTTGCTATTATCATGAAATCAACACAAAAGGGCAGGAAATGGCAGATATGATTACAATTATGATAGTAAAAAGCCTATCATAATCGTACTCATCAAATACCCCCAGACTTAGATGTTTGCTTGTCCCTAAGCAAACTAATTCAAACACCTGGGTTACCATTAAATAATTTTGCCTCCGCACACTGGTTGCTATGAATTTAAGAGAACTTTGATGATGTAATCACATAGGAAATAATTTAGCATACTTTTCTAAATATAAATTTATCTTAAAATTCCTCTAATATATCATTTTAACTATCTCTCACTCGCTTTTAGAAATAAAAGTATAGTCATCTTTAACAAATATGAGGAGAAAATAACAATCTCTATAAGATACATATTAGCGTTTCAAAACTTATAAGTACTCTTACTGATAATCATGAGCTTACCCTTTTTACACCCTCATCACAGCACAATTTAGAATTAGTAAGGTTGGATCTTTAGGACTTGAATTTTGGTGTAGCCTTTTTGGCTAGGATAGAAGATTAAAGGTGAGGTAATGAAGGATAAGTTTGATGAATTTTTCACACCTAAATCTTGATTGAGCCTTATGTTGGAAGATACCTTAACATATTTCAATTTTTTGTAAACACCCCCAGGCTTTGCAATTTGTATATTTCCCATATTTTGAAGGGCACTCTTTTTTTATATATATATTTAACCAAGGGACCATAGTAGGGATCATTCCAAGTGGGTGCAAGTATACACGCACTCAGGCCACATATCACTATGTCTTTTTTTTGGGTTCAAAGTAGGAATCATTCTAAGTGGGTGCAAGGATACACGCACTCAGGCCACATATCACAATGAACAAATCATTCCAAGCAGGCATCAATGATAGGTGTGCTAATAGGTAGGGATTTGGCCTTGGTGAATTTTAATAGTAGAGCCTCAAAAGGATGGGGATTAGGTTCAAATTGGGTGTGCAAGGGTATCATGTTAAAGGTGTTGGGATAACAAGGCTCAAGCTATCCAATAGGAGGCCTAAGTCATTTCCGCCCTTACTAATTAACTTATGTAATGTTTTGAGGAATGCTAGAGGGTGGGTCCTAGACATCAATATGGAGTAATTTTTAATTTTAAAGCCCTAATACCAAATTATAAAAATGTTACACTCATCGACTCACTTTATTATAGATAAATATATTTTCTAAAATAGAGTGTTGGATAGTTACTAATATAGAGGAGTAATCTTAAAATTAAATTATATAAAGAAAATTAAGCTTAAAAAAAAATTTCTATGCTTAATTACGAAATCAACAAAGTTGAATACTCTATGAGTCTACATCAATTCATTTTAATCAGTGTGCGAAGGTAAATTAAATATTTATAATCCCACAAAATTTGTAGGGGGAGGTATAACAAACTTGAGTATTATGATAGGCAGATTAGGATCAATTGTAACCACATGAATAATCATTCTACCCCTAGACTTAAAGTTTGCAATGTCCTCAGTGCAAATTAAAAAGCGAACATAGAGTAATTTCATGATGATAAAAAAAACTGCTATCATGATAAGTAGAAGAGCACAGTACAGAAACAGGAGCTGTAATAGAATGCACTGATATATAATAGTTGACAGAACAGAATACACTGATATATAAAAAAAAAATTTTACAAGATACGATACATGAAGATAGCACTACAACGATACATATCAGAAGTACTCATGGTGGCCTGTCGAATCATCCGGGAAGGAAGGAGGTGCTGGAGCTGGCGGCTGGCGAGGGGCGATCCCAAGGTGGTCTCTAATCTGTGTGAGGAGATCCTTAATTTCCTGATGTTCCTCCTTAATTTCCTGAAAGCGTGGCGAGAGCTCAGCATCGAAGAACTGTCTAAACTCGCGCGAGTATCGTGACTGAGGTGGAGGAGGTGCAGTAGACGACTCGCCATGAGCGTAGGTGGAACGGGGTGGAGGCACCAACGGCTCGTCGATGTCAGGATCTATCTCATCATCACTATCGGCCTGTACATGCGGTCCACGTCGAGCAATAGAATATATGACCCCTCCCCGGCCCTGACGGGCGGTGACGAGGCGGAGGGCGCGAAGACTAGCCATCGTGATAGGCACGGTCTTTGCGACCACTGTCATCTGGGGGAGGGCTAAAAAGATGCCCATATTCTTCACGAGGCGAGTAATATAGGGTGCTACGCAAATAGACCCTATACGAGGGGTGTCAGCCTGATGAAGAATAAACTGGGCTAGAAGATAACCGAGATGTAGAGGATATCGTGATGTCATGCTGTAGAGGTATAACAGATCCTGCCTACTAATAACTCCGGAGCTTTCGCCCCGACCGCTCAACGTGTGGCTGAGTAGATGGTGGATGTAATGGAGGGCGGGGGAAATCAATTTGGATGCCTTAGATCTCTTGGCCTCGTAGGCGCCAGTGTCAAAAGAAATTTGGCGCCAAATAGCACCGGCCATATCGCGGTTGGGGAGATCGTAGTGGAGTTCGGGTTAGGCAGCACTGAAAAGGAACGACTCCTCATACACCCCTAAGTATTGGGTGAATTGGAGCATGGTGAGTGTATAAAATATGCCACCCACTCGAAATGAAACTATCCCCTCGGGCGCGTGCGGTGCGTCGATGAAATTAGGCCTAAAGCTGGAATAAAATGATGATAGGAACTCTAAGGTGAGTTCCCTAAAGCCTAATTCCTCTATGGCAAAAAATTGATTCCACCCTGTTACAGAAATCAGCCCCCTGACATCTCCTGCTAGGTTTATCTCCTCAAGTACGCTCCAATCAATCATGCGTATGTCTTGAAATTTTTTAAATTGCAAGCGGTTGAAGCGGGCGGTGTGCGACGCATCTGTGAAAATTAGCGGAGCAGCGGCATCCCGCCTCTCCGTGGAGACTTATAATTCCGGTCGGCGACGGCGACCTCCACTTCTTCCGGAAGACATAATGTAGACGGGGAGAATACGAGTGAAGGGGGCGAGAATTGGAGAAAATGGTGCTTCAGAGGTCAGGCCAAGGGAGGAATTTGTGCTGGGAGAGGGTTTGGAGTGAGCATGGAAGATCAAAGACACTGCCCCTATTTATACCTGTTGAACACGGGTTTGCACACGGGCGTGTGCGAACCCGTGTTAGGGAATCTGCAACCTCGTGGAACATGGGGTGCGTCGATCCGTGTAAAAAAATTGGGAACACGGGTGCGCACACGGCCGTGTGTGCACCTGTGTTAGGGGATCCGAGGCCTCGTGGAACACGGGCCTGCCTCGGTCCGTGTGGTCAAATCGGCTAGGGTCAGTGCGTTAGGTGGACACGGGCGACAACACGGCCGTGTGGTGCCCCGTGTTGCAGCTGGCACGGTACATGAACACGGGTAGGTAGGAGACACGGGCGTGTGTAATCAGACACGCCCGTGTTCGATGTGTCGACACATCAGTCTCGACGATCGTTGAGACCGATGCACACGGCGCAGCACACGGGTTGGTGCGGACCCGTGTTGTGCTCGGGATGAAAATGACCTTACACCGAATTAATTCCACACGGCTGGGCCTGAGCCTGTGTCATGTACACGGCAACCCACACGGCCGTGTGGTTAGCCGTGTGCCTCTCCAGAAAAAAAAATTTTTCTCATAAAAATTTTGGTGGAAAAATTTTTTCATAAATAAAAAAAATAAAAAAATTCTTTTCTTCTTCTCTCTTTTTTTTTCAATGCATCTAATTAAATTTATACTAAAACAATAATACTTAAAAACACCTACTAAAGTTAATATAAAACTAATCTAGACGGAGGCAAGTCTCTAGACGAGCGAAGTCCATAGGGATTTCACCATAATAGGGTTTAAGTCGGTGACCATTAACCTTAAAATCTCCCTTCTCGGGGTGAGTTAACTCGACGGTACCGTAGGGAAAGACTTCTTTAACTTTAAAGGGTCCGGACCACTTAGACCTTAACTTCCCTGGGAATAATCGTAATCTGGAGTTATAAAGGAGGACTTGGTCACCTTTTTGGAATACCTTGGGTTTGCGAAGGTGACGATCATGAAATAGTTTGGTTTTCTCCTTATAAATCCGGGAGTTCTCATAGGCCATAGTTCTCCACTCATCTAATTCGTTAAGTTGAAGTTTACGCTTCTCTCCTATAGAACTAGCGTCAAAATTTAAGGAGCGTATTGCCCAATATGATTTGTGTTCTAATTCTATAGGTAGGTGACAAGATTTACCGTAGACTAATCTAAAGGGGGTGGTCCCTATAGGTGTTTTGTAGGCGGTCCTATAAGCCCATAAACAGTCGTTAAGTTTCCTAGACCAATGCTTCCTATTCCCTTCTATAGATTTTTCTAAGATTCTCTTAAGCTCTCTATTGGAAACTTCAACTTGTCCACTAGTTTGAGGATGATACGGAGTGGCTATCCTATGTGTAACTCCATATTTTTCCAATACTTTGTCTAGTTGTCGATTACAAAAGTGTGAACCCCTATCGCTAATAAGTGCGCGTGGTGTGCCAAATCGTGCGAATAAGGATTTCAAAAATCTAATTACAACCCTACTATCATTAGTAGGCAAAGCTTGCGCTTCAACCCACCTTGATACGTAATCTACAGCTACCAAAATATATTTATTCCCAAAAGAAACTGGGAATGGTCCCATAAAATCTATACCCCACACATCGAATACTTCACATTCAAGGATAAATTTTTGAGGCATTTCATGTAATTTAGAAATATTACCTGCTTTTTGGCAAGAATCACATGAAAGCACATACCTTTGGGCATCCCTGAATAGAAGGGGCCAATAAAACCCGGAATCAAGAACCTTTTTAGCGGAGCGATTCGCTCCATAGTGACCACCAGCAGGACCTGAATGACACTGCTCCAAAATCTTCCAACCTTCCTCCGCTGATACACACCTTCTTATGACAGAATCTGCACATATCCGAAAAAGAAAAGGGTCCTCCCAAAAGTAATATTTCAAGTCGGAGAAAAATTTCTTTTTCTGCTGATATGAAAAGTCTTTTGGAAGGACCTTAGCCACAAGATAGTTTGCATAATCTGCAAACCATGGATAATCTAGATGTATATTGGTAGATATGGCAAATAATGATTCCTCAGAAAATGTATCAGAAATTTCAAACTCATCTAACATTGATCGTAGTGGGTTTTCTAAACGTGAAAGATGATCTGCCGCTAAGTTTTCTGCTCCTCGTTTATCCCTAATTTCTAGATCAAATTCTTGTACAAGAAGAACCCATCGGATTAAACGAGGCTTTGCTTCCGCTTTGGCTAGCAAATATCTAAGTGCAGAGTGATCCGTATAAACTACCACTTTGGACAATGTTAAATATGGTCTAAATTTATCAAAGGCGAATACCACTGCTAGGAGTTCTTTTTCAGTAGTTGTATAATTCTCCTGTGCATTATTAAGTGTTTTACTAGCATAATATATTGGGTGAAAATGTTTGTTTCGGCGTTGTCCTTAAACAGCCCCTACCGCAAAACTACTAGCGTCACACATGATCTCAAATGGTTGACTAAAGTCAGGTGCGATCATAATAGGAGAATTAATTAATTTTTCTTTTAAGAACTCAAAGGCGTGTAGACACTCTTGTTCAATAATAAAAGGTGTGTCTTTTTCTAAAAGCCTTGTAAGTGGTTTAGCTATTTTAGAGAAGTCTTTAATAAAACGGCGGTAAAATCCCGCGTGTCCTAAGAAACTTCTCACTGCCTTTACGGAGGTTGGTGGTGGTAATTTTTCTATGGTCTCTATTTTTGCTTTATCTACTTGAATTCCTTTGCTTGAAATTTTATGGCCAAGTACTAACCCTTCTTGTACCATGGAATGACACTTCTCCCAACTAAGCGCTAGGTTCGTCTCCTCACACCTCCTAAGAACTTTCTCTAAATTATTCAAACACAACTCAAAAGAGTCGCCAAAAACCGAAAAATCATCCATGAACACTTCCATAATATCTTCAACATACTCGTTAAAGATGGCTAGCATGCACCTTTGAAATGTTGCGGGCGCATTACATAACCCGAAAGGCATACGTCTATAGGCAAAGGTACCAAATGGGCAAGTAAATGTTGTTTTCTCTTGGTCTTCTGGTGCTATGGGAATTTGAAAGTATCCAGAAAGTCCATCTAGAAAACAATAATAAGAGTGTCCTGATAAGCGTTCTAATATCTGGTCAATGAAAGGAAGAGGGAAATGGTCTTTCCTAGTGGCATCGTTTAATTTCCTATAGTCTATACAGACACGCCAACCTGTTACTGTTCGCGTTGGAATTAATTCATTTTTATCATTTGCTACTACGGTCAGGCCACCCTTCTTAGGAACTACTTGGATAGGACTAACCCATGAACTATCCGAAATAGGATATATAATACCAGCATCTAATAACTTTACAATTTCAGCCTTAACTACCTCTTTCATATTAGGATTTAGCCTACGTTGCGGTTGAATAGACGACTTATAGTTTTCTTCCAAAAGAATTTTATGAGTGCAAAAACTAGGATTAATACCCTTTATATCAGATATTTGCCACACTATTGCACCTCTACATTTCTTCAATACGGTTATCAATTTTTCTTTTTCAAGTTTGGAAAGATTTGAAGATATGATAACTGGGTACGAAGAATTTGTTCCTAAGAATGCATACTCAAGATGATCCGGTAATTTTTTTAAATCTACTATTGGTGGATTCTTAGTATTATTCTTAAGAATTTCATGATCTCCATCAGTAATTAAACTATATTCCGTTGTTCTATTCATAGCAACACAATTTTCTAGAAAAAATAAATGTTCAATAATGTCATCATTTTTATCATATTCTAGATAATTGTTAGTTATGCAAATTTCTAAAGGATCTTTATAATAAAAATTAGAATTTATAGAAGACATAAAATCATCAATACCATGAGAAAAATAGCAATAATCATCGTTATCTAAAGATTGTTTCATAGTTTTGCCAATTTGAAAAGTGACTTCATCTTCTCCTACTCGCAATACTAATTTACAATCAAAAACATCAATAAGTGCTCTAGAAGTAGCTAGAAATGGACGACCTAGTATGAGTGGTACTTCGATATTTTCATCCATATCTAAAATAACAAAATCAGCAGGAAATATAAATTTATCTACCTTAACTAATACATCTTCTACTATTCCTCTAGGATACTTAACCGATCGATCTGCTAATTGAATACTCATTCTTGTTGGGCTAAGTTCTCCTAGGCCTAGTTTCAGATATAATTTATAAGGCATTAAATTTATACTTGCTCCTAGATCTGCTAAAGCCTTATTGACTTGTAAATCACCGATTAAGCATGGAATTGAAAATGAACCGGGATCCTTAAGTTTTTGTGGCAATTTATTTTGCAAAATAGCAGAACATTCTTCACTTAATGTTACTAATGATAATTCTTCTATTTTCTTGTTATTAGAAATCAAGTCCTTAAGAAATTTTGCATATTTAGGCATTTGAATAATTTCAGAAAAAGGTAAATTAACATGTAATTGCTTAAACATAGATAAAAATTTACCATACTGCGCATCCATGCGCTCCTTGCTATGCTTTGCTGGATATGGTAATGCTGGTTGGTACTCCATCGGTTGTACGTTCATCTCGCTTGGTCCTTCGCCGCTAGACTCCATTTTGGGTGCTTCTTTTGCAGGCCTTGGGTCTTGTAACTCCTTTCCGCTCCTCAATTGAACGGCTTTTGCATGCTCCCTTGGATTTATCTCTGTATTCCCTGGAAGTGTTCCTTGCTGCCTTTCAGAAACCATCCTTGCAAGCTGACCAATCTGATTTTCCAAGTTCTGAATTGAACCCTCTTGATTTCGGAAGGCTACATCGGTAGTTTGCATAAATTTGGTAAGCACATCTTCCAATGTAGGCTTCCTTGGTTCCAACTGTGGTTGTTGTCCAAACATGGGCTGCTTCCCTTGATTTCCTTATCCTCCCCAAGAGAAATTGGGGTGGTTTCGCCATCCAGGATTATATGTAGAGCTATATGGGTTGTTGGCTTGATTGAAAGGTGGCCTAATATTGTTACCCATATAGTCAACATGCTCTTGAACTTGCGGTTCACAACTAGGCATTCCAGTGCATGAAGGGTCCCATTGTTGAGGTGCCATGGAAGGTGATGCTAAGGCAAGGTTGTCCATCTTTTGGTGAAGTTTCTCCACTTGAATTGCTAAGGCAGTGACGGCATCTACTTCATAAATTCCTGCGGGCTTGCTAGGCTTTTGTCTTACGGTAGTCCATTGGTAATTGTTCATTGTCATGTCCTCTATCAACTGCTGAGCCGCTTCAGGTGTTGAAAGTCCACCTAGTGTCGGCTATGTGCACCTAGGGGGGGGAATAGGTGACGTATGGTTCTTTTGCGGAATTCACAGATGTACCTGCACAATAAAAGCAACAAACACAGAACACAGAATACACAGCAAATTTATAGTGGTTCCCCGACTTGGGTACATCCACTTTCCCCCTTCGACCTATCTCCCCAACAAGGGACGACTCGGTCACTTCTCCAACGGGATTGAAATCCAATCCCCTCACTAACGGAAGGAGCCCTTCCACACGTGAGAGTCAACACTCCCACAAATCGGGTTGCACCCAACCCTTGCACCACGGAACAAAAGTTCCTTTACAACACAAGTAAATATGGAATGTATATGAAATACAAACTTCTTTTGGAGACTTCGGTGTTCCTCTTTGTTCGACGACGTGTTCTTGAAGACGATGAAGAGTCTACGACCTTGGTCTCTCTTGGAGAAGATCTCCCCGGAACCGGCGGCGGCACACGAGCGGCGGCTAGCTTCGGGATTGGCGGCTACGATGAAGAGTGGCTGCAGAACTTGGAGATCTACACTTCGTAGCGAAGCAAGCTAGGTCTACCAACGGTCACTCTAGGATCAGTCGTCTCAATCGATTCGGACGGGGAGTTTTTCCCGGTCAACGAATCGAGAGACAAGAGATCTCCGGATAGACGCGTGAGACACAAGCTTTGCTAAGCTTCTGTCACCGGAGATCGGGAAGATGAGCGATCAGCAGCGGCGACCACTTGACGCGAGCGGCGGCGGCAGAGCGGAGCGAGTTCGCGGATTTAGGGTTACGTCGCCGCTCGTTTTTCTTTTTCTCTTGTCCGTTGTTTACTGTTCAAAAATACTCATGTATTTATGCTGTAGTATTCTCAAATATGACCGTTTGTGGGACCCACAAAAGGAATCCCCAAAATCCGGTTCAAATAAGTCCAGAAGCAGAATCCGGTCCAGCAGCAATCTGAGAAAACGCCAAGTAAAAATCGGCGAGAATCGCAGACGATTCTCGACGAATCAGCGAGAATCACCAAGTGATTCTCGACGATTCGTCGAGAATCGTTTGTGATTCTCGTCGAATCACTTGCCGATTCTCAACGAATTGGTCTTGGTATTCATGGGCTGCATGACCACTGGTTCGGCGGGAATTACAAGTGATTCTCGCCGAATCTTGCTTGGCACCATATTGAGATGGCCAGAAGAAGTCGGCGAGAATCACTGATGATTCTCGTCGATTCGGCGAGAATCACCAAGTGATTCTCGCCGATTCGGCGAGAATCACTTGGTGATTCTCGTCGAATTTGCCTTGGACGATTTTTCGTCTTCCACCTAGGAGCTGCTCCTTGATCCTCCATGCTCCTTGTCTTCTCTTGCATATGAGCGGTCATGTACTTGAAAGTAAGTGCACTCCAATAGAGAGAGTACACATAGGCCAACACACTGATCTGCTCAACGAGGGATTACGTCGTGCAGACCCGTGTATATTGACCTACTGCACCCTGACATTGGTGTGCACTTAGCGTGGAGAAACTGCAAGTACAACTTGAAATATTTCATCAAATACATTGTGAATTCATCTTAGCTTGACAGGGGGCTTCCTCAAATCTAGGTAATCGTGGATACAATACCCAACAATCTCCCCCTATTTGACGAAGCCAAAACCCTACTAGCTAAGATGAATAACACCTATCAAATAATAATTATAGCATTTAAAAATTAATTATGCAACACAAGGTAATAAATGCAATCAGAACAGGACTTGAGTCATTCACACATTCAAGAATATATATATATATATACCAAGAGAAATATATTCACATATAAGTCAGAATTGTTCACACGACAGTAATAATTGTTAAATGTTCTTAATACACCGTGACCAGCTATAAGATAGTGACTATTTGTCCTTAGCTCCGTCACCCTTAAGAGTTTGCGCCAAGTACTTTTTGCTCTGCCTTTCCATGTATTCCTTGGGCTTCGGATAGTACCTAGGAGGAGCAACTTTGTCTGGATCCTTGTTGTTTCTGAAGAAAATGTTGCGTTTCGCTTCAAATGCTTTGTGCGTCTCCCATTCATACTGACTATATGCTTCATTTCGATTTATCTCTCCTCTTTCTTGCAGCAGGAAGGTGTCTAGGATGATGCTCCTTGAGACTGGGCTCCACCTTTCGTTTCTTACCTCCTCCTCACTTAGTCTGATCCTCTTTTGAGTTGGTGTCTCCTTTGATGTCCCTTCCTGAATTTTCCTCTTTCCCCTTGCTTTAGTTAAGGCCTCCTGGTCAAACATGCTTCTCAGCTTAGATTTGGAGATGGCCCTAGCGTCAGCTTCATCAGTGAAAATATCAGCAGCACTTGTACTTACATTCTCAGCAATATGTACTTCCTCGGCAGCCGTAGAAGTCTCAGGAGCCTGAGCACCGGCAGGTTGGTCAGGTAGGACGACTCCTAACGTGCCCAGTGCCTGTTGTAGCATCCACCAGCAACTCTCATAGACGTAGTTGCTTGATTTCACAAAGTTTGCATCCATGCTTTTCTGGAGCTCAGCCATCTTAGCGATATACTCCTTCTCCCCCTTTTTGGCTTCTTCAGCTATGCAATTGGCATATGAGTGCAAGGAGTCATCAATGTGCTTAGTTGTCTTGCTGAATTCAGTGACTAGGGCCTGCTGATTTGCATTTAAAGTGACCATGTTGCCATCAAATTTCTGAATATTGTTGGCCACAACGTGTGTGTTCTGATTGACAACAGCCAGAGTGTCAGTAGTCTTTTTCAAGCCGGCCATTAACAGTGTGACAGCTTCGCCGGCCGCAGTATACTTTTCTTCAAACTTCTTCTCCATCATATCCAGTTTGTGGTTGATTGCCACCATATTCTTCAGCATGAGATCTTCAGAAGTCTTAATCTCTTGCAGTATTGTTTTCTGAGTTTTATCAAAAGAGGTTTTAAGCTCATTCACGATGCCCTGAATTATATGTACAGTGTGAATGGCTAGGTCATCTCGTAGTGGAATACCCGGAGGCACTTCTTGGCCTTGTTCTGGCTCGGCCGCAGAAGCATCAGTAGAGCTGGATACAATCACAGCCTCTATGGGAGGAATGTTGGTGGCCTCATTTACCTCCCCCTCCACTGGTGCAGGCTTAGCAGTAGGAGGGTCATCAGTATCTGGAGATTCAACCACTTCATGGCCCTCACTGACCTCGTCCTTTCCGTCCTCATCCAAAAACTCATCCATATCAGCATCTTCTTCCACTTCTTGATCAGCAGAGTCCAGTGTTTCAGCTTCAGTTCCGAGGGTGTTTCTGTTCAGGACCTCCTCATCCTCCAACCCAGGTTCACCTTCTGCATGAACTTCTGCCACCGCATCTCTTGCCACCTGGGCGATTTCAGATATCATATCCAAATGAGTGGGTAGAGACTCCCCCTCGATTCCTGCAATCACAGTATCAGGAATTTCACGGGGGAGGCTGCGGGAGATACTTCCTCATGCTCTTCTACAGCAGGCTGTCCGATGCGCCGCTCCCATCGATCAAATACAGTGGCATCCATCTTTTTCAAGTAATGTAGAGGAACTCCTTTGCTCATGTCGAATTTATCTCCGTTGAGCTGGTTGAGATATAGACTGATGATGCGGCCGAAGCTCGGAGTGCCCAGAGTGTCCTTGATCTTTTGAAACATCAACTCTCCCCAGTTGAACCTCTTTCTGCAGACCACGGCTATGAGAATTTTGAACATATCTCCGGAGATATGATCATGGGAGCCTGGCTTACAGATGAGTACTTTTCCTATGATGTCGGATAGGAGCTTCCCTTCTTCATTCATCTCTTTTCGTTTTACTGATCGTGTGCCTCTGGGTAGACCGCAGAACAGGAGGGTTCTGGTTTTGTCCTCGTCCTCCAAATAGTCTTCCTGCTCCGCACTTGAGAGCTGCAGGTAGCGTGATAGCTTACTGGCAGACATCTTTACTTTAGTCCCCGCCACCTTGCTCTTGATGATGGAGTCTCGGTTTCGAAGCCTTGCTGTAGAAAAGAACTCCAGCACTTCTTTATCTAAGACTTTGCAAGGGTGCTCCAATATGAAGGTTAGCCCGGCTTCTTCCAACATGAGAACGATGTTTCGGAACTCGTCCGAGGCATGAGAAAAACCAGTGCGAACCAGTTCGCAACCAGAAATCAAACCTGCGGTCGTCCTTGGGGCCATTGAGGATCTAGAAAGAAGCCCGACTCCAAGCATTAGTGTTCATTCAAAACGAAAGCATCACATGGGGTTCGGCCTTGGAGCCAGTAAGGAGGAGGTTACCTAAGGGCCTCGGTGGAAGAGAGTTGGTGAGCTTCAGGAAGAGCTTCGGTGGTATCCCGTGGGGTGCGCCCTTGTTAGAGTCTCACGGGGAGAGGTCTCCTGCGCGAGTTTGCGGAAGAAGGTCACACACAGCAGCTATTTGACGGCGTCGACGAGAGCGTGATACCAAGGGTTGCGGGTGTCGGCGAGTTCGCGGAAGAGCACTTGCGCGAGGAAGGCGAGGGTCGTCCAGAGGTCTCCTGCGCGAGTCGTGAGGAAGGTGAACCGGCGGAGATTCTTTCGGCGGGATTTATAGGGGTCGTCGGGATTCGGGGGAAGCCGAGGGTCTGCGAGTTTCTTGGACGGGATTCGGCGAGATTTGTCTAATTTGGTTTCTAATACCGTTTGTCGAATCGGCGAGATATAAAATGGGTCGGCGGGATTTGGAATATATATATTGATGTTTGTCTTGAACCTTTGGGAAGCATTGCACAATTTTCACATTCTTCGAGTGTCAAGTTAACACAAGATTAAGGAATACATATTTATTATAATGACAATCTATTTGGATTTGAATGACGCTTCTCCAGACACTTTGTGATGTCAATTGTGATTTGTCGAAATTCGCAACGACATATCTTGGTTAACTTTATATTGATGTGTAATGATTTGCATGCCTTGAGGTAATCTTTCCTTAAAGGTGTACATATATATGATGAGCATACGTATACTTATACACAAGGATAACAATATATATACATTTACTTTGAATGAGGATGCATCATGACACAAGTCCTTGAACTGATCAAAATTACCTGGGATATGGAGAGTCATCGTCTTAGTCCCACAGGTAGTACATATCAGTAGCTTAAAGTGATTATGCTCAACAGGTAGCACGTCTGTTATTGCAGACGCTTGATCCAAGCTAGCCTTGAGCCACGTACTGTCTAGTTCCCAAGTATTCACGGGGACCTAGACTACCCTGCAAAACAGAATTACTTGACCTTAGGAACCCAAATCATATTGGGTCCTAGGTTTCTATTAGCATGAACACGCAACTGCCTTCCTTGAGAAAACCTGTCTGGAAGACTACCTCTGTCCCTATAATGTGGAGAAGCCCTTGCTGTGGGCACAGAGAGGTTGTGCCAACAGTCAATGGCAAAGTGTCCCACTTTGCCGCAGCACCAACAAGAGTGAATGTTGTATCGCCGTTTTTGACCTGATCTAGTGACTGATGTAGTCACGGTCCTAGGTCTCAAAGGGATAGGGCATGTTCTTGTTGCACAAATTCCTCTTCCATCGAGGCATGATGAAGGGTGTAACGAATGCATGATGTGAGCGTTATGAGGCCGAGAAGGTGGTGCCATTCTTTCAGGCATCTTCCTTGCTGAGGCTCCATGACGCCGGACATCATGACTTCTATTCTCCCTATCCCGTGTCCTCGAATGGAGAGAATTCTTCTGTGAACCAGGACCTGCAGATCCATACTTTGTTGTGGCAGTGGCCGTGAATACAAAGGGCTCAGAATGAGCCTTAGGTATTTCTTCATGGGTGGCCATGATGCCTCTTGCACTATGGACATTTCCACATGGGGACAACTCACCCTTACAGTGACCACGATTGTTCCTGTGGTCATACCTGAAGGCGTGATGAGTTGCCTTCCCGCTTGGAGTGGGAGGTCGGAACACCGTTTCCCCATTTCTCCATCCCTGGATAATCCGGGAGATCCACCCGGTTTCTTGTTTTCTCTTTATAGCATCAACTTTGGAGAAGTTGGATACTATACGTTTCTCATTTTCTAGACTATTCTCTAGAGCTGAGATCTTAGAGTCCTTGACCTTGTTGGACGCCAATTGGAGAACCAACAAGATCTTCAGTTGAGCAATCTCTCGAGCTTGCTCCTCAGCAAGTAGATTGCTTTCCTGAAGGGCTCTCTTCAGGGAATCAGTATTTTCTGGAGGAGAGCAGTTTCTGTCTTCAGAAAAGTCAAAAGATGTGGGACAGGATGAAGATGATACCTGCTCATCTGGGTTATTGTCATAAGAATCAGTGACCAATGTTTCGTCCTCGTCGGAGCTGCTTTCCTCACTATCTTCTTCAGTCTCTGACAAGGATACTGGAGCTCTGATGCAATCCGAAGGATCCTTGCAGTCATCTTCAGAAGTGAGGACCCCCACATACGCTTCATCCTCTGATTGGCAGCATATTTCAGCATTCTCTGACCCCCCCATCAGCTCTGAGATCATCATCCACAGAGATTTAGCTGTTTTACATTTTTCCAACCTGGAGCGAGAGGCTCCAGACCAGACATCCATGATAATTTGTCGAATCCTCTGGTCCAGTTGGAAAAATGAGAGTTCCATCTCTATCATCTCAGCACTGCACATGGGCACTTGGATCCCCGAGTCGGTGGTCTTCAAAGGGATAAATGGACCCTCTTCCAGGATGAGGGAAGCTCGTGGATCGATGGCATCCAGGTGAAATAACACTCTCATCCTCCAGATAGGATAATAATCCTTTGTGCATGTAGGGAGTTTGAGTGGCAATACGTCATAATCCAGATCCATGCTTCTGACACTGGTGGCGGGATTCACCTCAAGGTGTTAGCCTTTTTGTTGAGGAACCTCCCTCTGATACCACTTGAAAGTCCACCTAGTGTCGGCTATGTGCACCTAGGGGGGGGGAATAGGTGACGTATGGTTCTTTTGCGGAATTCACAGATGTACCTGCACAATAAAAGCAACAAACACAGAACACAGAATACACAGCAAATTTATAGTGGTTCCCCGACTTGGGTACATCCACTTTCCCCCTTCGACCTATCTCCCCAACAAGGGACGACTCGGTCACTTCTCCAACGGGATTGAAATCCAATCCCCTCACTAACGGAAGGAGCCCTTCCACACGTGAGAGTCAACACTCCCACAAATCGGGTTGCACCCAACCCTTGCACCACGGAACAAAAGTTCCTTTACAACACAAGTAAATATGGAATGTATATGAAATACAAACTTCTTTTGGAGACTTCGGTGTTCCTCTTTGTTCGACGACGTGTTCTTGAAGACGATGAAGAGTCTACGACCTTGGTCTCTCTTGGAGAAGATCTCCCCGGAACCGGCGGCGGCACACGAGCGGCGGCTAGCTTCGGGATTGGCGGCTACGATGAAGAGTGGCTGCAGAACTTGGAGATCTACACTTCGTAGCGAAGCAAGCTAGGTCTACCAACGGTCACTCTAGGATCAGTCGTCTCAATCGATTCGGACGGGGGAGTTTTTCCCGGTCAATGAATCGAGAGACAAGAGATCTCCGGATAGACGCGTGAGACACAAGCTTTGCTAAGCTTCTGTCACCGGAGATCGGGAAGATGAGCGATCAGCAGCGGCGACCACTTGACGCGAGCGGCGGCGGCGGAGCGGAGCGAGTTCGCGGATTTAGGGTTACGTCGCCGCTCGTTTTTCTTTTTCTCTTGTCCGTTGTTTACTGTTCAAAAATACTCATGTATTTATACTGTAGTATTCTCAAATATGACCGTTTGTGGGACCCACAAAAGGAATCCCCAAAATCCGGTTCAAATAAGTCCAGAAGTAGAATCCGGTCCAGCAGCAATCTGAGAAAACGCCAAGTAAAAATCGGCGAGAATCGCAGACGATTCTCGACGAATCAGCGAGAATCACCAAGTGATTCTCGACGATTCGTCGAGAATCGTTTGTGATTCTCGTCGAATCACTTGCCGATTCTCAACGAATTGGTCTTGGTATTCATGGGCTGCATGACCACTGGTTCGGCGGAAATTACAAGTGATTCTCGCCGAATCTTGCTTGGCACCATATTGAGATGGCCAGAAGAAGTCGGCGAGAATCACTGATGATTCTCGTCGATTCGGCGAGAATCACCAAGTGATTCTCGCCGATTCGGCGAGAATCACTTGGTGATTCTCGTCGAATTTGCCTTGGACGATTTTTCGTCTTCCACCTAGGAGCTGCTCCTTGATCCTCCATGCTCCTTGTCTTCTCTTGCATATGAGCGGTCATGTACTTGAAAGTAAGTGCACTCCAATAGAGAGAGTACACATAGGCCAACACACTGATCTGCTCAACGAGGGATTACGTCGTGCAGACCCGTGTATATTGACCTACTGCACCCTGACATTGGTGTGCACTTAGCGTGGAGAAACTGCAAGTACAACTTGAAATGTTTCATCAAATACATTATGAATTCATCTTAGTTTGACAGGGGGCTTCCTCAAATCTAGGTAATCGTGGATACAATACCCAACAGGTGTCTTGTTGTTCAAAGTTCCTCCACTAGCCGCATCAATCATTTGTTTGGTGGCTGGATTTAGACCATTATAGAAGGTCTGAATCTGAAGCCATGAAGGTAGAGCATGGTGGGGGCATCTCCTTAACAACTCCTTGAATCGTTCCCATGTGTCGTACAACGATTCAGACTCCAATTGAATGTATGTAGAGATGTCATTCCTTAACTTCGCAGTCTTCGCAGGTGGAAAGTACTTCATTAGAAATTTCTCAACCATCATGTCCCAAGTAGTGATCGACCCTCTAGGTAAGGAATTCAACCACTGCTTCGCCTTATGCCTTAAAGAAAATGGAAATAATCTCAATCGAATGGCGTCGTTGGAAACACCATTGATCTTAAATGTGTCACATATCTCTAAGAATCCGGCCAAGTGGGTGTTAGGATCCTCATCTTGCAAGCCATCATACTGGACATACTGTTGAACCATTTGTATCACACTAGGCTTCAATTCAAAATTATTGGTAGCTATCGGTGGTCTAACGATGCTCGACCCGGTTCCTTGGAGATTAGGTCTAGGAAAGTCAGACATGGTTTGCTCATTTTGGTTGGCCATAATATCTAAGTTTTCAAGATGATTCTCTCCTTGGTTTACTGTCTCCCCTTCTGATAGTCCGTTTGAAATATCTGTGGTATTAATTCCCACATCCCTTAAGTTAGTGTTATGGAGAATTCGTTCTGGGTTAGGATGAAATGGTGCTAGCCCAGAATTTTTGCCCCTGGTCATAGACTAACAGACTACAAAAAAAATATTACGCAATATAATTATTCGAATACTAATTTACAACTATATAAATGAAAATTGGTAGATCAATAAAGATTAGGATTTCAAAATATTGAAAACGATCCCCGGCAACGGCGCCAAAAACTTGATGATTTTTCTTGCTAACAAGTAATAATTCAATGTGATTTCATTCTACATTCTAATACAATTATGTAGATGGACTTAACTAGATTGAATTAGCATTCAGGCAAGCGCACCTATCAATCGTAATATATGAGAAATCTACATCTCGTGTCGTATTCCACAGGGTCGTTTCAACTATTCGTACTCACCCTCCCTTAATTTTCATACCTCTAAACAAAAGTGATATTTAAACTACATTAACCTAACTATGACCAATTGGATGATTCAGTATTGGAGAAATAAAAATGATAACAACATGAAGCTTTTAAATAATTACATGAACAAATCCATTTATCAATTCAATTCTAAGCGATCATGACATGAAAAGAGTGTTACATTTGTGCAATGTAAAGGTTAATTTTTCATCAAAATTCTCTCTCGAGCAATTCCAAATCTAAACCTAAGATAGTAAATTTTCTCTCGAACAATTCACAACACTCAAGTTCGCAATAAACAAAATACCTTTATTATTACATAAATTCATGGATTTTATTTCTAAATTAACATGAATCCTTTTATCCGTGTTCTAATTTTCCAAACAGAATATCTCTCGATCATAGAGTTTGAAATACAAAGGGAATTATCATCACAATATGAACATACCAAAATCATTGCAAATAACCAATTTCTCAATCTAGCCAATTGCAAATTGTGTAAAACAAATAAGAAGTTCATAAGGATGATTAAACTCTTTGTTTGAATGCATAAACACAAATAAAATACTACAAATGTAACATAAACACGGTGATACATGATTACTAAAATATTCAAAGAGAAATTCATGCAAATTAAAACATAAATTGAAGATGGATCATCAAGAGAAAGAAAGGATTCAAGGGGTTAATGATTAAATAAAAAAATACATAAGAATACCCTTCAATCCTCCTTGTCTTGGATGCTCCCCTTCGGCCTCCAGTAGTTCTCCAATCCAGAAATGATCCAAAAGTTCTAAATAAATTTTTCTACAGGAAATTTATAGTTCCCTTGCAAACAGGTCGGACACGGGGTCGCACACGGCCGTGTGGCAGGCCGTGTGGACGGTTCCTAGGCGGTTCCTAGGCGGTTCCCCACGAGAAGGCGTGTCTGGTCGTGGGCCGTGTCAGATGACACGGGTATGGACACGGCCGTGTGGTCGGCCGTGTTCCCCAGACACGGGTTGGTCTGCAGTCGTGTGCAAAGATGACACGGGTTGGCACACGGCCGTGTGTCTGGCCGTGTGAGGTTCCATTGTCTGTGCCCAAACTCTTCAGCTCCAGGTGCATAGGACACGGGTAGGCACACGGCCGTGTGTCTGGCCGTGTGCACCAAATTTTCGTCCTGTCATCAGCCATGTTGACTCCGTGAACTCCTCTGTTTGCTCCGAGACTTTTAGGTCCATTGGTTGGCATTACCTGCAATAGAAAAAATGATAGACTCAGTAAATGGTTTATTATAAGAACTGCCAAAGACTTCTAAATACGCTCTTCTATCTATGATACGACAATTTCTTTGCTATTATCATGAAATCAACACAAAAGGGCAGGAAATGGCAAATATGATTACAATTATGATAGTAAAAAGCCTATCATAATCGTACTCATCAGCTAACCATATTTTGGTGGATGAAATAAACATTTGGGCTGCCAATAGTAGATTTACCAGCCAACTTAGTGACTAGGAGAGAGAGGGAGAGAATCTCAAAATTAAAGAATAATTTAGGAGAGAGAAAAGGGGTATATTTAAGGGTATTTAGTGGAATAAGCCACTTGGACCCATGCCATCAGCCCCCACATGGGCTGGCCGACCCTTGGGGTCATGGAGAAGGAGCTGGATGGAGTGGGGCCCACCCATGCATGCATGGTGACAGTAACTAGGCAAAACCTCCATCTTGCACATAGGAATTGTCACCCTCCCCCCTTTACTTCATCTTCTCACTTTTCCCCTCTCCCATTTCAGTTCATTACCCTCAGGAAAAGGAGAGCAGCAGAGGGAGAGAGAGAAATCCGAGTTGGAGCCGTGAAAACCAAGGGAGAAGCGCCAGCGCCGCCTCCATGGTTCCCCGCCGCTCCTCATGTCGCAAGGCCGCCGGGAAGGTCCTCCCTCACCTCTCTCTTCATGCATAGATCTTAGGAGTGATTAGGGTAGGGTTTGGGCTTGAATGAGCCCGAACCCCATTTCTTCATTTCCGCCATTAATGGCGTTTTGCAAGCTTCGATTGAGGTGGCGCCGCCACCTCCCGCCGCCCTAGCCGCCGGCAAAGGGTTGCCCCCACCACCGTGAGAGGGGAGCTGAGGTTTGCCGATGGAGGAGCCGCCAGTAGCCGCCGGGAAAAGCCCCAAGAAAACTCGGGCTGCATGCAGGCGGATTGGGGAAGAAACACAGCAGCCGTCGGAGTCCTTTAGGATTAGTGCCATGCAATATTCTAAATTCTGGATTTATTTAATTAAATGAATAGTGTTATTTTTATGCCCTTTATATCCGACCATTGCATGCAAACTTTAGGGCACTTGCATCCTTTTTCATAAAATGTTCTTAACATGCAAACTGTAGGTCTTGAAGTCACCGTTAATTTGATATGTTACACATAATTTTGGGTTACGTCTACTGCCCTATAGAGTAAGTTTCCTCGGGCTGGTCCTAGGGTATTTCAGAAACTAAAATGAGTGCCCTGCCCAAACCCTAAGTCCAAATGGGCTGACATTTTGGGCATGTGGCTTAATTAGGAATACCTATCTCCTCCCCAAAAATGGGAATTTTTGGGGAAAATAATTCTATAGTTTTAGTCCAAATATGATAAATTTAATTTTGTTAATATTTGGAGCATATCAACTCCAAAATGCCTAAAGATTTGGTGGCCTGCCCTTAGGGGTATATTAGACCTATGGTAGAAAAATTAGACAATTTATACCTCTGCATGTTGAGATATCTCACTTGCAAGATCTGACAAATTGAATGGCCTTGGGCTGCAAATAGCAAAATGCAGAAATTTCAATGTGATGCCCCAGCCCATCCAGAGGCCCAAATGACTTGCGATTTTGGGAAGTAACTGGTGTTTGGAATATTTAGGCCCTGCCAAAAAATGGGTCTGATTGGAATTAAAATTATGGTGAAATTACCAAATTACCCCTAGGCTTGTTTAGGTGATTCTTGGAGCATATCAACTCCAAAATGCCCCAAATTTTTGTGGCTTGTCCTTAGGATTATATTAGACCTATGGTAGAAACATTAGACAATTTAACCCTCTGCATGTTGAGATATCTCACTTGCAAGATCTGAAAAATTGAATGGCCTTGGGCTGCAAATAGCAAAATGCAGAAATTTGAAAGAGATGCCCAAGCCCATCATGAGGCCCAAATGACCTGCGATTTTGGAAAGTAACTGTTTTAGTGCATATGTAGGTCCTGCCCAAAAATGGGATTAATTGGAATTAAAATCAGGTGGAAATTACCAAATTACCCCTAGGCTTGTTTAGGTGATTCTTGGAGTAGTTCAACTCGAAAAGGCCCCAATGTTTGGTGGCATGTCCATGAGGACATTATTAGGGCATGGTTAAAGTTTCAGCCCATATGGATAACAGGAAGTTAGGGAAACCCCTTGCATGTGTTGACTTGTAAAGGACTTGGTGTGCTTATAGCCAAAAGAAGAAAAAAATAAAATATTGAAGGAACAACCCTTTTTGGACCACTGACTTAGTATTACCTTAAGTACCCTCCCCTCTTTGGGGAAAATGGATGAATTAGGGTTGACTTACCCTTGTACCCAAGTTCACACCCTAAGGATGGACCTTTAGGGGGTTGTGAAGGACATAGGGGCAAATGCCCTTGTATGGCCTTGTAAACCAGTAGAGAGTTAGCTTAGATATATTTAAGACTCTGCTTGAAATATTAGGGAATTTTGAAGTAGTTAAGTACCTCACTAGTCAAGCCCTAGTTTTAGGGTAGAAGCACTAATAGGTCAAAATGGTAACTTAACCTGATCTAAAAATAGTGAAAATAGGGTAGAATGAATCTTAGGGTGAGTTGAACACATAGATAGTTTCAGTGGAATTTTACAGATTATATTCATGGTAGCCCCTTTGTTAATTATCAAAATGTCCAATTTAGTATTTGATTTAATTTGATCATTTGGTTTAATTGGAATCTAGTAGAACTTTTCCAGTAGAGGTTTTTGATCAAAATAAAGGTCTCTGAATTTTGTTACAATTTTTGAAAGACTTTATATATTACTTCCTTCATAAATTTTGTAAAGGCCATACTTGGTAAATAAATCATTTAAAGAATAATTTAAATTGTAAAAATGTGAATTTTGTCCATTGATGCTTTTAGGATTATATCTACTGTTAGGAATTTAATTAGGAATTTTTGAAGTATATTCATAGTACTTGATTCACAATTATGCCCTTTGTAGATTTTTGTATTGAATTTATTTAGAATTAACTATTCTGTGAAAAATCATGAAAGTTTGGCAGTACTAATTTTAGGACTGTAGTAGTGTAATATATTTATCCCAAATTATTTGGATGATAATTTCACGTAGTTGATTTATAAATCTTGGAATATGAGAATTTATTGCTAAAATAATTTTAGGCCCCTTAAATGTTTATAGAAAATGTCAAATTTGGAAATTGTCACTTTTAGATATATGGAATTTTATCATGAATTTATGGAACATTAATCATGTTTAAAATGTATACTTCATGATCAACTTGACTATAATTGGCTCTTGTAAGAAATTATTTAAATAGAAGATTAATTGAGGAAAATACAACATTCTGGAATTAAATAATTTATGTCATGATAGGTCTCCAGTAATAATCCTAGGTCATTCGGATGAAAACCTGAAGGACATCCTATCATGAACATCACTTAGTATAGGTTGGTCTGCAAATAGTAATTTGGGGAAAAGTTGTATTAGGATAAGAGTTGGAATAGGGTGGAGTTAGTCGTGTTGAATTGTTTGAATAAAAGTGGATGAGTCACCTAGAAAGTTCTAAGGAGTGGTGGGAATCGAGCGGATGTGTGTTAGAAGATAAGCGAGTTCGACGAAAGATCGTCGTTCCCGTAAGAGTAAAAGGTCTAAATTACCTTAGGATTAGCCTATCGCAATATGAGAAGGTAAGGGGTAAGTGAAATGAACCAATAATAATAAGTATATTGCGAAAGGGAACGCTGGGCGTAATCCCAACACAATTCCTAGTGCCCCTTGAGAGCCATTCACAGGGAATACCGGGGGCAGTTCTGGGTTAACGTAATCCTTAAAGAACAAATCGAAAGAGTAATTTAGTAAATAGGGTTTCACACTGCAATCACTAGTTGCACAAGTATTGGAAATGGTTAAGTCGTCCCGAGGTGTTCAAAGGGGCGCCATCCCGCGGTGTTCAAAGGGATGAGGTTTGGAATAAGAGACGGACGTTTTGGTCCGGCGAGCTTTAGCTCGGTTGATACTTGTGACGGACGGGATGGTCCAGGGAGCTTTGGCTCGGTTCTGATACGATAAATTTGCATGTGCATGAAAGGAAAGAAAGTTAAGGTGCTGGGTATTCGGTATGGGTTAGTCGATGCACCGACGCCTAAACGATGACTCGGCAAGTGTGGTTTTACACTTCGCCAAACTTAAGTCCGGCGGTCCAGTCGGCAAGAGTACGCGGTATTCCGCTTAGTGCACCAAGCATTGAGGCGTACGATAGGTCAGACCGTTAGTGCTTTTACTGGTTTTGAGGTGGGCGAGGCCCAACCCACCACTTCCGTCTGCCACTACGGAGGTATCGTGGGAGTTAACGGCTCCGAAAGGGGGGAACTAAAGGTCGGTGTGCACAGAGTCGAGTGTGTGTGTTGCACTTGCATGTCCATCATACCCACTTGTATGTCATAGCATAATCGATTCATTTAACCCTGACACCTAAAGTATAAGTGGTATGGGATGCTTATACATTAGGCCCTGCAAAACAACCCCTTGGTCTATAAGCTTGTGTGGGCAAGTTTATAAATTAAGGTTATTTCAATATTTATATGCTGCTTGTGATAACCGACAGCCCAACATATAAAGTGGTATGAGACATTTTATACGATGGGAGCCTTGTAGAAGATCCCTTAGCTTATGTGTACTCACATAAGTGAAGGTTAAATTCCTTTCTTCTTTACCTATTACAACATGATTATAACTTGCTAGTTAGGCCCCCCTGTCACCTGTTTTTGATTTCTCTCCACTTTCACGTCCTTTCCTTTCTTCCTCTCTGCTCGGTTCCTAGGAGCATGGGGGAAGGGGTGGGGGACGATAGGGCTTAGTCTTTTAGACTAATGGTTTTCGAACCACATCATATTACGGGATCGTGGAGCCGAGTATGGAGGAGCAGCCCAGGAGACCGATGCAATTGGAGATAGGGTAGTCTAGCTCAGGAATACAGCCAGCTGGGACCGTGAGTTCCGACTTCTAGTAGTTGTTTTGTTTTGCTTTCGCATGAGAGATCTGTAGTGAGGATATTGATGTACCAGGCTTCAGCCCTTTTATTTCTGTACACTTTACTATTCTGTGGATACTCCCTTCGTGGAGATTTATTTATATATGTGATTTGCTGTGGACTTATCTTCTCTTGCACTGCAACTTTTTGCTACAGCTAGATCGATTTGGCCGGCAGGATCGACGTCTTGTAGTGACGACCTTCCCGGGTGCGAAGGTGTCACCGCAAGGCGGCGGTTCTGGGCATAAGACCCGGAGTTTGAAAAAGAAAAAAAGGGGGTCTTACAAGTGGTATCAGAGCGCAAACCTCGATCAAAAAGTAATAGTACACAACCCCTGGGTCACCCCCGCGCGAGTTTAGTTAAGGTTGAAAAAGTTCTGACGATAAATTTTGTGACGCAGCCTCCAGTACTGCCTACACAGATTCCGGAAGTTACGCCACCGCCGCCGGTTCCCACTCAATTCCTACAGTCTGACATGGGACAGACTCTGACGGCTATCCTGGAAGCCTTAAGGAACCAACAGGCCCCTGCTCCGCAGCCTATTTCGGGAGCCAACTGGTTCAACATCTTTCGAGGACTCTCTCCCCCGTCCAACTTGGGGACAGAGGGGGTAGTTCGGACAGAGGAATGGCTAGACACTATGGAGGAGATGCTGACAGGGATACGAAGCCCTTGGGAGGAGAGGGTGCCACTGGTTGTTTCTTGCTTGGAGTCCCATGCCAAGCGGTGGTGGAAGACAGTTCTGGAGACTACCTTTGTTGATAGGGAGGCTGCCGAGGTGACGCGGGAGGAGTTCAGGCCCATGCCGTTGGAGCACTTTGTTCCGCAGTCGGCCTGAGACGATCGGGAGGACTGCTTCTTGCAGTTGAAGCAGGGTTCCAGGACGGTGGTGGAATACCATCGAGAATTCAACCATCTGGCCCGTTTTGCAGACTCTTACCGGCTAGATGAGGCAGCGTACACCAAGAGGTTTTACAAAGGTTTACGGGAAGACATGAGGGATGCCCTTCTTTTCGTTTCGGATGGGCCTATCACTCGTATTCTGGAGATGGCAAAAAGGTTAGAGGCAGATTGGCTCACCACCAGAGGCCGAAAACAGCCAACGGAGGATCAGAGCCGGGGAGCCCGGAATGATCAGCGGCGAGGTCGTGCGCCAGAGGTACAAACGGTGGAGGATCAGCCTCGACAGGAGGTAAGGCAGGAGCCGAGGTGGCAGGTGACGACGACCCCTCACCTATTCAGATGAGAGATGTGCAGAGACCGGGAGGTTGGGCTTACACTCCGCCGGAATGTTACCACTGCCATCAGGTGGGGCACATCAAGAGAAACTGTCCTATGAGAGGGATGCCTCCACCAGCACCGCAGATTGCCCCACCGACTCAGCATTATGGAGGTCGAGGACGTGGCCAAGGATGCGGATATCAGGGTAGAGATCGCAGGCCGGAAGGACAGCAGATTTATGCACTGGACCTGGCTTAACCCAGGAACCCGGAGCAAGTTATTACAGGTACGATCAAAAGTTCTCTTTTTTTTACTTAAGTTCTTTCCTTCCTAGAAAAGTAGTTTCATGAACTTGAATTATTAAGACTAGGCAGGAAAACCAGAAAATAGAACTCTAAGTAAATTTTCAATCTCAGGCATCATCTTCATTTGCGGCAAGCCCGCACACACTCTCTTCGACACGGGTGCTTCGCACTCGTTTGTGTCGGAGACCTTTATCCAAGGGTTGGGAGGCGTGTAGAGGATCACAGCCCAGATGTTACGGATACGGCTACCCGATGGGTCAGAGCTGTTCGTGTAACATCCCATTTCCAACTAGACCCCTAAGTGTGGTTATTGGCCATGATTAGGTCATGACCAAACCCTAGGAAGCCCAAGAAGACCAAGGAAACCTAAGAATGTGGCTGAGACCACTATGGTATGCAAATAGTAAATTCCTGAACCTTTGTTTAAGATAACCATGGGGCATCACCAAGACTTCAAGACCCCACCATGTTCTCAACAAACCATGGTAGGATCCATTAGATCAATAAGGACCCATGGATGGCAGTCAAAAGGGTTAAGTTGACCCAAGTCAACCCTAACCCTAAATGGGTCAAACCAACCTACTCAGGGTCAATTGACCATCCCCAAGCCAAGTGGGCCGCACCCAAGCCCACCTAACCCTAGAGTGAGGTCAAAGGGTCACCTAGGACCCATTGGGGTCCACCCAAGAGGCTGAGTTGACCAAAGTCAACTCTAACCCTAAATGGGTCAACCTAGCCTACATTGGGTCAAACTGGCCTACACAAGGGCCAATTGAAGTTCCCTTAGCCAAGTGGACCCCACACATACCTTCATAACCATAGTGAGAGGCCAACGGGTCACCAAGGACCCATTGGGGCCAACCAAAAAGGCTAAGTTGACCAAAGTCAACTCTAGCCCTAAAGTAGTCAAGGTACCCTATTTAAGGGTCAAGTGACCTCCAAAGGGCCAATACAATCCTACCTAGGCCTTAGGGGAGGCCAATGAGTCACTAAGGACCCATTTGGGCCAACCTCAAAGACTAAATTGACCTAAGTCAACCATAGCCTAGGTTTGGGTCAAGCTAGCCCAAATGGGCTAACTCAAGCTCAAGCCCAACTCACTTGGGCTAACCATATTTTGGTGGATGAAATAAACATGTGGGCTGCCAATATGAGAGTTACCAGCCAACTTAGTGACTAGGAGAGAGAGAGAGAGAGAGAGAGAATCTCAAAAATTTAAAGAATAATTTAGGAGAGAGAAAGGGGTATTTAAGGGTGTTTAAGGGAAATGAGCCACTTGGACCCATGCCATCAGCCCCCACATGGGCTGGCCGACCCATTGAGTCATAAGAAGGAGCTGGAATGGAGTGGGACCCACCCATGCATGCATGGTGACAAAAACAAGGCAAACCCTCCACCTCTCACATAGGAATTATCACCCACCCACCTCTATACTTCATCTCCTCATTTCCCCTCTCTCCTTTCAGTTTCATCTCTCCCAGGACAAGGAGAGTAGCAGAGAGTGAGAGAGAAAAACCGAGCCCTAGCCGTGAAAACCAAGGGAGAAGCGCCGCCACCGCCGCCACCGCCGCCATGGTTCCCCGCCGCTCCTCACGTTGCAAGGCCGCCGGGAAGGTCCTCCCTCACCTCTCTCTTCATGCTTAGATCTTAGGAATACCTAGGTTATGGTTCGGGATCGAATGAGCCCGAGCCCAACACTTATTTTTCAGCCATTAATGGCGGTTTTGAAGCTCTCGGGTGAGGTGGCGCCGCCACCTCCGGCCGCCCTAGCCGCCGGAAAAGCTCGCCCCCACCACCGTGAGTGGAGAGGAGAAGTTGGCCGGTGGAGGCGCCGCCGGAGGCGGCCGGGAAAGTGCCCGTGAAGTTCGGGCAGAGAACCAGTCGAATCGGAGAAGAAGAGCAGCAGCCGTCCACCTACTTTAAGATTAGTGCCATGCAAATATTAAATCCTGGTTTTATTTTAATTCATGAATAGTGTTATTTTCTGCCCCTTTTTAAACCGATTTTTGCATGTCCATATTTAGGCATGTACAGCCATTTTCATACAATGTGCTCAACATCAAACTTGTAGGTCTTGGAGTCACCTTTAATTTGCCATGTTACACATAATGTTTGGTTAAGTGTACTGCCCTATAGAGCTATTTTCCTAGGGCTGGTCCTAGAGTAGGGCAGAAACTAAAATGGGTGCCCTGCCCAAACCCTAAGTCCAAATGGGCTGACATTTTGGGCATATGGCTTAATTAGGAATATATAGGCCCTCCCCAAAAATGGAAATTTTTGGGGAATATAATGCTATAGGTTTAGTCCAAATATGATAAATTAAATTTTCTTGATATATGGAGCATATCAACTCCAAAATGCCCCATATTTTGGTGGCCTGCCCTTAGGGGTATATTATACCTATGGTAGAAAAATTAGACAATTTATCTCTCTGCATGTTGAGATATCTCACATGCAAGATCTAAAAATTAAATGGTCTTGGGCTGCAAATAGCACAAATGCAGAAATTTGAAAGGGATGCCCAAGCCCATCCAGAGGCCCAAATGACTTGAGATTTTGGTATGTAACTGGTTTAGGGCATATTTAGGCCCTGCCCAAAAATTGGGATTTATTTTAATTAAAATTATGGTGAAATTACCAAATTACCCCTAGGTTGTTTAGGTGATTCTTGGGTTAATTCAACTCTAAAATGCCCCAAATTTTGGTGGCTTGTCCTTCAGGACATTATAAATATATGTTTTAAATTTCATCAAGTTTGGACCAATGTATGGTGGGTAATCCCACATGCAAATGATGAACATGCTTAGGCTTGGTGTGCCAATAGTAATTTTTGAAATTTTGAGTATTAGGCCCATTTGGATCATGCTAAATTCATGTAATTAATTTCAGTGGCCTATTAGGATGAGTTTTACCCCTCATTGAAATAATGGGATTTTTGGAATCAAAAATCCCATTATTTGGAATTATTGAATTAATAGGACTTTTGAAGAATAAATGTTGAAATTAGGTTTGTCACTTAGTTATTTCCCCAAATTTTGTCAAGAATAATATCATGACATGTTTAACTCCTAAAAATTTTATGTCTCTGTTTGAGGAATATTGATAAGAGGAATGTGGAAATTACATTTTTGCCCTTATTTCATTTAATTTAGAATTATTGCAAATACTCAGTAGAAAATTATGAAAAAATTATTGATGACATATCTGAGTATAAATAGCCTTGATTAAGTTTCTCAGCATTTTTGGATGAACCACAAATTTTTAGATCTTCATAATGGCATTTTGGTAAATTATTTAGAAATAAAAGTTAATAGCCATTGTTACTTGAAAACTAGTGAAATTCTGTTTGTGGCACTCTTTTAATATTATGAGCTTGCTGGAAATTTCTTAGAATTTTTGGAAATGAATTCCTCATACCTCCTTTGAAAAATATCTAATAGGTGAATTTTGAATTATTTAGGAGATAAATAGAAAAATTGAAGAGAAAATTATAAAACTTGGCTGACAGTATTATTTTACAATTCTACAACTTATGAAAAATTCCTTGGGTCAGTGGGATCATAATTTAAGATACTTCATGATCAACTTGGCAATAATTGGCATTTGTAAGAATTTATTTAAATAGGAGGTTAATTGAGAAAAATATAATATTCTGGAAATAAATTATTTAGGTCATGATAGGACTCCGGTAATAATTCTAGGTCATTCGGATGAAAATTTGAAGGACATCCTATCACGAACATCACTTAGTATATGTTGGTCTGCAAATAGTAATTTGGGGAAAAGTCGTATTAGGATCAGAGTTGGATTAGTGTAGAGTTAGTCGAGCTGGATGGATTGGAATGAAAGTAGATGAGTCACCAGAGAAAGTTCTAAGGAGTGCGGGAATCGAGTTGATGTGTGTTAGAAGATAAGCGAGTTCGACGAAAGATCGTCGTGCCCGCGAGAGTGAAAGGTCTAAACTAACTTAGGATTAGCCTATCGGAATATGAGAAGGTAATGAGTAAAGGAAATCAACCAATAATATTAATAAGTACCTTGCGAAAGGGAACGCTGGGCGTAATCCCAACACAGTTCCTAGTGCCCCTTGAGAGCCCTTCACAGGGAATACCGGGGGCAGTCCTGGGTTAACGTAAACCTTAAAGAACAAATCAAAAGAGTAATTTAGTAAATAGGGTTTCACACTGCACTCACTAGTTGGGCAAGTATTGGAAATGGTTAAGTCGTCCCGAGGTGTTCAAAGGGGCGCCATCCCGCGGTGTTCAAAGGGATGAGATTTGGAATAAGAGACGGACGTTTCGGTCCGGCGAGCTTTGGCTCGGTTGATACTTGTGACGGACGGGATGGTCCGGGGAGCTTTGGCTCGGTTGATACTTGTGACGGACGGGATGGTCCGGGGAGCTTTGGCTCGGTTCTGATACGATAAACTTGCATGTGCATAAATCTAGTGGCGGGGCATGCGGTACTGGCCGTTCGTCACACCGATGGCAGTACGGTGCACCAGGCGGTTGTGAGAGTTAGAGGGGCCAGTGGGTTATTTTACACTGCGGTCTGGAGGACGACCCCCGATAACGCACATCCGACCCAACAAGACTGACGGGTTGTCAGCAAAGTACGTACGCGAGACTCTAGAGTGCACCTTGGACGTGTACAGAGGCGTATGAGAGGGGTCTAAGGCTTGGTAGTGTGCATACCAGCCTAGAAGTGGAGACGCCCGCTCCGCTGCTGCCGTAGCCACAGCGGTGGTACCCGAGAGTGATGCTAGCTCTCAAAAAGTGGGAACTAAAGGTCTGTGATCACAGAGTCGTTGTGTGTGTGTTGCACTTGCATGTCCATCATACCCACCTGCATGTCATAGCATAATCGATTCATTTAACCCTGACACCTAAAGTATAAGTGGTATGGGACGCTTATACATTAGGCCCTGCAAAACGACCCCTTGATCTATAAGCTTGTGTGGGCAAGTTTATAAATTAAGGTTATTTCAATATTTATATGCTGCTTGTGATAACCGACACCCCAACGTATAAAGTGGTATGGGACATTTTATACGATGGGAGCCTTGTAGAAGATCCCTTGGCTTATGTGTATTCACATAAGTGAAGGTTATATTCCTTTCTTACTTTACTCATTATAACATGATTATAAATTGCTAGCTAGGTCCCCCTGTCACCTGTTTTTGATTTCTCTCCTCTTTCACGTCCTTTCCTTTCTTCCTCCCCGCTCGGTGCCTAGGAGCATGGGGGAAGGGGTGGGGGACGATAGGGCTTAGTCTTTTAGACTAATGGTTTTCGAACCACATCATATTAGGGGATCGTGGAGCCGAGTATGGAGGAGCACCCAGGAGACCGGTGCAGTTGGAGATAGGGCAGTCTAGCTCAGGAGTACAGCCAGCTGGGACCGTGAGTTCCGACTTCTAGTAGTTGTTTTGTTTTGCTTCCGCATGAGAGATCTGTAGTGAGGATATTGATGTACCGGGCTTCAGCCCTTTTTATTTCTGTACACTTTACTATTCTATGGACACTCCCTTCGTGGAGATTTTTATATATATATGTGATATGCTGTGGACTTGTCTTCTCTTGTACTGCTACTTTAGCGTCAGCTGCGATCGATTTGGCAGGCAGGATCGGCGTCTTGTAGTGTCGACCTTCCCGGGTGCGAAGGTGTCACCGCAAGGCGGCGGTTCTGGGCCTAAGACCCCGAGGTTTTAAAGGAAAAAAAAGAGGGGTCTTACAAGTGGTATCAAAGCAAACCTCGATCCAAAAGTAACAGTCCACAACCCCTGGGTCACCCCCGTGCGAGTTTAGTTTGGGGACAAACTAAGCAGCGGAAGCAGTGGTATGCCCATGTGGGGATCACATATATAATTGTCCATTTTAGTTAAGGTTGAAAAAGTTCTGACGATAAATTTTGTGACGCAACCTCCAGTACTGCCTACACAGATTCCAGAAGTTGCACCACCGCCGCCGGTTCCCACTCAATTCCTACAGTCTAACATGGGACAGACTCTGACGGCTATCCTGGAAGCCTTTAGGAACCAACAGGCCCCGGCTCCGCAGCCTATTCCGGGAGCCAACTGGCTCAGCATCTTTCGAGGACTCTCTCCCCCGTCCTACTTGGGGACAGAGGGGGTAGTTCGGACAGAGGAATGGCTAGACATCATGGAGGAGATGCTGACAGGGATACAGAGCCTTTAGGAGGAGAGGGTGCCACTGGTTGTTTCCTGCTTGGAGTCCCATGCCAAGCGGTGGTGGAAGACAGTTCTGGAGACTACCTTTGCTGATAGGGAGGCTGCCGAGGTTACGTGGGAGGAGTTCAGGCTCATGCTGTTGGAGCACTTTGTTCCGCAGTCGGCCCGAGATGAGCTGGAGGACCGTTTCTTGCAGTTGAAGCAAGGTTCCAGGATGGTGGTGGAATACCATCGAGAATTCAACCATCTGGCCCGTTTTGCAGACTCCTACCGGCTAGATGAGGCAGCGTACACCAAGAGGTTCTACAAAGGTTTACGGGAAGACATGAGGGATGCACTTCTTTTCGTTTCGGACGGGCCTATCACTCGTATTTTGGAGATGGCAAAAAAAAAGGTTAGAGGCAGATTGGCTCAACACCAGAGGCCGGAAACGGCCAACGGAGGATCAGAGCCGGGGAGCCCGAAACGATCAGCGGCGAGGTCGTGCGCCAGAGGTACAGAAGGTGGAGGATCAGCCTCGACAGGAGGTGAGGCAGGAGCCGAGGGGGCAGGTGACGATGGCCCCTCAGCCTATTCAGATGAGAGATGTGCAGAGACCGGGAGGTGGGGCTTACACTCCGCCGGAATGTTACCACTACCACCAGGTGGGGCACATCAAGAGAAACTGTCCCGTGAGAGGGATGCCACCACCAGCACCGCAGATTGCCCCACCGACTCAGTATTTTGGAGGCCGAGGACGTGGCCAAGGACACAGATATCAGTTTAGAGATCGCAGGCCGGGAGGACAGCAGATTTATGTACTGGACCTGGCTCAACCCAGGAACCCGGAGCAAGTTATTACAGTTACGACCAAAAGTTTTCTTTTTTTTACTTAACTACTTTTCTTCCTAGAAAAGTAGTTTCATGAACTTGAATTATTAAAGACTAGGCAGTAAAACCAGAAAATAGAACTCTAAGCAAATATTCAATCTCAGGCATCGTCTTCATTTGCGGCAAGCCCGCACACACTCTCTTCGACACGGGTGCTTCGCACTCGTTTGTGTCGGAGACCTTTATCCAAGGGTTAGAAGGCGTGGAGAGGATCACCACCCAGATGTTACGGATACGGCTACCTGATGGGTTGGAGCTGTTCGCATCATCCCATTGCAACCTGGAGGCATGGATAGGCGGAAAACCCTTCGAAGCTCCAGCGACAATTTTGTTGCTGCCTCCAAGCCCAGACATATGGGCAAACAGAGCGCACAAACCGGGCACTGGAGGACCTGCTGAGACTGTGTATTGTGGACCGTGGAGAGCCCTAGGAGAGGATGTTGCCCCTAGTGGAGTTTTCGTACAATAACAGTCATCAGTCTATTATACAGATGGCTCCATATGAGGCGTTGTATGGGCGGAAATGTAGGACTCCATTGTCTTGGATACAAGACGAGGGTCCAAAGATTGTGGGCACGGACTTTATCGAGGATACTGAGGTGCAGGTATGACTGATACGGGATAGAATGCTGGAGGCGCAGAGCAGGCAGGCGAAGTATTATGACGCTCGACATCGTCTAGTGGAATTTCAGGCAAGGGATCGGGTGTTCTTGAAGATCCAGCCGATGCATGGGGTTTCACGAGTACGTGGTCGGCGGAAGAAGCTTAGCCCGAGGTACATGGGGTCGTTCAAGATCCTGGAGCGGATCGGTCCATTAGCTTACCGACTGGAGCTGTCACCGGAGCTGGCCGGCTTGCATGACGTCTTTCACGTGTCTTCACTCAAGAGGGCTCTACTACGCCCGGAGTTGCAGATTACGGCCACTGATGGGCCGGTAGCTTCGGATCGATCTGTACATTTGGAGCTGATACGGATCGAAGACCAGGGGATACGAGTCTTGCGCCGCAAGAAGATCCCGCTAGTCAAGGTCCTGTGGAGGAACCACGGACGAGAGGAGCATACTTGGGAGCCACAGGACCTGATGCAGGAAAGGTATCCAGAGCTATTTAGTCAGGTATACCTCACAACCTCTCAACATGTTCATTTTACTTTCCTTTTTTTTAAACTAGTAAGGCTGCCCTAGGAAGAGTAGGGGCTAATCTTTTGTTTATTGGGATCTTGACTTTGCCAATTGGGCGAATTGGTCGTATATTTAGGTTTTTCCCTTTGAACCCCGCTTAGCAACCATGGCGTCAAAATGTAATCTTCCACTTCTTATGGGATGTTACAAGTTTCTTTTCTTCGGTAGAAATCCTCGTAGGCCTAACCTGGATTTCGGGGACGAAATCTTTGTTTTGTTTATTGGGATTTGTAACATCCCATTTCCAACTAGACCCCTAAGTGTGGTTATTGGCCATGATTAGGTCATGACCAAACCCTAGAAAGCCCAAGAAGACCAAGGAAACCTAAGAATGTGGCTGAGACCACTATGGTGTGCAAATAGTAAATTCCTGAACCTTTGTTTAAGATAACCATGGGGCATCACCAAGACTTCAAGACCCCACCATGTTCTCAACAAACCATGGTAGGATCCATTAGATCAATAAGGACCCATGGATGGCAGTCAAAAGGGTTAAGTTGACTCAAGTCAACCCTAACCCTAAATGGGTCAAACCAACCTACTCAGGGTCAATTGACCATCCCCAAGCCAAGTGGGCCGCACCCAAGCCCACCTAACCCTAGAGTGAGGTCAAAGGGTCACCTAGGACCCATTGGGGTCCACCCAAGAGGCTGAGTTGACCAAAGTCAACTCTAACCCTAAATGGGTCAACCTAGCCTACATTGGGTTAAACTGGCCTACACAAGGGCCAATTGAAGTTCCCTTAGCCAAGTGGACCCCACACATACCTTCATAACCATAGTGAGAGGCCAACGGGTCACCAAGGACCCATTGGGGCCAACCAAAAAGGCTAAGTTGACCAAAGTCAACTCTAGCCCTAAAGTAGTCAAGGTACCCTATTTAAGGGTCAAGTGACCTCCAAAGGGCCAATACAATCCTACCTAGGCCTTAGTGGAGGCCAATGAGTCACTAAGGACCCATTTGGGCCAACCTCAAAGACTAAATTGACCTAAGTCAACCATAGCCTAGGTTTGGGTCAAGCTAGCCCAAATGGACTAACTCAAGCTCAAGCCCAACTCACTTGGGCTAACCATATTTTGGTGGATGAAATAAACATGTGGGCTGCCAATATGAGAGTTACCAGCCAACTTAGTGACTAGGAGAGAGAGAGAGAGAGAGAATCTCAAAAATTTAAAGAATAATTTAGGAGAGAGAAAGGGGTATTTAAGGGTGTTTAAGGGAAATGAGCCACTTGGACCCATGCCATCAGCCCCCACATGGGCTGGCCGACCCATTGAGTCATAAGAAGGAGCTGGAATGGAGTGGGACCCACCCATGCATGCATGGTGACAAAAACAAGGCAAACCCTCCACCTCTCACATAGGAATTATCACCCACCCACCTCTATACTTCATCTCCTCATTTCCCCTCTCTCCTTTCAGTTTCATCTCTCCCAGGACAAGGAGAGCAGCAGAGAGTGAGAGAGAAAAACCGAGCCCTAGCCGTGAAAACCAAGGGAGAAGCGCCGCCACCGCCGCCATGGTTCCCCGCCGCTCCTCACGTTGCAAGGCCGCCGGGAAGGTCCTCCCTCACCTCTCTCTTCATGCTTAGATCTTAGGAATACCTAGGTTATGGTTCGGGATCGAATGAGCCCGAGCCCAACACTTATTTTTCAGCCATTAATGGCGGTTTTGAAGCTCTCGGGTGAGGTGGCGCCGCCACCTCCGGCCGCCCTAGCCGCCGGAAAAGCTCGCCCCCACCACCGTGAGTGGAGAGGAGAAGTTGGCCGGTGGAGGCGCCGCCGGAGGCGGCCGGGAAAGTGCCCGTGAAGTTCGGGCAGAGAACCAGTCGAATCGGAGAAGAAGAGCAGCAGCCGTCCACCTGCTTTAAGATTAGTGCCATGCAAATATTAAATCCTGGTTTTATTTTAATTCATGAATAGTGTTATTTTCTGCCCCTTTTTAAACCGATTTTTGCATGTCCATATTTAGGCCTGTACAGCCATTTTCATACAATGTGCTCAACATCAAACTTGTAGGTCTTGGAGTCACCTTTAATTTGCCATGTTACACATAATGTGTGGTTACGTGTACTGCCCTATAGAGCTATTTTCCTAGGGCTGGTCCTAGAGTAGGGCAGAAACTAAAATGGGTGCCCTGCCCAAACCCTAAGTCCAAATGGGCTGAAATTTTGGTCATATGGCTTAATTAGGAATATATAGGCCCTCCCCAAAAATGGAAATTTTTGGGGAATATAATGCTATAGGTTTAGTCCAAATATGATAAATTAAATTTTGTTGATATATGGAGCATATCAACTCCAAAATGCCCTAAATTTTGGTGGCCTGCCCTTAGGGGTATATTATACCTATGGTAGAAACATTAGACAATTTATCCCTCTGCATGTTGAGATATCTCACATGCAAGATCTAAAAATTAAATGGTCTTGGGCTGCAAATAGCACAAATGCAGAAATTTGAAAGGGATGCCCAAGCCCATCCAGAGGCCCAAATGACTTGCGATTTTGGTATGTAACTGGTTTAGGGCATATTTAGGCCCTGCCCAAAAATTGGGATTTATTGTAATTAAAATTATGGTGAAATTACCAAATTACCCCTAGGTTTGTTTAGGTGATTCTTGGGTTAATTCAACTCCAAAATGCCCCAAATTTTGGTGGCCTGCCCTTAGGGGTATATTATACCTATGGTAGAAAAATTAGACAATTTATCTCTCTGCATGTTGAGATATCTCACATGCAAGATCTAAAAATTAAATGGTCTTGGGCTGCAAATAGCACAAATGCAGAAATTTGAAAGGGATGCCCAAGCCCATCCAGAGGCCCAAATGACTTGAGATTTTGGTATGTAACTGGTTTAGGGCATATTTAGGCCCTGCCCAAAAATTGGGATTTATTGTAATTAAAATTATGGTGAAATTACCAAATTACCCCTAGGTTTGTTTAGGTGATTCTTGGGTTAATTCAACTCTAAAATGCCCCAAATTTTGGTGGCTTGTCCTTCAGGACATTATAAATATATGTTTTAAATTTCATCAAGTTTGGACCAATGTATGGTGGGTAATCCCACATGCAAATGATGAACATGCTTAGGCTTGGTGTGCCAATAGTAATTTTTGAAATTTTGAGTATTAGGCCCATTTGGATCATGCTAAATTCATGTAATTAATTTCAGTGGCCTATTAGGATGAGTTTTACCCCTCATTGAAATAATGGGATTTTTGGAATCAAAAATCCCATTATTTGGAATTATTGAATTAATAGGACTTTTGAAGAATAAATGTTGAAATTAGGTTTGTCACTTAGTTATTTCCCCAAATTTTGTCAAGAATAATATCATGACATGTTTAAATCCTAAAAATTTTATGTCTCTGTTTGAGGAATATTGATAAGAGGAAAGTGGAAATTACATTTTTGCCCTTATTTCATTTAATTTAGAATTATTGCAAATACTCAGTAGAAAATTATGAAAAAATTATTGATGACATATCTGAGTATAAATAGCCTTGATTAAGTTTCTCAGCATTTTTGGATGAACCACAAATTTTTAGATCTTCATAATGGCATTTTGGTAAATTATTTAGAAATAAAAGTTAATAGCCATTGTTACTTGAAAACTAGTGAAATTCTGTTTGTGGCACTCTTTTAATATTATGAGCTTGCTGGAAATTTCTTAGAATTTTTGGAAATGAATTCCTCATACCTCCTTTGAAAAATATCTAATAGGTGAATTTTGAATTATTTAGGAGATAAATAGAAACATTGAAGAGAAAATTATAAAACTTGGCTGACAGTATTATTTTACAATTCTACAACTTATGAAAAATTCCTTGGGTCAGTGGGATCATAATTTAAGATACTTCATGATCAACTTGACAATAATTGGCATTTGTAAGAATTTATTTAAATAGGAGGTTAATTGAGAAAAATATAATATTCTGGAAATAAATTATTTAGGTCATGATAGGACTCCGGTAATAATTCTAGGTCATTCGGATGAAAATTTGAAGGACATCCTATCACGAACATCACTTAGTATATGTTGGTCTGCAAATAGTAATTTGGGGAAAAGTCGTATTAGGATCAGAGTTGGATTAGTGTAGAGTTAGTCGAGCTGGATGGATTGGAATGAAAGTAGATGAGTCACCAGAGAAAGTTCTAAGGAGTGCGGGAATCGAGTTGATGTGTGTTAGAAGATAAGCGAGTTCGACGAAAGATCGTCGTGCCCGCGAGAGTGAAAGGTCTAAACTACCTTAGGATTAGCCTATCGGAATATGAGAAGGTAATGAGTAAAGGAAATCAACCAATAATATTAATAAGTACCTTGCGAAAGGGAACGCTGGGCGTAATCCCAACACAGTTCCTAGTGCCCCTTGAGAGCCCTTCACAGGGAATACCGGGGGCAGTCCTGGGTTAACGTAAACCTTAAAGAACAAATCAAAAGAGTAATTTAGTAAATAGGGTTTCACACTGCACTCACTAGTTGGGCAAGTATTGGAAATGGTTAAGTCGTCCCGAGGTGTTCAAAGGGGCGCCATCCCGCGGTGTTCAAAGGGATGAGATTTGGAATAAGAGACGGACGTTTCGGTCCGGCGAGCTTTGGCTCGGTTGATACTTGTGACGGACGGGATGGTCCGGGGAGCTTTGGCTCGGTTGATACTTGTGACGGACGGGATGGTCCGGGGAGCTTTGGCTCGGTTCTGATACGATAAACTTGCATGTGCATAAATCTAGTGGCGGGGCATGCGGTACTGGCCGTTCGTCACACCGATGGCAGTACGGTGCACCAGGCGGTTGTGAGAGTTAGAGGGGCCAGTGGGTTGTTTTACACTGCGGTCTGGAGGACGACCCCCGATAACGCACATCCGACCCAACAAGACTGACAGGTTGTCAGCAAAGTACGTACGCGAGACTCTAGAGTGCACCTTGGACGTGTACAGAGGCGTATGAGAGGGTTCTAAGGCTTGGTAGTGTGCATACCGGCCTAGAAGTGGAGACGCCCGCTCCGCTGCTGCCGTAGCCACAGCGGTGGTACCCGAGAGTGATGCTAGCTCTCAAAAAGTGGGAACTAAAGGTCTGTGATCACAGAGTCGTTGTGTGTGTGTTGCACTTGCATGTCCATCATACCCACCTGCATGTCATAGCATAATCGATTCATTTAACCCTAACACCTAAAGTATAAGTGGTATGGGACGCTTATACATTAGGCCCTGCAAAACGACCCCTTGATCTATAAGCTTGTGTGGGCAAGTTTATAAATTAAGGTTATTTTAATATTTATATGCTGCTTGTGATAACCGACACCCCAACGTATAAAGTGGTATGGGACATTTTATACGATGGGAGCCTTGTAGAAGATCCCTTGGCTTATGTGTATTCACATAAGTGAAGGTTATATTCCTTTCTTACTTTACTCATTATAACCTGATTATAAATTGCTAGCTAGGTCCCCCTGTCACCTGTTTTTGATTTCTCTCCTCTTTCACGTCCTTTCCTTTCTTCCTCCCCGCTCGGTGCCTAGGAGCATGGGGGAAGGGGTGGGGGACGATAGGGCTTAGTCTTTTAGACTAATGGTTTTCGAACCACATCATATTAGGGGATCGTGGAGCCGAGTATGGAGGAGCAGCCCAGGAGACCGGTGCAGTTGGAGATAGGGCAGTCTAGCTCAGGAGTACAGCCAGCTGGGACCGTGAGTTCCGACTTCTAGTAGTTGTTTTGTTTTGCTTCCGCATGAGAGATCTGTAGTGAGGATATTGATGTACCGGGCTTCAGCCCTTTTTATTTCTGCACACTTTACTATTCTATGGACACTCCCTTCGTGGAGATTTTTATATATATATGTGATATGCTGTGGACTTGTCTTCTCTTGTACTGCTACTTTAGCGTCAGCTGCGATCGATTTGGCCGGCAGGATCGGCGTCTTGTAGTGTCGACCTTCCCGGGTGCGAAGGTGTCACCGCAAGGCGGCGGTTCTGGGCCTAAGACCCCGAGGTTTTAAAGGAAAAAAAAAAGAGGGGTCTTACAGTTCGCATCATCCCATTGCAACCTGGAGGCATGGATAGGCGGAAAAGCCTTCGAAGCTCCAGTGATAATTCTGTTGCTGCCTGATTATGATCTGATTCTAGGTATGACATTGATCCAATGGAACCATGCCCAGATTGACTACTTGGCCAAGAGGATTACCCTGAGACATGGGGACTCGTTCGTCGTGATGTAAGGTAATAGACCCGCCTCCCATATATTCTTATCATCTATTCAAGCCGTCAAGGCACACATTCAGGGCGATGAGATTTATCAGATTCTCTTTGAGATGGCAGAGGTCAAGGGATCTGTGTCCGACATTCCCATGGTGCGGGATTTTGCGGATGTCTTCCCGGAGAAACTACCAGGGCTACCCCCGCACAGAGAGCAGGATTTCCAGATAGTGCTTATTCCAGGGGCCAAGCCGGTATCCAGAGCTCCCTACCGCATGGCCCCAATGGAGCTGAAAGAGTTCCGGAGTCAGCTGCAGGAGTTGGTGGAAGCCGGGTTTGTCCGGCCGGGCTCTTCGCCATGGGAAGCCCCAGTGTTGTTTGTCAAGAAGAAAGACGGAACACTCAGGTTGTGTATCGATTAACGGGCGTTGAACCAGCTAACAGTCAGGAATACCTATCCTCTGCCAAGGATAGACGAGTTGTTCGACCAATTGGAGGGAGCCCACTTCTTCTCGAAGTTGGACTTGCGATCGGGCTATTATCAGTTGAGGATCCGAGAGGAGGATATACAGAAGACTGCTTTTAGCAGCAGGTATGGACTCTACGAGTTTACTGTGATGCCCTTTGGGCTCACGAATGCACCGTCAGCATTCATGACTCTCATGAACCGGGTCTTCGAGACATATTTAGATGTGTTTGTCATCGTTTTCATCGATGACATCCTCATTTACTCGAGGACCGAGGAGGAGCACGCGAGGCATCTGATGCTGACCTTGGAGAAGCTACGGGAACATTAGTTATATGCCAAATTCAGCAAATGACAGTTCTGGCTGAAGGAGGTGGCCTTCCTTAGACACGTTATTAGTGGAGCATGGTTGGCAGTAGATCCGGCCAAGATTCAGGCAGTCTGAGATTCACCATAGTTGAAGATAACTGCGGTCGTACGGAGCTTCCTAGGACTTGCCGGCTACTACCGGAAGTTCGTAGAGGGTTTTTCTAGACTTGCCCTCCCACTTACCTCTCTGACAAGGAAGGATGTACCGTTTGTTTGGACACCACAGTGCGAGTCGGCATTCCAAGAGCTGAAAAGTCATCTCACTTTGGCTCCGATACTTGCCCTCCCCTCAGGGAGAGAAGGATTTCAGGTTTATATAGATGCCTCCTAGCTGGGCATTGGAGCAGTCTTGATGCAAAAGAGACATGTGATCGCTTATGCCTCCCGCCAGCTGAAGAAACATGATAAGAACTACCCAGTTCACGATTTGGAGATGGGAGCAGTTATATTTGCATTGAAGGTCTGGCGGCACTACCTCTATGGTGTCCACTGCGATATATTTTCAGATCATAAAAATCTGAAATATGTGGATACGCAGAAGGAACTGAATATCCGGCAACGCAGATGGGTGGAGTTTCTAGCGGACTATCAGTACGAGATGCACTACCATCCAGGTAAGGCAAACGTGGTGGCCGATGCACTGAGCCGGAGAGCTTCCACTTCTGGAGCAGGGCCCCCGCTTATGTCCATGGAGCTACTACGGAGTTTTGAAGAGATGCATATCACTCTGGTATCATCTGATAACCCTGAGCGGTACAAGGAGTACCTGGCCGCTACGAGCACCACCTATGATATACATGACAGAGTCAGAGATTGGTAGAGGCGCGATGCCAAACTAGAGCCGATTTTCCAGACCTTGGAGGTCGGCTCAGCTAGAGACTACTCGATACGAGATGATCTGATATGTTTCAGAGGTCGGACTTACATACAGGATGGAGGCCAGATTCGGGAGGACATCATGGCCAAGGCTCATCATAGCAGATATTCTATACATCCCGGTATCACTAAGATGACGGCGGATTTGAAGAAGACTCTATACTGGACGGGCATGAAGAAGGACATTACCTACTTTGTGACCCACTACATGGCATGCCAGTTTGTGAAGGCAGTGTTCAGACATCCCGCTGGTTTATTGCGGCCACTCCCGGTGCTGGAGTGGAAATTTGAGGATATCGCGATGGACTTCATCCATGGCCTCCCTCTATCACGGGCGGGAAATGATTCTATCTGGGTAATCGTTGACCGACTGACGAAGGTGGCTAGGTTCATCCCGATCAGGAAGGAGGATGTTGTCGGAGTACTGGCACGGAGGTTCATAGAGCAGTTTGTGCGATATCATGGGGTGCCCAAGACGATCGTGTCAGATCGAGATGGACGATTCACGTCCAAGGAGTGGAGGACAGTACATGCATACTTGGGTACTCGACTGGCTTTCAGTACGGCCTTCCACCCCCAGACAGATGGGCAAACAGAGCGCACAAACCAGACACTGGAGGACATGCTGAGACTGTGTATTGTGGACCGTGGAGAGCCCTGGGAGAGGATGTTGCCCCTAGTGGAGTTTTCGTACAATAACAGTCATCATTCTAGTATACAGATGGCTCCGTATGAGGCATTGTATGGGCGGAAATGTAGGACTCCATTGTCTTGGATGCAAGACGAGGGTCCGAAGACTGTGGGTACGGACTTTATTGAGGATACTGAGACACAGGTACGACTGATACGGGATAGAATGCTGGAGGCACAGAGTAGGCAGGAGAAATATTATGACGCCCGACATCGCCTAGTGGAGTTTGAGGTAGGGGATCAGATGTTCTTGAAGATCCAGCCGATGCATGGGGTTTCTCGAGTACGTGGTCGGCGGAAGAAGCTTAGCCCGAGGTACATGGGGCCGTTCAGGATCCTGGAGCGTATCGGTCCTCTAGCTTACCGGCTCGAGCTGTCACCGGAGCTGGCCGGCTTACATGACGTCTTTCACGTGTCTTCACTCAGGAGGGCTCTACTACGCCCGGCATTGCATATTACGGCCACTGATGGTCCGGCAGCTTCGGATCGATCCATACATTTGGATCCGATACGGATTGACGACCAGGGGATACGAGTCTTGCACCGCAAGAAGATCTCGCTAGTCAAAGTCTTGTGGAGGAACCACGGACGAGAGGAGCATACCTGGGAGCCACAGGACCTGATGCATTAAAGATATCCCGAGCTATTTAGTCAGGTATATCTCACAACCTCTCCACATGTTCAATTTACTTTCCTATTTTTTTTAAACTAGTAGGGCTGCACTAAAAAGAATAGAGGCTAATCTTTTGTTTATTGGGATCTTGGCTTTGCCAATGGGGCAAATTGGTCATATATTTAGGTTTTTCCTTTAAACCCCGCTTAGCAACCATGGTGTCGAGATGTATTATATCACTTCTTATGGGATATTACAAGCTTCCTTTTCTTCGGTAGAAATTCTCGTAGGCTTAACCTTGATTTCGGGGAAGAAATCATTGTTTTGTTTATTGGGATTTGCAACATCCCATTTCCAACTAGACCCATAAGTGTGGTTTTTTGCCATGGCTAGGTCATGACCAAACCCTAGGAAGCCCAAGAAGACCAAGAAAATCTAAGAATGTGGGTGAGACCACTATGGTCTGCAAATAGTAAATTCCTGAACATTAGTTTAAGATAACCATGGGGCTTCACCAAGACTTCAAGACCCCACCATGGTATCATCAACCCATTGTAAGATCCATTAGAGCACTAAGGACCCATGGAGGGCAGTCAAAGGGGTTAAGTTGACCCTAGTCAACACTAACCCTAAATGGGTCAAACTAATCTACTTAGGGTCAATTGACCATCCCCAAGCCAAGTGGACCCCACCCAAGCCCACCTAACCCTAGAGTGATGTCAATGGGTCACCTAGGACCCATTGGGGTCCACTCAAGAGGCTAAGTTGACCAAAGTCAACTCTAACCCTAAATGGGTCAACCTAACCCTAAATGGGTCAACCAAACCTACATTGGGTCAAACTGACCTGCACAAGGGCCAATTGAAGTTCCCTTAGCCACGTGGACCCCACACATACCTTTATAACCTTAGTGAGAGTCCAATTGGTCACCAAGGACCCATTGGGGCCAACCAAAAAGGCTAAGTTGACCAAAGTCAACTCTAGCCCTAAAGTGGTCAAGTGCCCTGCCTAAGGGTCAAGTGAACTCCAAAGGGCCAAGACAACCATACCTATGCCTTAGGGGAGGCCAATGGGTCACCAAGTACCCATTTGGGCCAACCTCAAGGACCAAATTGACCTAAGTCAAACTTAGTCTAGGTTTGGGTCAGGCTAGCCCAAATGGGCTAACTCAAGCTCAAGCCCAACTCACTTGGGCTAACCATATTTTGGTGGATGAAATAAACATGTGGGCTGTCAATAGGAGATTGACAAGCCAACTTAGTGAATAGGAGAGAGAGAGAGAATATGAAAATTAAAGAATAATTTAGGAGAGAGAAAAGGGGTATATTTAAGGGTATTTAGTTGAATAAGCCACTTGGACCCATGCCATCAGCACCCACATGGGCTGGCCGACCCTTGGGGTAATGGAGAAGGAGCTGGATGGAGTGGGGCCCACCCATGCATGCATGGTGACAATAACTAGGCAAAACATCCTCCTTGCACATAGGAATTGTCACCCTCCCCCCTTTACTTCATCTTCTCACTTTTCCCCTCTCCCATTTCTGTTCATTACTCTCAGGACAAGGAGAGCAGCAGAGGGAGAGAGAGAAACCCGAGTTGAAGCCGTGAAAACGAAGGGAGAAGAGCCGCCGCCGCCTCCATGGTTCCCCGCCGCTCCCCACGTCGCAAGGCCGCCGGGAAGGTCCTCCCTCACCTCTCTCTTCATGCATAGATCTTAGGTATGATTAGGGTAGGGTTCGGGCTTGAATGAGCCCGAACCCCATTTCTTCATTTCCGCCATCATTGGCGTTTTGCAAGCTTCGGGTGAGGTGGCGTCGCCACCTCCCGCCGCCCTAGCCGCCGGCAAAGGGTTGCCCCCACCACCGTGAGAGGGGCGCTGAGGTTTGCCGGTGTAGGCGCCGCCGGTAGCCGCCGGGAAAAGCCCCGAGAAAACTCGGGCTGCATGCAGGCTGTTTGGGGAAGAAACACAGCAGCCGTCGGATTGCTTTAGGATTAGTGCCATGCAATATTCTAAATTCTGGATTTATTTAATTAAATGAATAGTGTTATTTTTATGCCATTTATATCCGACTTTTGCATGCAAATGTTAGGGCACTTGCATCCTTTTTCATAAAATGTTCTCAACATTAAAATTGTAGGTCTTTAAGTCACCTTTAATTTGATTTGTTACACATAATTTTTGGTTAAGTCAACTACCCTATAGAGCAATTGTCCTAGGGTTGGTCCTAGGGTAGGTCAGAAACTAAAATCAGTGCCCTGCCCAAACCCTAAGTCCAAATGGGCTGAAATTTTGGGCATGTGGCTTAATTAGGAATATCTAGGTTCTCCCCAAAAATGGGAATTTTGGTGGAAACGAATTTATAGTTTTAGTCCAAATATGATAAATTAACTTTTGTTGATATTTGGAGCATATCAACTCCAAAATGCCTAAACGTTTGGTGGCCTGCCCTTAGTAGTATATTACACATATGGTAGAAACATTAGACAATTTAACCCTCTGCATGTTGAGATATCTCACTTGCAAGATCTGAAAAATTGAATGGCCTTGGGCTGCAAATAGCAAAATTTAGAAATTTGAAAGTGATGCCCAAGACCATCCAGAGGCTCAAATGACTTGATATTTTGGGAAGTAACTGGTTTATGGGATATTTAGGCCCTGCCAAAAAGTGGGACTGATTGGAATTAAAATTAGGGTGAAATTACCAAATTACCCCTAGTCTTGTTTAGGTGATTCTTGGAGCATATCAACTCTAAAATGCCCCATATTTTGGTGTCCTATCCTTAGGCATATATTAGACCTATGGTAGAAAAATTAGACAATTTAACCCTCTGCATGTTGAGATATCTCACTTGCAAGATCTGAAAAATTGAATGACTTTGGGCTGCAAATAGCAAAATACAGAAATTTGAAAGGGATTCCGAAGCCCATCATGAGGCCCAAATGATCTGAGATTTTGGGAAGTAACTGGCTTAGGTCATATGTAGGTCCGTCCCAAAATGGGATTAATTGGAATTAAAATCAGGTGGAAATTACCAAATTACCCCTAGGCTTGTTTAGGTGATTCTTGGAGTAGTTCAACTCCAAAAGGCCCAAATTTTTGGTGGCATGTCCATGAGGACATTATTAGGGCATGGTTAAAGTTTCAGCCCATATGGATCACAGCAAGTTAGGGAAACTCCTTGCATGTGTTGCCTTGTAAAGGACTCGCTGTGCTTATAGCCAAAAGAAGAAAAAAATAAAATATTGAAGGCACAGCCCTTTTTGGACCACTAACTTAGTATTACCTTAATTACCCTCCCCTCTTTGGGGAAAATGGATTAATTAGTGTTGACTTACCCTTGCACCCAAGTTCACACCCTAAGGATGGACCTTTAGGGGGTTGTGAAGGACATAGGGGCAAATGCCCTTGTATGACCTTGTAAATCAGTAGAGAGTTAGCTTAGATATATTTAAGCCTCTGGTTGAAATATTAGGGAATTTTGAAGTAGTTAAGTACCTCAAAAGTCAAACCCTAGTTTTAGGGTAGAAGAAATACTAGGTCAAAATGGTAACTTAACCTCATCTAAAAATTGTGAAAAATGGGAAGAATAAATCTTAGGGTGAGTTGAACACCTAGATATTTTTAGTGGAATTGTACAGATTATATTCATGGTAGCCCCTTTGCTAATTATCAAAATATCCAATTTAGTATTTGATTTAATTTGATCATTTGGTTTACTTGGAATCTAGTAGAACTTGTCCAGTAGAGGTTTTTGATCTAAATAAAGGTCTCTGAATTTTGTTACAATTTTTGAAAGAATTTATATATGGCTTCCTTCATAAATTTTGTAAAGGCCATACTTGGTAAATAAATCATTTAAAGAATAATTTAACTTGTAAAAATATGAATTTCGGCCATTGACGATTTTAGGATGATATCTACTGTTAGGAATTTAATTAGGAATTTTTGATGTATATTCATTGTACTTGATTCACAATTATGCCCTTTGTAGATGTTTGTATTGAATTTATTTAAAATTAAATATTCTGTGAAAAATCATGAAAGTTTGGCCAGTGCTATTTTTAGGACTGTAGTAGTGTAATATATTTATCTCAAATTATTTGGATGATAATTTCAGGTAGTTGATTTACAAATCTTGGAATATGTGAATTTACTGCTAAAATAATTTTAGGCCCCTTAAATGTTTATAAAAAATATCAAATTAGGAAATTGCCACTTTTAGATATATGGAATTTTATTATGAATTTATGGAACATTAATCATGTATAAAATGTATACTTCATGATCAACTTGACTATAATTGTCTCTTGTAAGAAATTATTTAAATAGAAGATTAATTAAGGAAAATACAATATTCTGGAATTAAATCATTTATGTCATGATAGGTCTCCAGTAATAATACTAGGTCATTCGGATGAAAACTTGAAGGACATCCTATCATGAACATCACTTAGTATAGGTTGGTCTGAAAATAGTAATTTGGGGAAAAGTTGTATTAGGATAAGAGTTGGAATAGGGTGGAGTTAGTCGTGTTGAATTGTTTGAATAAAAGTGGATGAGTCACCTAGAAAGTTCTAAGGAGTGGTGGGAATCGAGTGGATGTGTGTTAGAAGGTAAGTGAGTTCGAGAAAGATCGTCGTTCCCGTGAGAGTGAAAGGTCTAAATTACCTTAGCATTAGCCTATCGCAATATGAGAAGGCAAGGGGTAAGGGAAATCAACCAATAATAATAATAAGTAACTTGCAAAAGGGAACGCTGGGCGTAATCCCAACACAATTCCTAGTGCCCCTTGAGAGCCCTTCACAGGGAATACCGGGGGCAGCCCTGGGTTAACGTAAACCTTAAAGAACAAATCGAAAGAGTAATTTAGTAAATAGGGTTTCACACTACACTCTCTAGTTGGACAAGTATTGGAATTGGTTAAGTCGTCCCGAGGTGTTCAAAGGGGCGCCATCCTGCGATCTTCAAAGGGATGAGGTTTGGAATAAGAGACAGACGTTTTGGTCCGGCGAGCTTTGGCTCGGTTGATACTTGTGACGGATGGGATGGTCCGAGAGATTTGGCTCGGTTCTGATACGATAAATTTGCATGTGCATGAAAGGAAAGAAAGTTAAGGTGGTGGGTCTTCGGTATGGTTTAGTCGATGCACCGACGCCTATACGATGACTCGGCAAGTGTGATTTTACACTTCGCCAAACTTAAGTCCGGCGGTCCAGTCGGCAAGAGTATGCGGTAGTCCGCTTAGTGCACCAAGCATTGAGGCGTACAATTGGTCAGACCAGTAGTGCTTTTACTGGTTTTGAGGTGGGCGAGGCCCAACCCAACGCTTCCGTCTGCCACTACGAAGGTATCCTGGGAGGTAACGGCTCCAAAAGGGGGAACTAAAGGTCTGTGTACACAGAGTTTGGTGTGTGTATTGCACTTGCATGTCCATCATACCCACTTGCATGTCATAGCATAATCGATTCATTTAACCCTGACACCTAAAGTATAAGTGGTATGGGACGCTTATACATTAAGCCCTGCAAAACGACCCCTTGGTCTATAAGCTTGTGTGGGCAAGTTTATAAATTAAGGTTATTTCAATATTTATATGCTGCTTGTGATAACCGACACCCCAATGTATAAAGTGGTATGGGACATTTTATACGATGGGAGCCTTGTAGAAGATCCCTTGGCTTATGTGTACTCACATAAGTGAAGGTTAAATTCCTTTCTTATTTACCTATTACAACATGATTATAACTTCCTAGTTAGACCCCCCTGTCACCTGCTTTTGATTTCTCTCCACCTTCACGTCCTTTCCTTTCTTCCTCCCCGCTCGGTGTCCAGGAGCATGGGGGAAGTGGTGGGGGACGATAGGGCTTAGTCTTTTATACTAATGATTTTCGAACCACATCATATTAGGGGATCGTGGAGTCGAGTTTGGAGGAGCAGCCCAGGAGACCGGTGTAATTGGAGATAGGGCAGTCTAGCTCAGGAGTACAGCCAGCTGGGACCGTGAGTTCTGACTTCTAGTAGTTGTTTTGTTTTGCTTCCGCATGAGAGATCTGTAGTGAGGATATTGATGTACCGGACTTCAGCCCTTTTATTTCTGTACACTTTACTATTCTGTGGACACTCCCTTCGTGGAGATTTATTTATATATGTGATTTGCTGTGGACTTATCTTCTCTTGCACTGCTACTTTTTGCTACAGCTGCGATCGATTTGGCCTGCAGGATCGGCGTCTTGTAGTGAAGACCTTCCCGGGTGCGAAGGTGTCACTGCAAGGCGGCAGTTATGTGCATAAGACCCGGAGTTTGAAAAAGAAAAAAAAAACGGGGGGTCTTACATCTTATGCCCAGAACAGTCGCCTTGTGGTAGCATTAGCACACGGGCTAACCTGTACCACAAGTCGCCTATTCTGTCGGCTACAACCAATATTAATAAATGCCAACCCAACCAAGATATAATCAAGAAGCCAATCCCCACATAAGCATTTTAAGTCCAAAAGTACAACAATAAAAGAAGCTACAACAAGCTTCTAAAACATCAGAGTACAGCTAAAATATGCCCCAAAAGGGCTACATCAAAATCTCTCAAAAACTCACATCAGTGACCGACGGTAATGACTGCACCCTCCCTTTAGGCCCTGTCGTCCTAGCATGACTGTCCTGCTGCATAGTATGCGGCTGCTCTACCTGCGGGGCTTCCTCCTAAAAAGGAAGACGTAGCAACCGTTAGTCGAAAAGACTAAGTGGCTTTCACATCCGCTCCCCCGGCGACTCCTCGTCACCGGGCGGAGAAAGGAATCGGGATACAACATATAATAAGTAATATAAGCATGTACAAGCAGGTTGACTAAGTATATGTAATGTGAGCAGTAATAGAGGAAATGAGTAACAGGATTAATAGCATTCTACACTTGCAATTCTACACAAGTTATACAAATCCATATAGTATAGAGTTCTACAACAGGAAAGTAACTTAACTTATAAGAGTGCCCATACAAGCTTATAAGTTAAGGATCGGTTTAACATAAAGTAACTCATCGTATAGGAGAGCCCATACAAACTTATACGATGAGCATTTTTTTATGCAATGTATTATAATGGTATGTATGTTATGCAATGACTCATCCATGATCACACACATGCAACCGCTATGTCGACATAAACTGGTAGTTCCCACTTTTCAAGCAGGTAGCTAACCTCTCAGGCGTCAACCGCCATGGCCAGGCGGTGATAGTAGAGCGGGCATCTCTACTACTAAGCGGGTATCCACACTACTTCGCTTAGGCCTCCATATGCCTCAATGCTAAGAACACAACAGCGGAGCCCCATGCGTACTACAGCCCAGCGGGAGTCTCTGGTCGATGTGCACCAAGAACCAAGCCCCGATCTGGCCTTGTGTGACCCGGAAGGATCCTCGGAAAAAGAACGATGACCAAGCCCAACAATTCGCTTGGCACGAAAGGAGCCCTGGGACATGAACACCGAGGACCAAACCCAACCGCCTAAAGTCTATCTGTCAAATCCCGTCCGTGTGACGACTTGCGATCCCGTAGACCTGCCATAATATCATTGACCCAGGATTACGACACTGCGTATGGACTCACACCGCATGCAATTCCACATCACTATGGCACGGAAGGAGACTTGGAGAAAGCACAAGGACCAAGCCCAACTGTCCACTCGGTATGGAAGGAGCCCCGGGAAATGAACACCGAGGGCCAAGCCCAACCATCCGTCCATGTTGCTTCACCACATTACCCAAATCAATGTGGTCCCTAAGACTATGTATAATCTAGGTTCACATAACTCTAACATAATCATTTACCATGCTTTGATCAAGTTCAATCATTTGTGCGCACATGAATCAATGATCTAAATAGCAACAATCGTTTGCTTATAACAATCACCACCGATCGAGTATACAAATTCGAGTCAATCTTATCAATAATCGACATATTACCATTATCGTCATGTCCTCAATATTACTCATATTGAAATCATTATAATCGCATCAACACATCAAAATGTTCGTTCACTGATTCCTAACAAATAGATTTGTTCAAGTGCAATTTACGTCTCCATTTGTTTACGTGGGGTTCATCCAATAATTTCATCACTCAGTAACTTATGAAATTTAAAATTAAAGGAATTCTCCAGCCCCTACGTTAAATTTGCTACAATGTCTCTACCAAATCCAAACCCGATTTTATACCAAACCAAATTTCTAAGTACATAACAACATCAGGACAACACCTTTGACTGAATATTCCAGAAGCTACAAAAATCTGGTGAAGGCGTGTAACCCCTCGTTGGAAAGGTATTTACAGTGGCTACAACTTTCGTGTTTAGTAAAAAGTCTAGATCTGGCCGTATCACACATTAAAATAGCCATAAAGATCTCTGCGTGCAGAACATAGATTTCTGCACGCATCTTAAGGCGAAATGAATTGCATCGGTTCAGCTTCCTCCTCAAGTCGATTTACAAAAATCACATCCAGATTTCCTCCACCCTTATTCTCCCTCACAAGGCCACTTCTCTTCATGATACCACCTCCATCATCACATAGAAGAAAGGAGAGGTTGAAAACATCTAAAACCTAGGACACGTGTCCTAGCATGGCCATTCCTAGAAAGCTTCTTCTCTCCATCAAGACTCTCTTAAGTCGATGTCTCTCCTAAGAAATAACTAGAGATCTAGCACCAAGGGAGAGGGAAGGAAGCTCACCTCATTTCCGGTGTTTCCAACATTTCCGCCCAAGGATCTTGCAACTCTTCTCGACGACATCTTGTCCTCCTCGGAGGCGGTGGATCTTCACCTCCTGGACTTGCTCCAGCACCTTCTTCCTCCACAACAGTTTCTCCAGGAAAAAGGCTTGGAATGAGAATGAAAACGGCTAGGGTTTTCATTTCCCTTGAAAGCGAAACATGACACGGGTAGGGAGACGACCGTGTCCTTACCCGTGTCGCACTCGAGCGAAGCGTCATCGACGGTTCGACAGTCGTTTCGATACACAAACACGGGTAGGGACACGCATGTGTCCCTACCCGTGTCCCATTGACACGTCCGTGTTGTTGGCTGTGTCCATCTTGGGACATGCTTCGTCGAGTTTCACTTGTCACACACGGGTAGGGACGCGACCGTGTCTCTACCCGTGTCCTCCTCGGGGCACACTTCGTCGAGATCTATTGGACACACACGGGTATGGACACGCCCGTATCTCTACCCATGTCCTCATACACACGGTTAGTGACATGCCCGTGTCACTACCCATGTCCTTCTCTAGGATAACTCCAGTCGTCGACTAGAGTGTTGGCTGGACAGACACGGGTAGGGACACGCCCGTATCTCTACCCGTGTCCTTCTCGGGGACAACTGGTTGGACATACACGGGTAGGGACACGTTGTGTCCCTATTGTGTCTTCACACACATGGGTAGTGACACTCCCGTTTCACTACCTGTGTCCTTCTATGGACCTACTCAAGTTGTCAACTCGAGAGCAGGCCTTACACACACGGGTAGGGACACGCCCGTGTCTCTACCCGTGTCCTATTCTGGACAGACTTCTCCTCCTAATTATAAGTGCACTCCAGCTGCCAGCACTTCCTTGAACCCAAGTCAGCTTTCCTGACTCAAAAACACGCACGAGGGGCCTAATTTGAATCGGGACGTTACACGAGAGCCCCACCTTTTCAAAGAAATAACTGACCACCCTCTTCATCACCAAAGCCAAACCCGACCAACCATCCTCGATACAAAGTCTAACCATCATCAATTAACATTGGAAACTATTCCACCACCCTTTCTCCCTCCTCTTTCTATATATAGATTGTCTTCAAGGTTTCTGCCTCCCCTATGGTTATTGCAAAGGAAACGGCTAGCGACTTCATCATCCGGTGCGGATCCGTGGTTTGCGTGGAAAATAGAAAATCAACCACCGTCGTGAGCGCTTCCTATACTCGATATTGTGGACGGACTTCTTGGGATTGGGTAACGATTCTTAAAACTATTTTGTGTGATTTCTTCTAAAATATTTGTGAGATTGTGGTGGAATTAGAAGGCTAGTTTATTGTCCTGATTTATATTGAAATCGTGCTAATTTAAATCTAAATTTTAAAGCGTTAATTGTACGAATATTTTTTGTATAATTTGGAGCAGGTAGATCTCGTGAACACTAAAAGAAATCAAGTTCATCACCCTTGATTTTCCCTTGAGTTCAAGAGATTTGGTATACCCTCATATTAATTATTTCCGGGATTGATTTTGGACTTTATTTTGAATCGCTATTTTTGTCTAGATCCTCTCGTATTGGTTTGTAATTTTGCTAGCGAATAATTTTATTTGGAATTGCTAATTGTCCGGATCGGGTAGGTACTTTTCCTTTGAGCAAACATTGGCAAATAGTCATTGTTTAATCTCTATAAGGGGTAGCGTCTCTTTGCGTTGTGCATTATTATATTGGTTGGGCATCGTTAGTATTAGATTAGATAAATATTGCTCGCTGCATATTTAATTTATTTAACGAACCTTAGAACGTGATGTTTAAATCGTAGAAACCTTGGTCCTGCATCAATTTGGTATCAGAGGGAGGTTTACGTCAATTTACTAATTGGCACACTCCCCTTTTTATTATTTCGTCGACACACACTTACATGTTTCTATGTAAAAATAATAAACCAAAATTTTTAGTTTTGGTCTGCCAATAGCAACTTAAAATTCTCAGTTTTTCTCAAAATTCAAAAAAATTAAATTTTGGAAATTATCCATCATTTTATTAGTAATAAATCAAAAAAAATATTTTATTTTTATTAAGTCATTATTTTTATTAAGTCGTTATAAATTTTTTATTTTGCTCTGCAAATAGCGGCCTATATTTTTATTTTTCTGCAAAAAAAATGTTTAATAATCTTCATAATATTTTCAGTAGGAAAATCAAAACCATTTATTTATTACCCCAGTTGATAAGCGGGAAGAATTCTGTCATTCCTAGAGTTTAGTGGGTCATGTTCATATTTCATTGCATGTGCACCAGATTTGAGTAGAATTTTTTTTCCCGTCACCACTAGAAAATGGCCTATGACGTGTATGCTAGAAGACACGCACTGATATATGACGATTATGACAATTTGTATGCTAAAGTCATGGCTAAACATACCCCAGCCTTGCCTTCATACCATAGGAATACCAACCGTCACCACGCTTATCCTCCCACTAGAAGTGAGGCACCTACTTATGATTGTTTAGGGTGTCCCCAAGTTTTCCTAGACTGGGTTAAGTAAATAGAGTGCTACTTTGAGTGGTACAAATTGACTGACGCAGATAAGGTGCGAGTGGCGAGAATAAAGTTGTTAGGTAGAGCTAAGATATCTTGGTTGAATGAGGAACGATGTCTGAGAACCAAAAAAGGTAAATTACTTATTAGTTGGACAGACATTAAGGCCATAATGACAGAATAGTACGTCCCTACGTACCATCGAATGCATATGTTAGATGATTTGGTTACCCTTAAATAATGGAATAAGTCAGTCTCTAAGTATATGAGTCGTCTTAAGGATATTATGGTTAGGTGTGGTGTGAAGGAGTTGTCAGAGCACACCCTCTCTAGGTTTCGGAAGGGGTTAAACCCCTACATCCTGGATAAATTGCTGCGTTATGGTCACACCGACCTAAACACCACTTTTAATGCTGCATTGGATATTGAGAAGCATAATGTTCATAAGAATAATACTCGCTCGTTTCGGAAGGGAGAGTCTGTCTTAGGACCACCACCCACTTTTAGGAAAACTATTCCTAATAGGTCTTATGTCTTGGACTCCAAAAATGTTACTGCAAGGGTGTTGCCTATGTTAGCCTGGACGACTGAGCCTCCTAAGATTGTGGTTGAAACCAATGAAGATTCTGATGTAGATGTAGTATCTCTTGATTCTGAGGATGACCCCATAGGTGAGAGTATTCTGACATATACGTTAGTGCCCGACGATTCTGATGAGTCTGAAATTGATGGAATACCTAGTGATTTAGAAGATGATGTATGGAATGATTGCGTTCTGATCTGTGAGAGTATTATGTTGCTTATTACGTGTCATACTAGCATTGTGTCTGATCACCCTAGTATTGAGTGCCCTCTCCAGGCTACGATCTACATCATGTTAGAGCCTATGATTACACCTAATGAGATTACATATGAGTTATCTGAGGAGCCTGAGAGTGAGGATGTTCCTATTATTATTGTGGATGATTAACAATCTGAGGGAAGGGTATTTTTGGATGATTCTTTGGTTGTACACCGGATGAGAGTTCTTTGATGTTGTCATAGTTGGGTGAAATCAATACTTATTCAAATTTCAACCCGGGTTTGATTTTACTGACCCTTTCCCCTATTTATTTGCCCACATTATTTGACTTTTTAGGACGTGGAACCGGTAGACTTTGTACCAGTTTTTGTGTCACGCCCACTCTATTAGCTCCTATATTGGCATTGTATCAGCATTTAGATATTACTATGTTGAGCGCACTAGTATTTGGACTTTTCACCGCACCTCATAGATATGACTACGCGTTACTTTTGACAACTCATTTTTCTGCGTGTCCGTCTACGATTATGTCCCCTACTACGACTGATTCTGATTCTTTGGCAATTGTGCCTCTGGTTGTGGTGTCCCCTCTACATACTTATATACCACACTCGGTCACGCGCATTTACCCACCGCCTTTTTATGACCCTCATTTCCCCACGTTAGTGACTTTAGTTGGTTCTCTTGAGTTGTATCGCTCGCACAACTTTGTATATCCGAGAGCGTCCAATTCAATTGTTTATGATGAGTGGTTCACCTTGACATATCATTATGCCAAGCATGAGTATTTAAAATATAAAATTTAAACTGCGAATTTGGAGCTCATTAAAATCATATCTTATTATAAGGCTCCCGCGTCACCTGACTTAACCACCTTATCCACCACATTTGGGAATAGTCATGTAGAACATGTATTCTCTCCTCATGTATCTTAGACGTTAGTGTTTCATTTTAAGTTATGTCATACGCACTTCCACTCCTTTTTGAGACCGTCCGACACTAGACTTAGTGATTTGGGTTTTGTCTAGTCAGTCCTCGACAGGATGCCTTCTGGCTCCATTAATGAATTAATACGTAGGAACGCCTACCCATCCATGATTATGAAGAACATCGGATTTCATGCTTTTATTTCAGATTTTTATATAGCACAGAGTGTTTCACTTTATTTCAAGTTTCCGAACTTTTTACTGTACGTCTCTGTTCCACCTAAATGGATTTCTTTGTCGTTCTTCACTACCACTACATGTTCTCTTGGGATGGGGAGTGTTAGTTCTGTTGTGCCTATTTCCCATGTTGATTCCATGGTTTTTGAACCAGATGGTAAGATTCAAGTTTTATTTATTTTGCTTGACACCCTTTCGAGTTTCCTCAGAAGTTTTGTTGTTTCTTTGCCAGACAGGTTCTCAGTCCTGATGGATGTACATGCTACTACGACATGGATAGCTGGGCCAAATTTTCCCCATCTTGTTGCTGCATCTGACTGTTCTCCCCTCACGGGCCACTCATCGGTGATGAGTAATTTTGAGTGGGGGAGGATTGATGGCGACGATGCTGATGCGGCCATGGATCCCTGTCATAGAGAGTTCATGGACTGGGATGGTCGTTACCGCAAGGTCGAAGATGGGAGTCTACCACGACGTTTCTTCGCCAACGCCGCTGTCGCTACATGTTTTGCTCGACGTCTGCTGCCGCCAATAAATAAAATATATAATTATAAATTACATAATTATAATTATATGTTTTACCATTTATATTTTAGCAATTTTATTTTTAAGCAATTTTATTTTAAGAGTTTATTTCATGTATTATGATGGGTGTTTATAACCATCATGTGTTGTTTTTGATTATTTCATTTCATATGTAAGATGGGTGCATATAACCATCATGAGTGGTTTAATTTTCAAGGGTGGAGATTGGGTGGTGTAACCTATATATAGGCCATGTCATGAAGGATTTTATAGAGAATGAATGAAAGGAAAAACCCTACTTGAGCTTCCCTCCTCTTGATCCCTACCCCCTCTCTAAAATTTTGGATATCCCCCTTGCTTCCCACTCTTGGACGACGGTCTCCTTCCCCTCTTCTTCCATTCTCATGGAATTCGACCACATGCCTCCTCCTCTCCTCCCCCTCTCTTTCTCCTCCACAACAATCCTCCTCCTCTTTAAAATTTTGGCCAAGCCAATCTCCTCCTCTCCAAGCCGCCGGCCCCCCCACCCCCTCCTCTCTCAAGTTTGGCCATATCCCCTAGCCACCAACCTCCTCTTCCCTTCATCACTCTCAACCACCATTCCACCACCCTCTAGCTGCCTCCTCCCTCCTACCCGAGCCTCCTTATTCCAAGCAAAAATTGACCACCCTCTTCATCACCAAAGCCAAACCCGACCAACCATCCTCCATACAAAATCTGACCATCATCAATCATCTTTGGAAATTATTCCACCACCTTTCCTACCTCCTCTTTTTATATATAGATTGTCTTCAAGGTTTCTCCCTCCCCTAGGGTTATTGCAAAGGAAACGGCTAGCATCTTCATAATTCGGTGCGGATCCGTGGTTTGTGTGGAAAATAGAAAATCAACCACCATCATGAGTGCTTCCTCCACTTGATATTGTGGGCGGACTTCTTGGGATTGGGTAACGATTCTTAAAACTATTTTTGTGTGATTTCTTCTAAAATATTTGTGAGATTGTGGTGGAATTAGAAGGCTAGTTTATTGTCCTGATTTATATTGAATTCGTCCTAATTTAAATATAAATTTTAAAGCGTTAATTGTTCGAATATTTTTCTTATAATTTGGAGCGGGTAGATCTCGTGAACACTAGAAGAAATCGGTTCATCACCCTTGATTTCCCCTTGAGTTCAAGAGATTTGGTATACCCTCATATTAGTTATTTTTGGGATTGATTTAGACTTTATTTTGAATCATTATTTTAGTCTATATCCTCTCGTATTTGTTTGTGATTTTGCTAGCAAATAATTTTATTTGGAATTGCTAATTATCTGGATCGAGTAGGTCCTTTTCGCTTGAGCGAACATTAGCAAATAGCCATTGTTTTTTCTTTATAAGGGGTATCGTCCCTTTGCATTGTGCATTGTTATATTAATTGGTCATCATTAGTATTAATTTAGATAAATATTGTTCGCTGTATATTTAATTTATTTATTGAACCTAAGAACGCGTGGTGTTTAAACTGTAGAAACCTTGGGCCTGCATCACAGAGGAACAATGGTACTTGGATAGTGGGTGATCAAAACACATGACAGGTAGAAAAATAAATCTAAAAGACTACAAAGCAAAGATTGGAGCAAAAGTCATATTTGGGGACTCCAACTGTGGCCAGACAGAGGGTTATGGCAAAGTCAAAGTTGGAGGAGTTACCTTCAGGAAGGTAGCTTATGTGAAGGGTCTTAAGCATAACCTAATCTTCATCAGTCAACTATATAATGAAGGTTATCTGGTATCTTTTAATAGATCTTTATGCCTTATTACATCTGATACAAACAAAGTTATTTTAACTAGAGTTAGAGAAGGTAACATATATTTAGTTAATTTTAACTCTGCTAAAACTGAAATCTGTTTGTTTAATCAAATAAGTAAAACTAAAGAACTTTTTCATAAAAGGATAGGACATATAAACCTTAGAACTATTGTTAAGTTTTCTAAGGACTATCTTATCAGAGGACTACCTTTTGGATCTTACAAGAAAGAAGTACTTTGTAAGGCTTGTCAATTAGGAAAGCAAACCAAAAATAGTTTTAAATCCATATCTAAGAGTGATTCACTCACAATTTTGTAATTGCTACATATCGACCTTTTGGACCTATTGCAATACAAAGTTTGGGAGGAAAGTCATACACTTTAATTATTGTTGATGATTTCTCAAGATTCTCTTGGGTGTTCTTTGTTAGAAACAAGTCAGATACTTTCAAAGTTCTTACAGACTTTCTCATGAACATCAAGATTGAGTAATCTACTCAGATTGCATTGATCTGAAGTGATCATGGGACTAAGTTTGAATCTCTTCTGATGAGAGAATTCTGTGGGAAAGATGGAATCAGGCATTATTTCTCTACTCCTAGAACTCCTCAACAAAATGGGGTTGTGGAAAGGAAAAAATAAAACTCTAATTGAATCTGCTGCAACATTACTTGCAGAAGCTCACCTACCACAATCCTATTGAGCAGAGGTAGTAAGCACAACAAATTATGTTCTTAACAGAAGTCTGATTCATAAACTCAAGAGTAAGACTCTCTATGAATTACATAAAATTAAGAAATCTAAAGTAAATTATTTCAAAGTTTTTGGTTGTAGATGTTATTTTCACAATAATGATAAGAAACTCTTAAGAAAATTTCAAGCCAAAGTTACAGATGGAATATTTCTTGGATATTCTCAAGTCAGCAAAACTTATAGGGTCCTTAATAAATCTACCCTTAAGATAGAAGAGTCTATACATGTTTCTTTTGATGAAAGTAACATGTTTTATAAGGAGAAAAATACTTCTACCACAGACACTTTTCAGTTACCAATTTTGTGTGAGAAGTTAGTTGAATTAAACGTTAAACAAGAGGATACATTGCATCCTTTTCAACAAAATGCTGAAGGCAGTGATGAAGATAATCCAGAAATTTATGCTAAAAAGATGTAACTAATGAAATACCATAAGAGGAATTAATTACACAAGCTATTGAAGAACCAACTCCACTTGTTGATTTTATCGCACTTAGAGATCACCCTAGATCTCAAGTGATTGGAGACATCAGTTGGTGTGCAAACAAGGCATCAGCTTAATCAAGACTGGATTCACACATGTTTTCTCTCTCAGATTGAACCTCAATCAATAAAAGATGCAGAACAAGATACTTATTTGATTATTGCAATAGAAGAGGAACTCAATCAATTTGAGAGAAGTAGAGTTTGAGACTTAGTTGCAAGACCCAAAGACTATCCAGTAATTGGAACGAAATGGGTTTTCATAAATAAATTGGATGCTCAAGGAGTTATAGTAAGAAATAAAGCTAGACTTGTAGCTCAAGGTTATTCATAGGAGGAAGGAATAGATTATGACCAAACATTTGCTCCTCTTTCAAGATTAGAAGCTACCAGAATATTTCTTGCTTTTACTGTATTCAAGAAATTCAAAGTATACTAAACGGATGTGAAGAGTGCATTCATGAATGGAGACATCAAAGGGGAAGTATATGTGGAACAACCTCCAGGTTTTATCTCTTAAACTCATTCATCTCATGTTTTTAAACTTAATAAAGCTCTTTATGGTCTTAAACAAGCTCCAAGAGCTTGGTATGAGACCCTTGCTAGTTTTCTTTTAGAAAATAAATTTAGTAGAGGCATGATAGATAAAACTTTATTTTTTAGAAATCATAATACTATAATTATACTAGTTCAAATATAAGTTCATGATATAATTTTTGGTTCTACTGATTCTAAACAATGCAAAAGGTTATCTGACCTAATGCATTCCATGTTTGAAATGAGTAGCATGGGTGAATTATCTTATTTTCTTTTCTTACAAGTAAAACAAACACTTGATGGCATCTTTATATCTCAATCTAAATATGCTAAAGAGCTAATTAAAGATTTGAGATGTCATATGTCTCAGCTATGAAAACACTCATGCCCTCTAATACTGTAGTTGATAATGATGAACAGGGCAAATCTATTGATCAGAAAACATATAGGACTAGTATAAAGTATTTATTATATTTAACAGCAAGTAGACCTGATATTATATTTGCAACTTGTATTTTTGCTAGGTTCCAAGTTAATCCTAAAGAATCTCACTTAATTTTAGTAAAACAATTTTAAGATATATAAATGGTTGTCTAAATATAGGACTCTAGTATCCTATTGAGTTAGGATTTGAATTAATTATATTCACAAATGCTGATTGTGCTGGATGCAGGGTTGACAGAAAAAGCACATCAGGAACTTGTCAATTTCTTGGTGATATGCTTGTGTAATAGTTTTGCAAGAAACAAACATCTGTTTCTACTTCAACTGCTGAAGCTGAATATATTGTAGCAGGTAGCTGTTGTTCACAGATTTTGTCGATTCAAAATCAACTTTTAGATTATGGTTTCAAGTTAGATAATTCAACTATATATTATGATAATACAAGTGCAATTTCTATTGCACAGAATCCAGTCCTCCATAGTAGGACTAAGCATATAGAAATAAGACACCATTTATCAGAGACAATGTAGAAAAAAATAAAATTAATCTTGTTTTTATACCTACTTACTTACCAAGTGCAGATATTTTCACCAAACCCTTATATGAAAAGAAACATATTTTCTTTTTAAATCAGTTAGGAATGATTGATGGTGAATCAATTATTTGGTTTTGATCGAAGATCGACAAATTTCTACTTTTCATCGAACGGAGATCGATGAATTTTTACTTTTTCATCGAACGAAGTTCTACGAGTTGTGAACCCTTCGTCGATCGACAAATTTCAACTTTTTGTCGAACAGAGCTCGACGATTTGTAATTCTTTTCCAAACCTTTCGTCAAACGGAGATCGACAAATTGTATTTCTTTTGTAAATATTTTGTCGAAGTGAGTTTGATGAATTGTTTATCGTCGGACGGAGTTCGTCTTTTCAACTTTTGAAAACTTATATTTAGGTTTTCATCAAAATCTATCATGTGCATTATCCATTTCCCTTCTCTTGCGCTCGATCTTTTTATTTTGAAGGAAAATGGCGGTGCCGCAAGCGACTCTCATAGCAATGAAGTTTGATGCATGTATTGATATAGGCATGGACTCTTTCAGTTATTCAGATCAAATCTTTAAGGATATTTTGAAATATTTGAGACACAGAATCTGCGAAACTTTTTGGCTACCAGAATAAAGTTTCCAGTCGCAAAAATTAAAGAATAGATTCATATAGCCAGGATTCAGGATATCTCAACCATTACACGTTCAATCTCATGTAATCAGGTTCCTCTAACACCTGGAATTCTTTTTGAAATTTTCGGTTTCGTCAATGGAGAAGATGATATAGAATTATCTAGTACAGAATTTGATGTTATGTTATATAGAATGGTTCACTATCAAGTAAACTCTAACCACCTCTTAAAAAGGAACTTTTTTATAGAATATAAGTTTTTTGTCGATGTGGTCGCTAAGGTTCTGTTGGGCAAACATTCAACCAATAATTATGTTACCAGGCACCAATTCCTGTTGATGGGAGCTCTGGTTGACCAGAAAAATATTAACTGGGGGACAATCTTATTTGATTCTATCAAAAAGAAGATAAATAAGAAAGATGTGAGTTATGGCAGAATTCTGGGAATTTTCCTCCAAACCAAATGTCCAGATGTTTTCTCAGACCATACACATCAATGCATCCAAGAAGATAACCTCTGCCCTATTTGAAAAATGGGAGAGGGTGATTCAAAAGCCATCCAAATCTGAATCCTCTAGAGTAGCTTCTGAAAACAAAAGAGCTGTCACAGCTGCTCTCCCAAATCAACAAGAAGTTTCTCCTCTTATTTCTTCCACACCACACTCTACACAACATTCACCCGGACCTTCCACACCACCTACTCTTCAGACCACTTTATCTGAAGATGTTCCATCCACATCCTTCCATACAAATTCACACATTCATCAGTCACCACATTCATCTCCACTTCTTTCATTTCCACCTCATTTCTCTTTACTTCACTCATATCCAATTCATTCATCTCCTTCTCACATCTTTCCACCTCTATATCCACCTCATATACATTCATATCTACCTCATATATCTCTACCTCATATATTGCCACCTCACTCATCCATCCAGATAACTCTTGATGACATTCCCCCTGCCATCAATCCTTCATCTATACCATAAGCTTTTCAAATTCCATCCTCTACCACTACTCAGAATCCATCTGAGTTCATGTATCTAGACTTCTCATCCATTGCTACTCAACTTCTTGATTTCAACACTCCTACTCTCAAGAAGTTGTTAGATGATTCTTTAGCTCCTATAATAGCCTCTATTTCTGAACTCTCTTCTAGAATTGATTCTCTCAATCTGTCACTTCCTCTGGGGGCCTAGATTCAGTTTGTCGTGGATCTAGGCAGGGAGAGATGCTTAATGAAGAAGTTCCATCCACAACTATTGCAGAATCTCCAGTTATAGCTGCAGCTGTTTTTGTTCAGGATTTATAAATGACCAGTGTAGTTGAGGATGAGTTGTTAGCAGATCCAGAGGACATTACTGTTGGTGATGTGATTATTCATCTCATAGTCAATTTACATTCTTTATTATCATTTTTTGATTTACTGCATGGTTATGTTCCAAGTCTACTAGTTTTTGTTGAAGATCTTTCTAGAGCATTAGTATGTTATATTGCTCCTATTGATTCCACAATTTTAGAACAACTTAGATATAGTCTCAGTGTTGTTTCTCCTAGTTCTAATCCAGTCTCTCAGCCTATCATAATTGAGAATATAATAGATATTTTGGAGCAGGATTTTTCCCCTCCTGTTTGCGATGAAACCCCTATGCAAGACTTTGATGACTTACTTAATAAGGATATGGAAAAGGAAGATGATAGTGTCTATAAACAAATTGATACTAATAATTTATATAAATAGTCAGAGGTTCAGGTTGATGATCATACTAATTTATATAAACAAATTGATGCTTTATATAATCAGCCAGAGGAGGAATCTGATGATCATGCAGAGTCTGATGATTCAGAAGACTCTTATTCTAAGAAAAGAAAGTTAAGGAGAAAGGATCCAGCTAAGGTTACTCCTCAACCTTCTTCTACAGCAGGCATTCGTTATTACATTCTACATGGGATACCTCTAACTCCAGACATTTACATTGGATTAGGTATTCCAAAAATGAGCAGAATAGGAAGAAGATGAAGCGGTATCATTCCCCACCAAACTCTTGGAGAGGACCTCCTCTTCCTCCTCTTCCAGCAGCAGGATCTGCATGAGGTGTATCTTACTCTCAGAGGTCTACTTCACATCATTCTAGACCAACTCAGGGTAGGCAGGATATACCTACAAGGTCTAAAACTTATATCAGTCAAAGCAGTCAGCAATACTCATGTCAAGAAAGGCCAGCTTCTCTAGTATTTGATCCAGAATTAGATCCAGTCTAGAGAATGACAAGGTTCAATGAGCAAGTTGCTCTTTCTCAAATTAAGAAAGCAAGGACAGAAGGTAAGGACACCTCTCAATTCACTACAATGTCATCATACAAGCAATAGGAACTGGATAGATATCAGAAGAAAAGCTTATTCCATGTTGACAAATATATGAGTTTGCATAATGAAGCAGTTGTGGCTAGAACTACTTCCCTGAAGATCATAGGTTCTCAAGATCTTAAGATGAGGAAAAGAGAGTCTGAAGATCCAACCAAAAAGCTGATCTTCATCAAATCTTCTTCAGATTATCCATCTTTAGCACCTCAAAAGTACATTTAATTTTTGATTATAACTCTAAACTTTGTTATGTTTATAAACTTTCTCAAAGCACATTTTATATCTGCTGAAAATTTATAATTTTGTCAGGTAATTATGCTTCGTGTTTTTCATTTTTGAAAGTATCCTCACCCAAATAGGGGGAGATTGTTGGAACTCCTTATTACAGATTTGTCCTAGGATTACTATTTTTCGTTTAGGATGTCTATTTTGACCCAACTTACATTAACTAGGGTCATAGGTCATTTACAGGGTTGTTACTTTAGAAGGAATTCTGATGAGTACGATTATGATAGGCTTTTTACTATCATAATTATAATCATGTCTACCATTTCCTGCACCTTTTTGTGTTGATTTCATGATAATAGTAAAGAAATTGTCGTATCATAGAAAGAAGAGCGTATTTAGAAGTCCTTGTCAGTTCTTATAATAAACTATTTACTGAGTCTATCATTTTTTTCTATTGCAGGTAATGCCAACCAATGGACCTAAAAGTCTCGGAGCAAACAGAGGAGTTCACGGAGTCTACATGGCTGATGACAGGACAAAAAGTTGGTGCACACGGCCAGACACACGGCCGTTTGCCTACCCGTGTCCTATGCACCTGGAGCTGAAGAATTTGGGCGCAGACGATGGAACCTCACACGGGTATGGCACACGCCCGTGTGCCTACCCGTGTCATCTTTGCACACGACTGCCAACCAACCTGTGTCTGAAGAACACGACCGCACACACGGCCATGTCCCTACCCGTGTCATCTGACACGGCCCACGACCAGACACGCCTTCTCGTGGGGAACCGCCCCGGAACCGCCTAGGAACCGTACACACGGCCTGCCACACGGCCGTTTGTGACCCCGTGTCCGACCTATTTGCAAGGGAACTATAAATTTCCTGTAGAAAAATTTGTTTAGAACTTTTGGATCATTTCTGGATTGGAGAACTGCTGGAGGCCGAAGGGGAGCATCCAAGACAAGGAGGATTGAAGGGTATTTCTATGTATTTTTATTTAATCATTAACCCCTTTGAATCCTTTCTTTGTCTTGATGATCCATCTTCAATTTATCTTTTAATTTGCATGAATTTCTCTTTGAACATTATAGTAATCATGTATCATCTTGTTTATGTTACTTTTGTAGTATTCTATTTGTGTTTATGCTTACAAACAAAGAGTTTAATCCTCCTTATGAATTATTTATTTGTTTTACAAAATTTGCAATTGGCTAGATTGAGAAATTGGTTTTTTCCAATGCTTTTGGTATGTTCATATTGTGATGATAATTCCCTTTGTAATTCAAACTTTATGATCGAGAGATATTTTGTTTGGAAAATTAGAACACGAATAAAAGGGTTCATGTTAATTTAGCGATAACATTCATGAATTTATGTAGTAATAAAGGTATTTTGCTTAATGCGAACTTGAGTGTTGTGAATTGTTCGAGAGAAAATTTACTATCTTAGGTTTAGATTTGGAATTGCTCGAGAGAGAATTTTGATGACAAATTAACCTTTACATTGCACAAATTTAACAGTATTTTCATGTCATGATCGCTTAGAATTGAACTAGTAAATGAAATTGTTCATGTAATTATTTAAAAGCTTCATGTTTTTAGCGTTTTTATTTCTCCGATACTGAATTATCCAATTGGTCATAGTTAGGTTAATGTAGTTTAAATATCACTTTTGTTGAGAGGTATGATAATAAAGGGAGGGTGAGTACGAGTAGTTGAAACGACCATGTGGAATACGATATGAGATGTAGATTTCTCATATATTACGATTGATAGGTGCGCTTGCCTGAATGCTAATTCAATCTAGTTTAAGTCCATCTACATAATTATATTAGAATGTAGAATGAAATCGCATTGAGTTATTACTTGTTAGCAAGAAAAATCATCAAGTTTTTGGCGCCGTTGCCGGGGAACGTTTTCAATATTTTGAAATCCTAATCTTTATTGATCTACCAATTTTCATTTATATAGTTGTAAATTAGTATTTGTATAATTATATTGCGTAATATTTTTTTTTGTAGTCTGTTAGTCTATGACCAGGGGCAGAAATTCTGGGCTAGCACCATTTCATCCTGACCCAGAACGAATTCTCCATAACACTAACTTAAGGGACGTGGGAATTAATACCACAGATTTTTCAAACGGACTATCAGAAGAGGAGACAGTAAACCAAGGAGAAAATCATCTTGAAAACTTAGATACCATGGCCAACCAAAATGAGCAAACCATGTCTGATTTTGCTAGACCTAATCTCCAAGGAACCGGGTCGAGCATCGTTAGACCACCGATAACTACCAATAACTTTGAATTGAAGCCTAGTGTGATACAAATGGTTCAACAGTATGTCCAATATGATGGCTTGCAAGATGAGGATCCTGACACCCACTTGGCCGGATTCTTAGAGATATGTGACACATTTAAGATCAATGGTGTTTCCAACGACGCCATTCGATTGAGATTGTTTCCATTTTCTTTAAGGCATAAGGCGAAGCAGTGGTTGAATTCCTTACCTAGAGGGTCGATCACTACTTGGGACATGATGGTCGAGAAGTTTCTGATGAAGTATTTTCCACCTGCGAAGACTGCGAAGTTAAGGAATGACATCTCTACATACATTCAATTGGAGTCTGAATCGTTGTACGACACATGGGAACGATTCAGGGAGTTGTTAAGGAGATGTCCCCACCATGCTCTACCTTCATGGCTTCAGATTCAGACCTTCTATAATGGTGTAAATCCAGCCACCAAACAAATGATTGATGCGGCTAGTGGAGGAACTTTGAACAACAAGACACCTGAAGCGGCTCAGCAGTTGATAGAGGACATGACAATGAACAATTACCAATGGACTACAGTAAGACAAAAGTCTAGCAAGCCCGCAGGAATTTATGAAGTAGATGACGTCACCGCCTTAGCAATTCAAGTGGAGAAACTTCACCAAAATATGGACAACCTTGCCTTAGCATCACCTTCCATGACACCTCAACAATGGGACCCTTCATGCACTGGAATGCCTAGTTGTGAACCGCAAGTTCATGAGCATGTTGATTATAGGGGTAATAATATTAGACCACCTTTCAATCAATCCAACAACCCATATAGCTCGACATATAATACTGGATGGCGAAACCACCCCAATTTCTCTTGGGGAGGACAAGGAAATCAAGGGAAGAAGCCCATGTTTGGACAACAACCACAGTTGGAACCAAGGAAGCCTACATTGGAAGATGTGCTTACCAAATTCATGCAAACTACCGATGTAGCCTTCCGAAATCAAGAGGGTTCAATTCGGAACTTGGAAAATCAGATTGGTCAGCTTGAAAGGATGGTTTCTGAAAGCCAGCAAGGAACACTTCCAGGGAATACAGAGATAAATCCAAGGGAGCATGCAAAAGCCGTTCAATTGAGGAGCGAAAAGGAGTTACAAGACCCAAGGCCTGCAAAAGAAGCACCCAAAATGGAGTCTAGCGGCGAAGGACCAAGCGAGATGAACGTACAACCGATGGAGTACCAACCAGCATTACCATACCCAGCAAAGCATAACAAGGAGCGCATGGATGCGCAGTATGGTAAATTTTTATCTATGTTTAAGCAATTACATGTTAATTTACCTTTTTCTAAAATTATTCAAATGCCTAAATATGCAAAATTTCTTAAGGATTTGATTTCTAATAAAAAGAAAATAGAAGAATTATCATTAGTAACATTAAGTGAAGAATGTTCTGCTATTTTGCAAAATAAATTACCAAAAAAACTTAAGGATCCCGGTTCATTTTCAATTCCATGCTTAATCGGTGATTTACAAGTAAATAAGGCTTTAGCAGATCTAGGAGCAAGTATAAATTTAATGCCTTATAAACTATATCTGAAACTAGGCCTAGGAGAACTTAGCCCAACAAGAATGAGTATTCAATTAGCAGATCGATCGGTTAAGTATCCTAGAGGAATAGTAGAAGATGTATTAGTTAAGGTAGATAAATTTATATTTCCTGCTGATTTTGTTATTTTAGATATGGATGAAAATATCGAAGTACCACTCATACTAGGTCGTCCATTTCTAGCTACATCTAGAGCACTTATTGATGTTTTTGATGGTAAATTAGTATTGCGAGTAGGAGAAGATGAAGTCACTTTTCAAATTGGCAATACTATGAAACATTCCTTAGATAACGATGATTATTGCTATTTTTCTCATGGTATTGATGATTTTATGTCTTCTATAAATTCTAATTTTTATTATAAAAATCCTTTAGAAATTTGCATAACTAACAACTATCTAGAAGATGATAAAAATGATGACATTATTGAACATTTATTTTTTCTAGAAAAATGTGTTGCTATGAATAGAACAACGGAATATAGTTTAATTACTGAAGGAGATCATGAAATTCTTAAGAATAATACTAAGGATCCACCAATAGTAGAATTAAAAAAATTACCGGATCATCTTGAGTATGCATTCTTAGGAACAAATTCTTCGTACCCAGTTATCATATCTTCAAATCTTTCCAATATTGAAAAAGATAAATTAATAACTGTATTGAAGAAATGTAGAGGTGCAATAGCATGGCAAATATCTGATATAAGGGGTATTAATCCTAGTTTTTGCACTCATAAAATCCTTTTGGAAGAAAACTATAAGTCGTCTATTCAACCGCAACGTAGGCTAAATCCTAATATAAAAGAGGTAGTTAAGGCTGAGATTGTGAAGTTATTAGATACTGGTATTATATATCCTATTTCGGATAGTTCATGGGTTAGTCCTGTCCAAGTAGTTCCTAAGAAGGGTGGCCTGACCGTAGTAGCAAATGATAGAAATGAATTAATTCCAACGCGAACAGTAACAGGTTGGCGTGTCTGTATAGACTATAGGAAATTAAACGATGCCACTAGGAAAGACCATTTCCCTCTTCCTTTCATTGACCAGATATTAGAACGCTTATCAGGACACTCTTATTATTGTTTTCTAGATGGACTTTCTGGATACTTTCAAATTCCTATAGCACCAGAAGACCAAGAGAAAACAACATTTACTTGCCCATTTGATACCTTTGCCTATAGACGTATGCCTTTCGGGTTATGTAATGCACCCGCCACATTTCAAAGGTGCATGCTAGCCATCTTTAACGAGTATGTTGAAGATATTATGGAGGTGTTCATGGATGATTTTTCTGTTTTTGGCGACTCTTTTGAGTTGTGTTTGAATAATTTAGAGAAAGTTCTTAGGAGGTGTGAGGAGACGAACCTAGCGCTTAGTTGGGAGAAGTGCCATTTCATGGTACAAGAAGGGTTAGTACTTGGCCATAAAATTTCAAGCCAAGGAATTCAAGTAGATAGAGCAAAAATAGAGACCATAGAAAAATTACCACCACCAAACACCGTAAAGGCAGTGAGAAGTTTCTTAGGACACGCGGGATTTTACCGTCGTTTTATTAAAGACTTCTCTAAAATAGCTAAACCACTTACAAGACTTTTAGAAAAAGACACACCTTTTATTTTTGAACAAGAGTGTCTACATGCCTTTGAGTTCTTAAAAGAAAAATTAATTAATTCTCCTATTATGATTGCACCTGATTTTAGTCAACCATTTGAGATCATGTGTGACGCTAGTAGTTTTGCGGTAGGGGCTGTTTTAGGACAACGCCGAAACAAACATTTTCACCCAATATATTATGCTAGTAAAACACTTAATAATGCACAGGAGAATTATACAACTACTGAAAAAGAACTCCTAGCAGTGGTATTCGCCTTTGATAAATTTAGACCATATTTAACATTGTCCAAAGTGATAGTTTATACGGATCACTCTGCACTTAGATATTTGCTAGCTAAAGCGGAAGCTAAGCCTCGTTTAATCTGATGGGTTCTTCTTCTACAAGAATTTGATCTAAAAATTAGGGATAAATGAGGAGCGGAAAACTTAGCAGCAGATCATCTTTCACGTTTAGAAAACCCACTACGATCAATGTTAGATGAATCTGAAATTTCTGATACATTTCCTGAGGAATCATTATTTGCCATATCTACCAATATACATCTAGATTATCAATGGTTTGCAGATTATGCAAACTATCTTGTGGCTAAGGTCCTTCCAAAAGACTTTTCATATCAGCAGAAAAAGAAATTTTTCTCTGACTTGAAATATTACTTTTGGGAGGACCCTTTTCTTTTTTGGATATGTGCAGATTCTGTTATAAGAAGGTGTGTATCAGCGGAGGAAGGTTGGAAGATTTTGGAGCAGTGTCATTCAGGTCCTGCTGGTGGTCACTATGGAGCGAATCGCTCCGCTAAAAAGGTTCTTGATTCCGGTTTTTATTGGCCCCTTCTATTCAGGGATGCCCAAAGGTATGTGCTTTCATGTGATTCTTGCCAAAAAGCAGGTAATATTTCTAAATTACATGAAATGCCTCAAAAATTTATCCTTGAATGTGAAGTATTCGATGTGTGGGGTATAGATTTTATGGGACCATTTCCAGTTTCTTTTGGGAATAAATATATTTTGGTAGCTGTAGATTATGTATCAAGGTGGGTTGAAGCGCAAGCTTTGCCTACTAATGATAGTAGGGTTGTAATTAGATTTTTGAAACCCTTATTCGCACGATTTGGCACACCACGTGCACTTATTAGCGATAGGGGTTTGCACTTTTGTAATCTACAACTAGACAAAGTATTAGAAAAATATGGAGTTACACATAGGATAGCCACTCCGTATCATCCTCAAACTAGTGGGCAAGTTGAAGTTTCCAATAGAGAGCTTAAGAGAATCTTAGAAAAATCTATAGAAGGGAATAAGAAGCAGTGGTCTAGGAAACTTAATGACTATTTATGGGCTTATAGGACCGCCTATAAAACACCTATAGGGACCACCCCCTTTAGATTAGTCTACGGTAAATCTTGCCACCTACCTATAGAATTAGAACACAAATCATATTGGGCAATACACTCCTTAAATTTTGACGCTAGTTCTATAGGAGAGAAGCGTAAACTTCAACTTAACGAATTAGATGAGTGGAGAACTATGGCCTATGAGAACTCCCGGATTTATAAGGAGAAAACCAAACTATTTCATGACCGTCACCTTCGCAAACCCAAGGTATTCCAAAAAGGTGACCAAGTCCTCCTTTATAACTCCAGATTATGATTATTCCCAGGGAAGTTAAGGTCTAAGTGGTCCGGACCCTTTAAAGTTAAAGAAGTCTTTCCCTACGGTACCGTCGAGTTAACTCACCCAGAGAAGGGAGATTTTAAGGTTAATGGTCACCGACTTAAACCTTATTATGGTGAAATCCCTATGGACTTCGCTCGTCTAGAGACTTGCCTCCGTCTAGATTAGTTTCATATTAACTATAATAGGTGTTTTTAAGAATTCTTATTTTAGTATAAATCTAATTAGATGCATTGAAAAATTAATGAAAAAAGAAAAAAAAAGAAGAAAAGAAAATTTTTTTTTATGAAAAGAAATTTCCACCAAAATTTTAATTAGAAAAAAATTTTTTCTCGAGTGGCACACAGCTAACCACACGGCCGTGTGGCTAGCCGTGTACGTGACACAGGCTCAGGCCAAGCCGTGTGGAATTAATTCCGCAAAAGGCCAATTTCATACCGAGCACAACACGGGTTAGAACCAACCCGTGTTCATAGCCGTGTGCACCGGTCTCGACGATCGTCGAGACCGATGTGTCGAGACATCGAACACGGGTGTGTCTGATAACACACGGCCGTGTCATCTACCTACCCATGCTTGCGTACCGTACCAGCTGCGACACGGGGCAACACACGGCCGTGTTGTCGCCCGTGTCAACCTGACGCGCTGATCCCAGCTACTTTGACCACACGGACCGAGGCAGCCCTGTGTTCCACGAGGCCTCGGATCCCCTAACACGGGTGCACACATGACCGTGTGCGCACCCGTGTTCCCATTTTTTTACATGAACCGGCGCACCCCGTGTTCCACGAGGCTGCAGATTCCCTAACACGGGTTCGCACATGCCCGTGTGCGAACCCGTGTTCAACTTGTATAAATAGGGCCGTGTGGATTTCTTCCTTGCTCATTCCAACCTTCCCCCTCACAATTCTCCCCGTGGCCTGATCCCCAAGGCTCTATTTTCTGCAATTCTCGTCCCCCTTCACTCGTATTTTCCCCTTCTACGTTATGTCTTCCGGAAGAAGTGGAGGTCGTCGTCGCCGACCGGAATTACAAGTCTCAACGGAGAGGCGGGATGCCGCTGCTCTGCTAATTTTCACCGATGCGTCACACACCGCCCGCTTCAACCGCTTGCAATCAAAAAAATTTCAAGACATACGTATAATTGATTGGAGCGTACTTGTGGAGATAAACTTAGCTGAAGATGTCAGGGGGTTAATTTCTGTAACGGGGTGGAATCAATTTTTTGCCATAGAGGAGTTAGGCTTTAGGGAACTCACCTTAGAGTTCCTATCTTCATTTTATTCCAGCTTTAGGCCTAACTTCATCGATGCGCCGCACGCGCCCGAGGGGATAGTTTCATTTCGAGTGGGTGGCACATTTTATACTCTCACCATGCTCCAGTTCACCCAATATTTAGGGGTGTACGAGGAGTCATTCCTTTTTAGTGCGGCCTACCCCGAACTCCACTTCGAACTCCCCAACCGCGATATGGCCGGTGGTATCTGGCGCCAGATTTCATTTGACACTGGCGCCTACGAGGCCAAGAGATCTAAGGCATCTAAATGGATTTCTCCCACCCTCCATTACATCCACCATCTCCTCAGCCACACGTTGAGCGGTCGGGGCGAAAGCTCCGGAGTTGTCAGTAGGCAGGATCTGTTATACCTCTACAGCATGACTTCACGATATCCTCTACATCTCGGTTATCTTCTAGCCCAGTTTATTCTTCATCACACTGACACCCCTCGTATAGGGTCTATTTGTGTAGCACCCTACGTTACTCGCCTCGTGAAGAATATGGGCATCGTTTTAGCCCTCCCCTAGATGACAGTGGTCGCAAAGACCGTGCCTATCACGATGGCTAGTCTTCACACCCTCCGCCTCGTCACCGCCCGTCAGGGCCAGGGAGGGGTTATATATTCTATTGCTCGACGTGGACCGCATATACAGGATGATAGTGATGATGAGATAGACCCTGACCTCGACGAGCCGTTGGTGCCTCCACCCCGTTCCACCTACGCTTATGGCGAGTCGTCTACTGCACCTCCTCCACCTCAGTCACGATACTCGCGCGAGTTCCATCAGTTTTTCGACACCGAGCTCTCGCCGCGCTTACAGGACATTAAGGAGGCACAGCAGCGGACCGAGGACCTCCTCATATAGATCAGAGACCACCTTGGGCTCGCCCCTCGCCAGCCACCAGCTCCAGCACCACCTTCCTTCCCGAACGATTCGACAGGCCACCATGATTACTTCTGATATGTATCGATGTAGTGTTATCTTCATGTATCGTATCTTGTATTTTTTTCAGTGTATTCAGTTCTATCAGCTATTATATATCAGTGCATTCCAGTACAGCTCCTGTTTCTTTACTGTGCTCTTCTACTTATTATGATAGCAGTTTCTTTTTATATATCATCATGAAATCACTCTATGTCCGCTTTTTACATTGCACTGAGGACATTGCAAATCTTAAGTCTGGGGGTAGAATGGTTATTCATGTGGTTACAATTGATTCTAATCTGCTTATCATAATACTCAAGTTTGTTATACCTCCCCTTACAAATTTTTGTTGATCTTTTAAGCTCTCATTATTCTTTCATTTGGGATTATAAATATTTAATTTACCTTCGCACACAGATTAAAATGAATTGATGTAGACTCATAGAGTATTCAACTTTGTTGATTTCGTAATTAAGCATAGAAAATTTTTTAGCTTAATTTTCTCTATATAATTTAATTTTAAGATTACTCCTCTATATTAGTAACTATCCAACACTCTATTTTAGAAAATATATTTATCTATAATAAAGTGAGTCGATGAGTGTAACATTTTTATAATTTGGTATTAGGGTTTTAAAGTTAAAAATTACTCCCTATTGATGTCTAGGACTCACCCTCTAGCATTCCTCAAAACATTACATAAGTTAATTAGTAAGGGCGGAAATGACTTAGGCCTCCTATTGGATAGCTTGAGCCTTGTTATCCCAACACCTTTAACATGATACCCTTGCACACCCAATTTGAACCTAATCCCCATCCTTTTGATGCTCTACTATTAAAATTCACCAAGGCCAAATCCTTACCTATTAGCACACCTATCATTGATGCCTGCTTGGAATGATTTGTTCATTGTGATATGTGGCCTGAGTGCATGTATCCTTGCACCCACTTGGAATGATCCCTACTTTGAACCCAAAAAAAGGACATAGTGATATGTGGCCTGAGTGCGTGTATACTTGCACCCACTTGGAATGATCCCTACTATGGTCCCTTGGTTAAAATATATATATATATATATATATATATATATATATATGTATATAAAAAAATAATAAATAGAGTGCCCTTCAAAATGTGGGAAATATACAAATTGCAAAGTCTGGGGGTGTTTACATAAAATTGAAATATGTTAAGGTATCTTCCAACATAAGGCTCAATCAAGATTTAGGTGTGAAAAATTCATCGAAATTATCCTTGATTACCTCACCTTTAATCTTCTATCCTAAGCCAAAAAGGCTACACCAAAATTCAAGTCCTAAGGATCCAACCTTACTAATTCTAAATAGTGATATGATGAGGGTGTAAAAAGGGTAAGCTCATGATTATCAGTAAGAGTACTTATAAGTTTTGAAACACTAATACGTATCATATAGAGATTGTTATTTTCTCCTCATATTTGTTAAAGATGACTATACTTTTATTTCTAAAAGCGAGTGAGAGATAGTTAAAATGATATACTAGAGGAATTTTAAGATAAATATATATTTAGAAAAGTCTGCTAAATTATTTCCTATGCGATTACATCATCAAAGTTCTCCTAAATTCATAGCAACCAGTGTGCGGAGGCAAAATTATTTAATGGTAACCCAGATGTTCGAATTAGTTTGCTTAGGGACAAGCAAACATCTAAGTCTGGGGGTATTTGATGAGTACGATTATGATAGGCTTTTTACTATCATAATTGTAATCATGTCTACCATTTCCTGCCCCTTTTTGTGTTGATTTCATGATAATAGTAAAGAAATTGTCGTATCATAGATAGAAGAGCGTATTTAGAAGTCCTTGTCAGTTCTTATAATAAACTATTTACTGAGTCTATCATTTTTTTCTATTGCAGGTAATGCCAACCAATGGACCTAAAAGTCTCGGAGCAAACAGAGGAGTTCACGGAGTCTACATGGCTGATGACAGGACGAAAATTTGGTGCACACGGCCAGACACACGGCCGTGTGCCTACCCGTTCCTATGCACCTGGAGCTGAAGAATTTGGGCGCAAACGATGGAACCTCACACGGGTATGGCACACGCCCGTGTGCTTACCCGTGTCATCTTTGCACATGACTGCCAACCAACCCATGTCTGAAGAACATGGCCGCACACACGGCCGTGTCCCTACCCGTGTTATCTGACACGGCCAACGACCAGACACGCCTTCTCGTGGGGAACCGCCCCGGAACCGCCTAGGAACCGTCCAGACGGCCTGCCACACGGCCGTGTGTGACCCCGTGTCCGACCTGTTTGCAAGGGAACTATAAATTTCCTGTAGAAAAATTTGTTTAGAACTTTTGGATCATTTCTGGATTGGAGAACTGCTGGAGGCCGAAGCGGAGCATCCAAGACAAGGAGGATTGAAGGGTATTTTTATGTATTTTTATTTAATCATTAACCCCTTTGAATCCTTTCTTTGTCTTGATGATCCATCTTCAATTTATCTTTTAATTTGCATGAATTTCTCTTTGAACATTCTAGTAATCATGTATCATCTTGTTTATGTTACCTTTTTAGTATTCTATTTGTGTTTATGCTTACAAACAAAGAGTTTAATCCTCCTTATGAATTATTTATTTGTTTTACAAAATTTGCAATTGGCTAGATTGAGAAATTGGTTTTTTGCAATGCTTTTGGTATGTTCATATTGTGATGATAATTCCCTTTGTAATTCAAACTTTATGATCGAGAGATATTTTGTTTGGAAAATTAGAACACGAATAAAAGGGTTCATGTTAATTTAGCGATAACATTCATGAATTTATGTAGTAATAAAGGTATTTTGCTTAATGCGAACTTGAGTGTTGTGAATTGTTCGAGAGAAAATTTACTATCTTAGGTTTATATTTGGAATTGCTTGAGAGAGAATTTTGATGACAAATTAACCTTTACATTGCACAAATTTAACAGTATTTTCATGTCATGATTGCTTAGAATTGAACTAGTAAATGAAATTGTTAATGTAATTAATTAAAAGCTTCATGTTTTTATCGTTTTTATTTCTCCGATACTGAATTATCCAATTGGTCATAGTTAGGTTAATGTAGTTTAAATATCACTTTTGTTGAGAGGTATGATAATAAAGGGAGGGTGAGTACGAGTAGTTGAAACGACCCTGTGGAATACGATACGAGATGTAGATTTCTCATATATTACGATTGATAGGTGCGCTTGCCTGAATGCTAATTCAATCTAGTTTAAGTCCATCTACATAATTGTATTAGAATGTAGAATGAAATCGCATTGAGTTATTACTTGTTAGCAAGAAAAATCATCAAATTCCAGAGATGCTCATATCGACAAAGAAGAAAATTCAGTTCGATGAACTCCAGGCTCAGTTCGACGAATGCTGAGCTCAGTTCGATGAATGCTGAGCACAATTTGACGAACTCTGATCTCTAACTTTGAAGAAATCCATTTGAGGAACTCCAGGCTTAGTTCGACGAAAGTAGAGCTCATCTCGATGAATGTATTGCTCAGTTCATCCAAGCTCTGTTCGACGAAGGCCAAGCTCAGTTCGACGAACTCTGAACTCAGCTCGACGAATGTATTTTTTAGTTCATCAAAGCTCTATTCGACGAAGGTCGAACTCAGTTCGACAAATTTCTTACTCAATTCGACGATCAGGAATTTTCTATATTCAGAGGCAGAATGATTTCAAAAGCTTAATTACAATCTGTTACAACTCTGATATTTAATGCTAAATATTTAAAATTAATATAGTTGTTTAAGGCAGCATTAAATATGGATTTATCACAGATTTTTAATTCTAATTAACTCTAGGGTAGTTACAAATCTCAAGGATTCTTTAGGTGTTTCAAAGAATGGTTTTAATTCAAATATTTGATTTCTTCTCAGACATTATATATTCGGAAGATTGCTGCTTAATTGGCTTACAGATTTAGGGGTTATATATATAGATCAACATATACAGAGATTTTGATATATTCTGCTTCAGACTCTCCAATAGACATCATATTTCATATCTATCTGAAATTTCTACTTGACAGGAACAACACTCAAGAAAGCCTACACCCTAAAGAAAAGACTCCTCCCTTGATCACAAATTCTACTCAAATCAGGAGGAGCTTTTTGCAACAACATCCACTAAAGTTTTCTCAGAGAAACTTGAAAGGGAAGACAAACATCTAAAATCCTTTTAGTTTATTCCTAAATTATGTATAGGGTTATAACTCCCTTTAAAAGTTAACTCTTAGTTCTTAAGTTACCTGATCAAAAGACTTAGATTTGGTTTCTGATACCTGGTCAAAAGCTCAAAGGGTTTCTAGATCTCCCTTAGAAAATATATCTTTTGGTGACATAGCACCTGATCAAAAACCTGTAGTGAATTCCTACCAGGGTGGTAGAAGAGTAGACATACCCAGATTTATTGCGGAACTAATATAAAATTCCTTGTGTCGTCTGTGATTGCTTTTCTTCTTATTTATGTGTTATGATCATTATTTATCTATATATATCACTTTAATTCTAAACCGATCTAAAAGATAATTTATAGTTTTTAATATACATTATTCACCCCCCCCCTCTAGTGTAAAGTCAGATCTATCCCTTCACTTTCACATTGTACACAGTATGGGACTTTCTCATTTGTAACTAGACAGATAGGGGAGTCTTGACCTAAACATAGGAAAGTTTAGACAATATACATTTCCACTCCCGGTGCCTATCAAGATGACCTCTTGGTCACTTGACCTCTTAATTTGGCACTCATACTTATGGAATATAATGACAGTCAAGATCGCAGAGTTGGATTATACTTATCAGGTTGTGTTGCAACCCTTCAATATAAGCCACTTTTAACATGGTGACTATGCCATTGGTGATCTTACCATAGCCTCTGGTGACTCCTCTATCTGATCCTCCAAAGATTACTTTGGGTCCATCCTTCACTAGAGTATACTCCTTTAGGTTACTCCTTGTTCCAGTCATGTGCCTAGAACATTCACTGTCCAAGTAACATATGGAGGTATGGGAACTTGGAATATCCTGCAAAACATAATTTAATTTACCTTAGGACACCAACAATTATTGGGTCTTAGGTTCTGGTTAGCCTGAAAATGACCTTGTCTTCCTACATATTTTCTGACAAGAAGACTACCACTTACTCAGAGCACAGTAGGATTGTGCTAGCAATCTAAGGCAAAATGTCCCACTTTGCCACAACATCAACAATCATGAATAATGTATCTTATTTTTTGAGCAATGTACAACCCCGTATCCGGTGAATGACATCAACAAGAGTCGGTCTAACCATTTTGGCGTAGTACAAGTTCTTGGCGAGTTAGGAGGGTGCTAAGTACCTTTGCGACCTTCTGACTCACCTGGGTTGGGGGGTAGTATAGAAGGGACGAGTGGAGCGGGCGGTCTCGCACTCACCCCTGACATCTCAGCAGGTAGTCGATGAGTGGGACGGGTCGGGCCCGCACTCACCCTAGCCCTCAAGGAGGTGGTGAGTTGTGTCAGCAATAGTCAGTCCAGCCATTTTGGCACAGTCCAAGTTCCCGGCGAGTCCGGAGGGGGCCAAGAACCTTTGGGTTTGCCTGAATCGCCTAGGTTGTACGTAGTATATAAGGGGGAGTGGTGCGAGCGGGATAGCACTTGCCCCTGACATCTCGGTAGGTAGCCAGCGAGTGGGACGGGCTGGGACTGCAGTCTCCCTGGACCTCGAGGAGGTAGCGAGTGCCAGCCTCATCAGGAACTCGCCATCCCAGGCAAGTGGAATCTCACGGACCACTCATCCAGTGATGTATCCTTTACTATTCTACTGTCGTTGTCCTGCCCATAGCTGTTTGGAACAGCAGAGGCATGCTATTTGTAGACCATTTTCAAAAAACTATAAATAGACCCAAGGGGGTACCTCAGAAGGCATGCAAACATGTGTCCTGGTCTTCTTACGCTTTCCGAGGTATCCTTAGCTCAGCACTTGGCTAAGGAGGGGAAGCTCTCTAAGATCTTCTGGGTGTGTGGTGGGACCTCCGTGCTGGAGCCTTGGGTCTGTTCCTTGTGTAAATTCTTTAGTTGTTTGGCTTGTGAGAGAGACGTAAGTGTGCGATTACCCCTTCCCCAAGGGTCAAACTCCATAGCAATCGATTTTTCAGTTTCAACAAGTAGGTCTTGTAGGCAGAATAGCAGACTATTTAGAAGGAAGAGCGGCTTCCTTTTTCTTATTTCTCTCAGCCACAATCTAACTGAACGTGAGTCTGTTAGTGGAAGAATATGGTTTTTTCTTGAGATCTACAAATAGTGGTCTTCTTTACAGAAGACATACTAATGATGGGCTCAGAAATGCCCAAGTCTTGCTTGTTGATAGACTTTCCCTTAGTCTGACTGTATACTGAGAGATCCTGAAAAAAGTCCACTGCCTTATTCTTGAGTGTGGGCACTGGTGCACCAAATACATATTATCCATAATGGACCATTTGATTTTCCTCATGGGGAGCCTTAAGTCACTTATCCCCTTACTATATATATTCCACCATAGTTATGAACATTTTTGTTCACACTTGTGGATCTACCATACATCCAGTGACCATAGATGCTTTCTTTGTCATACCTGTTTGAAGGAAACATCTCCTTCTTAAAAGGTATGGGAGGATTAGATGTCAGGGGCTGAATTAGAACTTTGCCTTTCCCTTTGGGATGGGAAACTTAAGTGTTTCCTTTGAATCCCAACCCCTTCTTACCCTTTTGAGAGAAGGAATCTATCAAGGGTAACACTGACTTAGGCTTAGAGAAACTAACCACAATCCTTCTCTCCCTTTGGAGCTTTTCTTCAGGATCCCTAATGAGACTATTCTTGTATTTAATGGTCCCAATCTGGATGAATGTAATGTTCTTTAGTTGGCTTACTTCCCTCATTTTTTGTTCTAGAAAAGATTTTGAATCAGACTGCTGGGAAGCAGCTAGCTGTAGGGAGTTAATCTTCTCAACCTGCTTCTTGCCCAACTTCTTGATTCTTTTCAAAGCATCCAGAAGTGTACCATACTTTCCAATCAATTGATTGACATCTTTCTCAGATTCATATCCATCTTCATCATAGGATGAAGATGCCTCTAAATTGGGACTAGTCTCACAGCCATACTCAAATGAGGAGCTATATAGAGAATGTACCTTTTCTGAACAAGGCTGCTCCTAGCAGGATTCTTCATCTGACATGGCCATAAGTGTCACAACCCGCATTTTTCCGAATTTAAGAAGTATCAGAGTGTGAGAAAACACGCGTCATGATGCCACGTCGAGCAGGGGATAACGGTCGACGCTCAGGCAAACACCATCTAACTAGACTATGAAAATTCATAAGTTTAAAGATTAGAAAAAATATCAGTTATATTTTTTAAAAGGTCATATCCCTCGGCTCAGTGGATCACCTAGTCTACAGTTTAAAAACTATACTTATACGCGGCGAAAAATACTTTATTTATATTTGACATCCTATGAGAGTGCATAAGTGACCCCCGAGGCCAACTTATACTATGCAAGACTCTAGATTTATATTATATTATAATTATGAAAATGATCTTTTTACATTGCTTGGAAAGTAATGTATGAGTTTTATAAACATGTTGGTCATGAAATATAATAGTAATAGTGTTTTTAGATTTAAAAGTAAATAGCAACCTAGCATAAATCTTCCCAAGAGCAAGTAGACAATCTCCAGAAAGGTAGCAGTTAAGAAAACATATCTAGTATCATAAGGTAAAACTGTAACACCCCCTATCCGTCACATAGCATAAAGCAGTAGGTCCGGCCGGGGCCCGACGCCGTATGCCACAGACAGACCGGGTGGTTACTTATGGAAACCATCCAACCAATCTCAATGTCCTACACAGAGCATTCTAGCGGAAGTAGTTTATAAAAGTTGTAAACAAAGAACCCAGCATTAGAGCACGAATGTCCACTAGTACAATTTAGGAATGTTATACAAAAATACCCAAAACAAGCCTTAAGGCCTTACAAAATGTTTCACTTGAATATTACATGTTTTACAAACCACGGCACGCAGGCCGGTCATACATGAATAAAATAGTAAACACTTCCAATTGGGCCTTCGAGGGCCGGCTTCGCAAAAAGGGCTTTAGCCCGCTATTGACCGCTTGGTCCAGCTGCACCTGCAAGCAACAAACCACCGCATGGTGGCAAAACAAGGCAACATTCAGCAATGCTGACCAAATTATAACGATCCCGCCCCCAACTCGGGGCGGCGATGCTCCTTCCCTGCATTTCATTAGCATAAGTGAGCAATGTTTATATATAGCCATTTCATCACAGACGTTGGCTCGCATGGCCACACGCCCCGTGCTCTCATGGCACATTCTCGGTGAATCGGTCGATGTCACGTCAATTAAAGCCATAGACATTCCGGACTCACCGCCGCCACTTGGACGGCCAAACCTATGAGCAATTTGTCTTCCTGGCCTGGGTCACGACAATTTAAGTCATTGACCGCCGAAGACCCTACTCAATGCCAACGGTAAGTGCCACGTGCCTTTAGGTCTCTTTAACCGAACGACATAGAACGGGTACGGTTCCATCTAACCCGTGCTCACATCACAACGACAATTTAAGCCATTTGCGCGGGTCAAACTTCCACCGAGTCCCATTTCCATCACAAGTCACATAACCCAGTTATGTTTAAGTTGGCTTTCAAGCCACCAAGTTGGCAAGATCTCGTATCCGCCCAGTTTTCCGGGTGCACCTTTGGGTTAGTCCCCAAGGCTCCCTGCTGCAATCTACCGCGTAGAAAACCCGAAAAACAACCAATAGCACGGAGTCTTCTCCGGCATTATGCAATGCAACATCACCGATCCAGACCAACATGTCCAGGTAGGCTTCACACATCATGCCTATGTCCGTTCTCGCTTACGGACTCTAAACAACGGGGACTTCACATATCTACCCGAAGGAACGCCTCCAACTCTCCGCAAACTCGCGAGAGCGGGCTTCCTATGCAAAGAAAGAGAGCTACTCATGCTCAAGATGAGGATCGTTACCATTGTGTTCCTCTTTGGCGCCATGGAAAAGTAATCGGATGAAAACCACCGTACTAGCGTTGCCTCCGTAGATCCGGAGTCGGCTCGCGATTCAGAGCTCCGAAGCTCCTCCAATGGCGGGATCTAGCTCCTTCTTCCTCCCTTGGCTCTCCTCTATCTCTAAGGCTTTAGAAAGAGAACACTTAAGAAAAAGTGAGGGTTTTGAAAGCCTAAACCCGGGTATATCCCTTCAGGAACAACCCCCAGCCGTCGGATCTCAAAATAAGGAAACGAACGGCTTTGATTCGGGGCTGAAATGCCCAATCTGGACCAAACACGGCCTGGCACACGCCCGTGTCCAGGGCCGTGTGCCGCATTCGCCGTCAAAATCGAATCTCCTGGAACCTCACATGGGTATCGAACACGCCCGTGTTCGAGCTGACACGCCCGTGTTCCACCTCACACGGCCATGTGGCCGGTCGTGTACCCCATGATTTTTCCCCAAAATCAACCCGAGCACTGCACGGGTTCTAGGACACGCCCGTGTCCTTACCCGTGTCACCTTGACATGCCTGGGGGGTCGTGTACACGGTCTCGACACTCGACATTTCGTCGAGTGAAGATCGTCGACCTGATGACACGGCCTTGGACACGCCCGTGTCCTAGGCCGTGTGCCTTGTCTCGACGAATTGTCGAGTAAAGCTCGTCGACTCCCCGGGATGATCGTCGAGACAGGTCGACACGCCCTGCGACACGCCCGTATCGCAGGCCGTGTGCCTTATCTCGATGCATCGTCGAGCGAATCTCGTCGACTCCGCGGCTAAGTGTCGACACGGGTCGACACGCCCTGCGACACGCCCGTGTCGCAGGCCGTGTGCCCAGTCTCAACGAATCGTCGAGCGAATCTCGACGACTTCGCGGCTAAGTGTCGACACGGGTCGACACGCCCTGGGACACGGCCGTGTCCCAGGCCGTGTGCCTGCTGCCAGAACCCAAACTGGCCCAAAACGTCCCCCCCTTCGGTCCTTTGAGTTTCGGGGCGTTACAACTCTCCCCCTCTTAAAAGAATTTCGCCCACGAAATTACATAAAGGAAAGACATGTACAAAATCAAAATTTGTATCTGAGCGGAACAACTCCGGATACTCGTCAAGCATAGTCTGCTCTCGCTCCCAAGAGAGCTCCTCACGACCGCAATTGTCCCACCGGACCTTGACCATCCTGATCTCTTTATTGCGTAGCCGCTTGACCTCCGAGTCCTCAATCCGCACGGGCTTGACCTTTGTCGTTAGCCCACTATCCACCGGCACTTGATCGACCGCGATCACTTGCGTAGGCTCTTGTACCGCCTTCCGGAGTACCGAAATATGGAATACATCATGTAAACCACTAAGCTCCACTGAAAGCTTCAACCTATAGGCCGCTTCACCAACTCGCTCCAGAACCTCAAATGGTCCAAGGTATCTTGGGCTTAGCTTTGTCAATCGCCGCACCCGCGAGACACCCTTGAACGACTTGATCTTTAAGTATACATAATCGCCCACAGCGAACTCCACGTTCCTGTGCTTGGCATTATAGTACTTTGCTTGCCGGTCCTGAGCGATAAGCAACCTCTCCCGAATGGTTCTCACCAAAGAAGTAGAATCATCCACTTCCGATCGCTTATACAACTTTAACTCACCCATTTCTAACCAAGACAACGGCGTGCGACATATTCTACCATATAGGGCCTCGAAATGTGCCATCTGAATACTCGCTTGGTAGCTATTATTGTATGCGAACTCCACCAAATAAAGGTGGTCTTCCCATTGCTTTCTGAAATCCAAGACACACATGCGGAGCATGTCTTCCATAGTTCTATTGACCCTCTCGGTCTGCCCATCCGTTTGCGGATGGAAGGCTGTGCTGAACTTCAGCTTCATTCCCAACATTTGCTGCACAAGCCTCCAATCATTGGATGTGAACCGCCCATCTCGGTCACTCACGATGCTGCGGGGCACACCATGAAGCCGCAGTATGTTATCCACATAGAGCTTTGCCAACTTCTCCACCGGATCATCCTTCCTATGCGGAATAAAATGCGACACCTTCGTCAATCGATCAACAACCACCCAAATGGCGTCGTTCCCCTTTTGCGACCTTGGCAAACCGTGCACAAAGTCCATAGAGATGTCGTCAAATTTCCACTCCGGAATAGGCAAGGACTTAAGAAATCCTCCCGGCTTTTGGCACTCCGCCTTTACCAAGGCGCAAGTTTGGCACTTCGCTACGTATAGCGCCACATCCTTTTTCAAACCCGGCCACCAAAACAGTTTCTTCACATCACGGTACGTCTTCGTGCTCCCCGGGTGAATCGAGTACTTGGTATGGTGTGCCTCGTACAACAACTTCACCCGCAAATTGCCCACACTTGGGACGCACAAACGACCGTCTTTCCAAAGCAACCCGTCCTCCACGACGAATTGGGAATTTGACCCATCCAGAGCCTCAACCATGAACTGCTTCATATGAGCATCCATATCCAAAGCCTGCCGAATACGATCAGCCAGGTCATATTGGACTTCAGTACAATTCAGAACTGCTTCAGCACTTGATTGTCTGTCCATACATACAATCTCCAACGCCTCCAACTCTTGCACCAACCGCTCATCGTGCACCGATAGCCAATTGCTTGAGCTGGGGCTCGGAGACTCAACGCGTTCCCGACCGCATTCCCTTTGCCAGGCACGTAGTGGATCTTGAACGTATAGTCCCCCAGGAACTCCATCCACCTACGCTGCCGTATATTCAGATCCTTCTGATCAATAAGATACTTCAGGCCCTTGTGATCGGTGTAGATACCAATCTTCACACCGTACAAGTAGTGTCTCCACAGCTTCAAGGCAAAAATCACGACCTCTAACTCCAAGTAATGGACCGGATAGTTCCTCTCATGCACTTTTAGCTGTCTCGAGCCATAGGCTATTACACTTCCATGTTGCAGTAGCACGCAACCCAAACCGCTGCCCGAAGCATCGCTATAAATCTCATAGCCTTCGGTCCCACATGGCGAACTCAGCACAGGCGCCGTGGTCTACCGACACTTTAACTCCTCAAAAGCTCGTGCGCACTCCGGCGTCCAAACGAACTTATGATCCTTCCTCGTCAATGTAGTGAGAGGTAACGCTATCCACGAGAAGTTCTCTACGAAGCGCCTATAATAGCCGGCAAGCCCCAGAAAACTCCGGACATCCGCTACAGTAGCAAGCTCAGGCCACTCCCGTATTGCAACAATCTTCGCCGGATCCACAGCAATACCCTCTCCACTTACTATATGCCCGAGGAACGCCACTGAGGGTAGCCAAAACTCGCACTTCGAGAACTTGGCATACAACTGATTTCTCCTTAGCGTCTCCAACACCAAATGAAGATGCTTGAAGTGATCTTCCTCACTTTGCGAGTACACCAAAATATCGTCGATGAAGACGATCACAAAATGGTCCCAGTACTCCCTGAACGTCCTGTTCATCAAATCCATGAACACTGACGGCGCATTAGTCAACCCAAACGGCATGACTGTAAACTCATAATGCCCGTATCTCGTACTAAACGCTGTCTTCGGGATATCACTCTCCCTTATTCGCAGCTGATAGTACCTAGCCTTTAGATCCAACTTCGAGTACAATGTCGACCCGACTAACTGATCAAAAAGATCATCAATCCGGGGGATCGGGTACTTGTTCTTCTCGGTCAGCTTGTTGAGCTCCTGATAATCAATACATAGCCTCAAGCTTCCGTCCTTCTTCTTAACAAAGAGGACCGGTGCGCTCCAAGGCGAAGAACTCGGGCGCACATACCCTTGCTCCAACAAATCTTGCAGTTGAACTTTCAGCTCCGCCATTTCCTTAGGCGCTAGCCGATAAGGAGATCGTGACACAGGCTTTGCACCTGGCACTAGCTCGATCGTAAAATCTATCTCCCGCTGAGGCGGGGCTCCAGGAAGATCTGCGGGGAACACATCAGGGTATTCCAATACCACTGAAATACAATCCAACGCGGGCTTCGGCTTTGCAACCTCCACTAGTGTAAAGAACAGTTCTGCTCCGGCACGAACCGCCTTCACCACCTGAAGAGCAGACATCAACGTCTTGCTCGACCCCTTTAAGCCCGTGAAATTCGTCTCATGACTTGCTCCCAGCTTAACTTCCTTGCAACCGCAATCTATATGGGCCTGCTGCTCCGAGAGCCAGTCCATGACAAATATGACGTCGAACTCCACTAACGGAAGTAAAGACGCCCACAGGTCGAACTCCTGCTCCCCAATACGAGTCTTAACATCGCAGATCCTATCCGCTCGCATCGAACACCCATTGGGCAACAACACATCCAACTTATCCTTCTCCATCGAAGAAGGGACTCCGATGCGTGATATAAATCCTTCAGACAAGAAGGAGTGTGAGGCTCCCGTATCGAAGAGTGCTCGTTCCGGATTTTCATAAATCAATACAAATCCTAAACAAGCAGCGGTAATGTAACACGTGCATAACAAGTATTTAAAGAAATTGACTTTCTATAAATTAAATCGTACCTGTCACCACATCAGCTTGTTTGATGGCCTCCTGTTGGCCAAGATTATAGATCCTTGGTTGGGCCGGAGCATAGTGGGATACGGTCGACTCCACCGTCTTTCCCTTCTCTTCATAAGTAGCTCCCGACTTTCTCTCAGACTTAGGACGTCCGCTCCAACAGTCATGGGCGAAATGCCCCGTCTTGCCACAAGTAAAACACGCACCCGGGGTCTGACCCGTAGTCGCCCCAGAAGCACCAGAAGGAGCTGGACCCGAAGTCCTATGCTTCTTGAAAGACCTCCGATAGCCGGACTTTGAAGTAGTCGGCACTTTGAATTCAGATTTCTTCTCACCCAAGCTTTTCTTTGCTTGTACGTTCTTCATGTCCTTCTCCAAGGACCGGGCAGTATTGACCAAGGTTAAGAAACCCTGCATCATCGGCCCCGAAAGTAGTAGTCTCAACTCATCCCTCAAGCCTTTATAGAAGCGATTAGTCTTGCGCTCCTCATCCACGATGGTGGAGATAGAATAACGACTCAGACGAGTAATCTCGTGGAGATATTCATCCACGCTCCTCTCACCCTGTACCAACTTCAGGAACTCATTCTCCAACGCTATCTTCTACGTTGAAGGGAGGTATCTAGTCAAGAACAATCCCGAGAACTCTTCCATCGGAACGACTACAAGTTGTCTACCTCTCAAATGATGCAGCTCCAATCCTTCCCACCACATTCTCGCTTCACCGTCCAAAAGGAACGTAGCGATGGTGGTCATTTGCCACTCCTCTGTCTCCGTTGCTGTTATGACTCTCTTCACCCTGGAGAGCCAGTCTTCAGCCTGAGATGGGGTTCCCAACCCCGAGAATAACGGAGGGTTAAAGCTCATTACATGCTTTAGCTGCCTCTCAGTTGCCCTCCTTGGCACCACCGGTTCCACAACCACTTGCTCCACTCTCCTCAGCTCAGCCTCTTGAAGAGGTTCTTGCTCCAACATAGGAGAGGGCTGCTGCGCTTGCCTTCCAGGCTGCGCATTTATCACGGCCAACACCGCTTCAGCCACCAACCGTATGTTCTCAGCCGATAGAGGTGTTGCGGGAGCAAAATCCGGTGCACTACTAGCCTCAGAAACTCGGCGTTCTGACGGCCCAACACCACTTCTGGTCACCTATAGTGGTACAAAACATCGTTAAGCGACCAAATAAATTGCAAACAGCAATTATAGGAGCACGCAGGATCCTCAAACACGAGTATTTTCATTCCTAAGTGGACATTCATGGGTTCTTTTTACTTGTATTACGATGATGCACACAACGTGCTCACCACCCCTTAAAAAGAATTCGCCCACGAATTCACTTTAAGCCCGACCAAAACCAGTAGTCTGATACCAAATTGTAACACCCCCTATCCGTCACATAGCATAAAGCAGTAGGTCCGGCCGGGGCCCGACGCCGTATGCCATAGACAGACCGGGTGGTTACTTATGGAAACCATCCAACCAATCTCAACGTCCTACACAGAGCATTCTAGCGGAAGTAGTTTATAAAAGTTGTAAACAAAGAACCCAGCATTAGAGCACGAATGTCCACTAGTACAATTTAGGAATGTTATACAAAAATACCCAAAACAAGCCTTAAGGCCTTACAAAATGTTTCACTTGAATATTACATGTTTTACAAACCACGGCACGCAGGCCGGTCATACATGAATAAAACAGTAAACACTTCCATTTGGGCCTTCGAGGGCCAGCTTCGCAAAAAGGGCTTTAGCCCGCTATTGACCGCTTGGTCCAGCTGCACCTGCAAGCAACAAACCACTGCACGGTGGCAAAACAAGGCAACGGTCAGCAATGCTGACCAAATTATAACGATCCCGCCCCCAACTCGGGGCGGCGAGGATCCTTCCCTGCATTTCATTAGCATAAGCGAGCAATGTTTATATATAGCCATTTCATCACAGACGTTGGCTCGCACGGCCACACGCCCCGTGCTCTCAGGGCACATTCTCGGTGAACCGGTCGATGTCACGTCAATTAAAGCCATAGACATTCCGGAGTCACCACCGCCACTTGGACGGCCAAACCTATGAGCAATTTGTCTTCCTGGCCTGGGTCACGACAATTTAGGCCATTGACCGCCGAAGACCCTACTCTATGCCAACGGTAAGTGCCACGTGCCTTTAGGTCTCTTTAACCGAACGACATAGAATGGGTACGGTTCCATCTAACCCGTGCTCACATCTCAACGACAATTTAAGCCATTTGCGCGGGTCAAACTTCCACCGAGTCCCATTTCCATCACAAGTCACATAACCCAGTTATGTTCAAGTTGGCTTTCAAGCCACCAAGTTGGCAAGATCTCGTATCCGCCCAGTTTTCCGGGTGCACCTTTGGGTTAGTCCCCAAGGCTCCCTGCTGCAATCTACCGCGTAGAAAACCCGAAAAACAACCAATAGCACGGAGTCTTCTCCGGCATTATGCAATGCAACATCACCGATCCAAACCAACATGTCCGGGTAGGCTTCACACATCATGCCTATGTCCGTTCTCGCTTACGGACTCTAAACAATGGGGACTTCACATATCTACCCGAAGGAATGCCTCCAACTCTCCGCAAACTCGCGAGAGCGGGCTTCCTATGCAAAGAAAGAGAGCTACTCATGCTCAAGATGAGGATTGTTACCCTTGCGTTCCTCTTTGGCGCCATGGAAAAGTAATCGGATAAAAACCACCGCACTAGCGTTGCCTCCGTGGATCCGGAGTCGGCTCGCGATTCGGAGCTCCGAAGCTCCTCCAATGGCGGGATCTAGCTCCTTCTTCCTCCATTGGCTCGCCTCTCTCTCTAAGGCTTTAGAAAGAGAACACTTAAGAAAAAGTGAGGGTTTTGAAAGCCCAAACCCGGGTATATCCCTTCAGGAACAACCCCCAGCCGTCGAATCTCAAAATAAGGAAACGAACGGCTTTGATTCGGGACTGAAATGCCCAATCTGGACTGAACACGGCCTGGCACACGCCCGTGTCCAGGGCCGTGTGCCGCATTCGCCGTCAAAATCGAATCTCCTGGAACCTCACACGGGTATCAAACACACCTGTGTTCAAGCTGACACGCCCGTGTTCCACCTCACACGGCCGTATGGCCGGCCGTGTACCCCATGATTTTTCCCCAAAATCAACCCGAGCACTGCACGGGTTCTAGGACACGCCCGTGTCCTTACCCGTATCACCTTGACACGCCTGGACCCCAGGCTGTGTACACGGTCTCGACACTCGACATTTCGTCGAGTGAAGATCGTCGACCTGATGACATGGCCTTGGACACGCCCGTGTCCTAGGCCGTGTGCCTTGTCTCGACGAATCGTCGAGTAAAGCTCGTCGACTCCCCGGGACGATCGTCGAGACAGGTCGACACGTCCTGCGACACGCCCGTGTCGCAGGCCGTGTGCCTTGTCTCGATGCATCGTCGAGCGAATCTCGTCGACTCCGCGGCTAAGTATCGACACGGGTCGACACGCCCTGCGACACGCCCGTGTCGCAGGCCGTGTGCCCAGTCTCAACGAATCGTCGAGCGAATCTCGATGACTTTACGGCTAAGTGTCGACACGGGTCGACACGCCCTGGGACACGCCCGTGTCCCAGGCCGTGTGCCTGCTGCCAGAACCCAAACTGGCCCAAAACGTCCCCCCCTTCGCTCCTTTGAGTTTTGGGGCATTACAAAAACTACCAGTGGGCACCAACAAACTGACTCGAACCCACTAGCAAGTATGTATATCAATAAGAAGAACAGAAAACTACCTCACAAGATCAATAAATTGATCTCTACAGTACACGAGATCACCAGCAACAGCATAACAGAACTAGCAGTCTACACGGCTACTAGTCAGAACTTGAGGCATTCAGAGAGGAAAAGAACACGTTAGCAAGTAAGACAACGAAATCAGAATTAGAGCGTTAGATCAAAATGGGACAAAGGAGAGTAAGTAAACATGACAGTAAAAGAAAACACTGTCCCATGTAAGCCAAAGTACACCAAATACTAGGTAACAAAACCAAGCCCTGCTCAAATCCTGCAGAGGCTACAAGGCAAAAAACAAGATAACCTGCCACCATATATTGCATTCAGCAAGGAAGAAACACCTAACAATCCTAATTTGTGAGTAATGGCAGTAGTAAAAGATCATGGACCTGATTTGGTGACCAAAAACAGCCCACCGAACAAAACAGTTCCAACAAAGATTTCACTATGACAACACCAGACCACCACAAACCCAGCCCGTACCTGGGATTAAAAGGTGGCAGCCACAGCAAAACCCAGCCCATACCTGGGACTAAAAAGTGGCGGCCATGGCTCGCACACAAAACATCCCGCTCCTTTAGAGCATCAAGAAAAAGACCACTACCGGCCATAGCCCACGATTCGGCCCTCAAAACAAAGGAAGAACGAATGGCCGACAAGACATCACCACCTAGGAGATAATCACTCGAGAAGAATAGAAACTGAAAGGGAATAACGCTGATCCCAGTTTATAGGAATAAACGATCACAGTAACAGGAATCATCGAACTCAGTTCGACGATTTTCGTCGAACACTGAACGCAGGAAAGAAATCGTCAAACGCAGCTCGATGATTTTCGTCGAGCGCAGGAAAATCGTCGAACGCGGGAAAATCGTCGAATGCAGCTCGATGATTTTCGTCGAGCGCAGGAAAATCGTCGAACGTAGGAAAATCGTCGAACGCAGCTCGACGTTTTTTGTCTTACACAGGTCCAGGAAAAATCGTCAACTCAGCTCGACGATCTTCGCCGACCACATGCAACTAGAGATCGTCGATCTCAGTTCGACGATTATCGTCAAACTCAGATCGACGATCTTCGTCGATCCCATGCAACCAGAGATCGTCGATCTCACTTCGACAATCTTCGTCGAACCCAGATCGACGATCTTCGTCGAACTGGCTGCATTGAGTGCACAACAATCCTGTACCTCCAACTTCATTTCCGACCAATCTTCTTAGCCTAATTCGATCCTATTACTCGCAATATAAGTATGAAAACCAACTGCTATTAGTTCTAAGGCTGAAAGGCTAAATACTACCCAATCCGAGATCAACAGGGAACAATTTGGTAAAAGACAAGACTACAGCAATCCGGCCGAAGACTTGGAGTTTCAGAACTTGAGAAAAATGAAACAAAACATAAAGGAGCATTCATGGTTCAAGGCCCACATGATTTTGACGGAAAATCAGAGCAAAATAATAATCTTAGTAAATATGAATGATAGCAACAAATATGACATGAAAAGGAGAAGAAAAAACTTGGCAAGGGTAGGAGCACCACTTGCCTCAAATTCCAGCGAAGTTTGGTCGGCCCCTTCCTCTCACGCGGCACCAGCAGCACATCACCTAAACCGGAATTCTAGAGTTTTAATGGCGGAAGAGGATCAAACTAGAAATTCCGAGACCCCTAGAAACACCATGAAAATTGATTCTCTTACCGTAGGAATGAATGTCTAGGCGAGAGCACTCCAAATTCGCTTTCGGAATCAAATTACGTCCACTAATGCTCCCTGAATCGGCGTTTGAAGGGTAGCAGGGTTGGCGGTTTTTCTTCCTCTCGAACAGGCGACGGTTTCTCAAGAGACAATGAACAGTCCTAATTTCTAAACCTGAGGCTATAAATATATAAGCAGCGGCTAAATCCCAAATACTTTCTCTCCCTAGACAACCCAAAAGCTTCCAGCCACCCTTTCACCATAACTGCTACTTCTTAAAAAAAAGAACCTATATAGAATACATAATATCACATTATTATAAATAAAATACAAAACTATGCGAACCCTAACATCCCCAAAATTAGACGAAATTCGCACCGTAGCTAAACACCCACGCTACGAACGCAACGGCTAAGTAGAAATCAACCTTCGACGATCAAAACTCGGGTTATCACTACCCGAAGCCAAAACACAAGCATCCCCCGAGAGGCCTCAACGATCACCAAAACAGACCCGGCTTGCTAGGTAACCTTGCCAAACAGGCTACCAACCACAACACAAGGAACCTAAAGAGCTAAGACCACGCTCTAACAAACGGCACATGCCGAAAATGCGTCAACGTAACGCCGAACGAGAATTAAATAATCGCAGAAAAAACGGGGGCGTTACAGTCACTCCCTCTAAAAGAAAGTTTCGTCCCGAAACTCTACGTACACAACTTCTACTATAGAAGGAAAGTAGCAAAACAAGGGCTACTAGAAAGAAACGTACCAATCAAATCAAGGGAACAGATGAGGGTGAGCCTCCCTCATAGCCGACTCTAGCTCCCAAGTCACGCTTTCCAAATCTTGATTCTTCAATAGAACTTTCACCATCGGGATAGACTTTGTCTGCAACACCCGATCTTGAGTATCCAAGATGCGGACTGACACCTCAACATATGAAATATTAGGCTCCAACTGGGGCACAACATCCAAGACTTGTCCACTGCTTCGTACACACTTCCGTAATTGGCTTACATGAAATACATTATGAACATCTGGGAAGTCTGCTGGCAAATCCAGCCTATATGCTGACACGCCAATCCGCTCAACAATCTTAAACGGGCCCACATACCTCGGATCCAATTTCCGGTTCTTACCGAACCTCTTAACACCAACCATCGGGGAAACCTTAAGAAACATAAGGTCTCCTATAGAAAACTCCAAGTCAGACCTATGCCGGTAGGCGTTCTTCTCATATCTCTCCTGAGCTATACAAAACTTTTCTCGAATAAGCTTCACTGCGACTTCCATTTCCTCGAGCGCATCCGGACCCAGCACAGGCGTCTCACCGACCTCGGTCCAAAACAAGGGAGTTCTGCAATGCTTCCCATATAAGGCTTAGAACGGACCCATTTGCAAGCTCTCTTGGTAACTGTTATTGTATGTGAATTCTATAAGCCACAAACGCTCATCCCATGCTCCACCTTGATCAAAGATGTAGCACATGATCATATCCTCAACTATCTTGTTCACTCGCTTAGTCTGACCATTGGTCTGCGGGTGGTAAGCTGTAGAATACCTCAAATCTGTACCCAAACCCTCTTGGAGACTCCTCTAGAAGCGAGATGTAAAACGGGAGTCTCGATCCAAAATGATGCTAACTGGCACACCATGCAATCTGATCACCTCGTTCAATTACAGCTCCGCTATCTTTTTCATCGGATAATCAATCTTATACGGCACAAAGTGAGCACTCTTCGTCAGTCTATCCACTATAACCCAAACAGAATCAAATCTCCTTGGAAATCTCGGTAAGCCCGTAATGAAGTCCATAGAAATACTTTCTCACTTCCATGTAGGGATCTCAAACGGAGTCAACTTGCCACCAGGCCTTCCATGATCGGCCTTCACACGCTTGCAAGTGTGGCACTCAGCAACAAATCGTGCTATATCACCCTTCATCTCATACCACCAGGCAATCTGCTTCAATTCATGATACATCTTTGTAGATCCTGAATGGTAGGAAACACTGGATCCATGAGCCTCTCTGCAAATCATACCCCTGATGTCACCAACAGCAGGGATGCAAAACCTGCCGCGGTACTTCAAAGTACCCGCATCATCGATAGAGAAATCCGACAACTCCCCTCTATCAGTCCTGAGGTACAAGTGTAGAAGATCCGGATCATTCTTCTGGTGCACCCTGGTAAGTGCAATCCAAGACGGCTCTGCCACTGCCAAACTGCTCTGCATGTCACAGCGTCCACGGAAATATCCATCAGGAGGAACTATTCCACTAAACGATCGGCGGTGAGAATAAAGATCTTCCCCATCTTCCGGCTTAGGGCATCGGCCACCACATTGGCCTTGCCAGGATGATACTGTATATCCACATCATAATCGTCCACATACTCTAGCCACCGCCGCTGGCGCAGATTCAACTCCTTTTGTGTGAATACGTACTTTAGACTTTTATGATCGGTGTAGAACTTGCACTGAGCACCATAAAGTAGATGTCTCCACAGCTTTAGCACATAAATCACCGCTGCAAACTCAAGGTCATGCGTTGGGTAATTTCTCTCATGAGTCTTTAATTGCCTTGACCCATACGCAATCACTTTCCCAGCCTGCATCAAAACGCAACCCAGACCAACATGTGAAGCATCCACGTACACATCATACTCCATGCCCTCAATAGGTAGGGTCAGAATAGGAGTAGTGCACAATATGTTCTTTAGTTCCACGAAGGATTCTTCGCACTTCTCGCTAAAAACAAAGGTCGTGTTCTTCTGAGTCAATCTGGTCAAAGGTGTAGCCAGAGTAGAGAAACCCTCCACAAACCTCCTGTAGTAGCCGGCCAAGCTGACCGTGAGTTGCATCTGCTTCAGGTGAAGGAAGTCATTCATTAGTCAGTCATGCTTGACCGAAGGCAAGAACTTCCTCAACAACATCTCCTTGAATAATCCCCAAGAGCAACCAACCACCAAGCTCTCCATTTCCCTAAGCCACCAGCTCTTAGCCAAACCCTTTAGCTGATAGGCGGCTATCATCACTCACTGATGATCTGCAACACTGGAGTACGAGAATATCTCCTCCATGGAGATCAGCCAATCATCTATGACCATGAAATATGTCTTCCCATCATATGTAGGAGGGCTAAGCCTCTGAACATAAAGGCCATAAAGGCCATCTCTATCGGCACCACCACTAGAGGTCTCAGGGGAGCAGGAGGGGGAGGAGCAGCTGACCCCATTGCAGGGGCTTGCACCCCCCTGAGTCTATCCTGCCACCACTGCCACTAGAGACTGGATCCATGCCTGCATCTCCACCATCTGTTGGGTCAAGGAATCGTTGCTCTACCGCAGGCTCTCGATCACCGCATCACTCGGCGCTCCTGAGGACTCACCCTCAGACAGGGGAGTCGACCTAGTCGAAGGACGTCTCGCCACCCTACAACCATAAAAACTGAGGTCAAAACCTAGTACAACAGTTAGAACAAACTACCAGTACAGACAATACATACATAAATATGAACTTTTAACTGCTATACTTGCTCTGGGATTTTATTTTATTTAACAAAAGTGATGATATGCCTAACCTAGGATGGTTAACCACCATCAACTAACTCTTGTGCCTAGATCGGGAATGCATGAATTTATATTTTTTTCTGATTTAAAATCATTTGTGTACATATGTCATCCTGCAAATCTTTAGCTTGGCACATTGTGCTTATGCAATGTTATGTTATGCATGATTGTGGTACGTATTCTAAAAAGGCCCTAATGCATGTCATGAGTGGCGTACGCATGAAAATGTTATGCATCCCATACTACATAACATAATCATGCAACGAAAAAAATACGTGCTGGTCACATTCATTTGGTGAGGTTATGCATCCCATACTACATAACCCTCATATATTGCCCCTATGGTGGATCCATATACAGACACATATTATGCATCCCATACTACAAAATATGCCCCGTATACTTCATGTTATGCTATGAGTGTAGTGTTCGTGCTTTAGCCAAGACATGCTGATGACATATCGGTGTGGGTATGATATGATGCTAAACATCTAATACCTATAAGGAAAGGTTGCCTGACAAATTGTCAAGAAACTTCCCCCTGATACCAACTATCACAACCCACATTTTCTCCGAATTTAAGAAGTATCAGAGTGTGAGAAAACACGAGTCGTGATGCCACATCGAGCAGGGGATAACTGTCGACGCTCAGGCGAATACCATCTAACTAGACTATGAAAATTCATAAGTTTAAAGATTAGAAAAAATATCAGTTATATTTTTCTAAAGGTCGTATCCCTCGGCTCAGTGGATCACCTATTCCACAGTTTAAAAACTATACATATACGCGACGGAAAATACTTTATTTATATTTGACATCCTATAAGAGTGCATAAGTGACCCCCGAGGTCAACTTATACTATGCAAGACTATAGATTTATATTATATTATAAGTAGGAAAACGATCTTTTTACGTTGCTTGGAAAGTAATGTATGAGTTTTATAAAGATGCTGGTCATGAAATATAATAGTAATAGTGTTTTTAGGTTTAAAAGTAACTAGCAACCTAGCATAAATCTTCCCAAGAGCAAGTAGACTATCTCCAGAAAGGTAGCAGTTAAGAAAACATATCCAGTATCATATGGTAAAACTACCAGTGGGCGCCAACAAACTGACGCGAACCCACTGGCAAGTATGTATGTCTCTAAGAAGAATAGAAAACTACCTCACAAGATTAAGAAATTGGTCTCTACAGTACAAGAGATCACCAGCAATAGCACAGCAGAACTAGCTGTCTACTCGGCTACTAGTCAGAACCTGAGGCATTTAGAGAGGAAAAGAACACCTCAGCAAGTAAGACAAGGAAATCAGAATTAGAGCGTTAGATCAAAATGGGACAAAAGAGAGTAAGTAAACATGACAGTAGAAGCAAATACTGTCCCAAGTAAGCCAAAGTACACCAAGTACCAGGTAACAACACCAAGCCCTGCTCAAATCCTGCAGAGGATACAATGCAAAAGACAAGATAACCTGCCACCATATATTGCATTCAGCAAGGAAGAAACACCTAACAATCCTAATTTGTGAGTAATGGCAGTAGTAAAACATCATCGACCTGAGTTGGTGACCAAAAACAGCCCCCCCAAACAAAACAGTTCCAACAAATATTTCACTGTGACAGCACCAGACCACCACAAACCCAGCTCGTACCTTGGATTAAAAGGTGGCAGCCACAGCAAAACCCAGCCCGTACCCGGGACTAAAACGTGGCGGCCACGGCTCGTACACAAAACATCCCGCTCCTTTAGACCGTCAAGAAAAAAACCACTACCTGCCATAGCCCACGATTCGGACCTCAAAACAAAGGAAGAACGAATGGCCGACTAGACATCCCCACCTAGGAGTTAATCGCTTGGGAAGAATAGAAACTGAAAGGGAATAACGTCGATCCCAGCTTATAGTAATAAAAGATCACAGTTGCATGAATCGTCGAACTCAGTTCGACTTTCTAAACCTGAGGCTATAAATATATAAGCTGCGGCTAAATCCCAAATACTTTCTCTCCCTAGCCAACCCAAAAGCTATCAGCTACCCTTTCACCATAACTGCTACTTCTCAAAAAAAAAGAACCTATATAGAATACATAATATCACATTATTATAAATAAAATACAAAATGACGCGAACCCTAACTTCCTCAGAATTCGACGAAATTCGCACTGTAGCTAAACACCCAAGCTTCGAACGCAACGACGAAGTCGAAATCAACCTTCGACGATCAAAACTCGGATTATCACTACCTGAATCCAAAACACAAACATCCCCCGAGAGGCCTCACCGGTCACCAAAACAGACCCGGCTTGCTAGGGAACCTTGCCAAACTGGCTACCAACAACCACACAAGGAAGCTAAAGAGCAAAGTCCACGCTCTAACAAACATCACATGCCGGAAACTCGCCAACGTAAGGCTAAATGAGAATTAAATAATCGCAGAAAAATTGGGGCGTCACAGTCACTCCCCCTAAAAGAAAGTTTCGTCCCAAAGCTTTACGTACACAACTTCTACAATAGAAGGAAAGTAGCAAAACAAGAGCTACTAGAAAGAAACGTACCAATCAAATCATGGTAACAGATGAGAGTGAGCCTCCCTCATAGCCGACTCTAGCTCCCATGTCACGCTTTCCAAATCCTGATTCTTCCATAGAACTTTCACCATCGGGATAGACTTTGTCCGCATCACCCGATCTTGAGTATCCAAGATGCGGACCGGCACCTCAACATATGAAAGATTAGGCTCCAACTGGGGCACAACATCCAATACTTGTCCACTACTTCGCACACACTTCCGTAATTGGCTTACATGAAATACATTATGAACAATTGGGAAGTTTGCTGGCAAATCCAGCCTATATGCCGACACGCCAATCCGCTTAACAATCTTAAACGGGCCCACATACCTCGGATCCAATTTCTGGTTCTTATCGAACCTCTTAACACCAACCATCGTGGAAACCTTAAGAAACACAAGGTTCCCTACAGAAAACTCCAAGTCAGACCTACGCCGGTTGGCGTTCTTCTCATATCTCTCCAGAGCTATAAGAAACCTTTCTCTAATAAGCTTCACTGTGACTTCCATTTCCTCGAGCGCATCCAGAACCAACACAGGCGTCTCACCGACCTCGGTCCAAAACAAGGGAGTTCTGCAGCGCCTCCCATACAAGGCTTCAATCGGAGCCATTTCTAAGCTCTTCTGGAAACTGTTATTGTATGTGAATTCCATAAGCCACAAACGTTCATCCCACGCTCCACCGTGGTCCCAGATGTATCACCTGATCATATCCTCAACTATCTGGTTCACTCGCTCAGTCTGACCTTTGGTCTGTGGGTGGTAAGCTATATAATACCTCAAATCTGTACCCAAACCCTCTTGCAGACTCCTCCAGAAGCGAGATGTAAAACGGGAGTCTCGATCCAAAATGATGCTAACTGGCACACCATGCAATCTGATGACCTCGTTCAAGTACAGCTCTGTTATCCTTTTCATCGGATAATCAATCTTATACGGCACAAAGTGAGCACACTTCGTCAGTTTGTCCACTATAACCCAAACAGAATCAAATCCCCTTGGAGATCTCGGTAAGCCCGTAATGAAGTCCATAGAAATACTTTCCCACTTCCAAGTAGGGATCTCCAACGGAGTCAACTTGCCACCAGGCCTTCCATGATCGACCTTCACACGCTTGCAAGTGTGTCACTCAACAACAAATCGAGCTATATCACCCTTCGTCCCATACCACCAGGCAATCTGCTTCAGTTCATGATGCATCTTTATAGATCCTAGATGGTAGGCAACACTGGATCCATAAGACTCTCATACAAATCATACCCCTGATGTCACCAACAGCAGGGATGCAAAACCTACCGCGGTACTTCAAAGTACCTGCATCATTGATAGAGAAATATGGCAACTCCCCTCTCTCAGTCCAGAGGTACAAGTGCAGAAGATCTGGATCATCCTTCTGGTGCAACCTGGTAAGTTCAATCCAAGACGACTCTGCCACTGCCAAACTGCTCTGCATGTCACAGTGTCCCATGAAAATATCCATCAGGAGGAACTCTTCCAATAAACGATCGGCGGTGAGATTAAAGATCTTCCCCGTCTTCCGTCTCAGGTCATCGACCACCACATTGGCCTTGCCCCGATGATACTGTATATCCACATCATAATCGACCACATACTCTAGCCACCGCCGCTGGCGCAGATTCAACTCCTTCTGTGTGAACACGTACTTTAGACTTTTATGATAGGTGTAGATCTTGCACTGAGCACCATAAAGTAGATGTCTCCACAGCTTTAGCACATAAATCACCGCTGCAAACTCAAGGTCATACATTGGGTAATTTCTCTCATGAGTCTTTAATTGCCTTGACCGATACGCAATCACTTTCCCAGCCTGCATCAAAACGCAACCCAGACAAACATGCAAAGCATCCACGTACACATCATACTCCATGCCCTCAGTAGGTAGGGTCAGAACAGGAGCAGTGCACAATCTGTTCTTTAGTTCCAGGAAGGCTTCTTCGCACTTCTCGCTCCAAATAAAGGCCATGTTATTCTGAGTCAACCTGGTCAAAGGTGCAGCCAGGGTAGAGAAACCCTCCACGAACCTCCTGTAGTAGTCGGCCAACCCTAGGAAGCTTCTAATCTCCTTGGGCATGCCCGGCCTGCTCCAATCCATCACTGCTGCAATCGTTTCTGGGTCGACCGAGATCCCATCCTTATTCAACACATAGCCCAGAAACGAGACCCGAGGCAACCAAAATTCACACTTGCTCAGCTTGGCGAATAACTTGTGGTTCCTCCACTCCGATAGAACCAAGCACAGATGCTGCTCATGCTCCTCAGCACTGCGATAGTAGATTAACACATCATCGATGAATACCACCAAGAACTTGTCTAGAAAGTCCTTGAACACCTGGTTCATCATATCCATGAAAGCTGATGGTGCGTTGGTCAAACCAAACGACATCACTAGAAACTCGAAGTGTCCATGCCTCGATCTAAATGCAGTCCGTGGAATATCTGCATCACGGATCCTGAGCTGATGATATCCAGAATGACGATCGATCTTGGAAAACATCGTGCTGCCACACAACTGATCAAATAAGTCATCGATCCTCGGTAGAGGGTACCTGTTCTTAATTGTGACTTTGTTCAGCTCCCTATAATCGATGCACAGCCTCATCGACTCATCCTTCTTCTTCACAAATAGAACAGGAGCACCCCAAGGCGACGAACTCGGCCTGATAAAACCTTTTGACAACAACTCATCCAACTGGACTCGCAACTCCTCCAACTCACGAGGGGCCATCCGATATGGCGCTTTAGCAATAGGACGCATACCCAGTTCCAAATCAATCACAAACTCAACGTCCCGCTCGGGGAGAAGACCAGGAAGGTCATCAGGAAAAACATCAGAGAAACCATGTACAACAAGAATCTCCTCGAAGCGCGGTACATTGACAGCAGTCCCAACCACCGACACTAAACAAGCAAAACAATCAGAATGAAACAGCTTCTGAGCACATACTGCAGAAATGATAGGAGAATCCTGGCATGGATCAGCATACACACTTCCAGACTGACCGTTGTCCTTCATGAAGTCCAAGCACTTCCCTTTGCACTGAATAACCGCATCATACTTAGACAACCAGTCCATGCCTAGAATAACATCGAAGTCTCTAGATCAATCATCTTCAAGTCTGCCTTCGCAAGAAAGTCCCCCAACATAACAGGGCAATCCAGAACACCCAAATCTGACAACACAGATTCACCAGAAGGGAACTTGACACGGAAGGTATCACGAACTTGATCTAGAATCAACCGATATCACTCTACAAACGCTCTAGCCACAAATGAGTGGGTAGCGCCGGAGTCGAACAGAACACGCGCCCAGCGGTTCTTCACCTTAAATTTCTCTATAGGAGTACATAAGCAACTAAGGAACTACCAAAACAAAACTATAACCATTCTAGCAAATAAAACTTTCAGGCTAGGAAAATAACTAACCTGAGATGACCTGAGTCGAAGATTGAGCCTCCTCGGAAGAGATCACCTTCAGCTTTCCTTTGCCCTTGTCCACACGCTGAGGCGGAGCTAAAGCCTAAAGTGGAACTGCCTGAAGAATAGGCTGGACCTGAGGACACCTTGTCTTGATATGGCCCTTCTGGCCACACTGATAGCAAACTTTATCCTTGGACCAGCACTAGGCAGCTTCATGCCCGGGTCACTTGCAAACAGAACAGGAAGCATCCATCCTAGGAGCACATTGAATAGCATGAACTTGCTGCTTCTTCTGAGCTCCCGCCTTCTTGAAGCACCTCTCAACGGGGTGGCCTGACCGGCCACAGAAGCTACACACTACCTTCTCTTCTTTCCCGAAGCAGCATCGAGTACCTCAGGGTTCTTCTCTTCAGCAGACTTCCTCTTGTCCTTCCTCATTTGCTGGCCTCTATTCTTTGTGGTCTCAATTGCCTCCACTGTCAGAGCAGCCTTTACTACACCTGCATAAGTCTCTGATCCATATGCACTAGCCAACTGCTGAACCTCGCTCCTTAAGCCCCCAAGAACTGCTCGACTCGATCTGCTTCAACACTCACCAACCCAGGTGCAAACTGGCTCAACTTGCTGAACTCTATCTCGGACTCACTGACCGTGAGTTTCCTCTGCTTCAGGTGAAGGAAGTCATTCATTAGTCGGTCACGCTCGACCGAAGGCAAGAACTTCCTCAACATCAACTCCTTGAATAATCCCCAAGAGCAACCGGCCACCAAGCTCTCCATTTCCCTAAGCCACCAGCTCTTAGCCAAACCCTTTAGCTGATAGGTGGCTATCATCACTCTCTGATCATCTACAACACTGGAGTACGAGAACATCTCCTCCATGGAGATCAGCCAATCATCTATGACTATGAAATCTGCCTTCCCATCATATATAGGAGGGCTAAGTCTCTGAAACTGTGAGATAAATCCATCTCTGTCGGCACCACCACTGGAGGTCTCAGGGGAGCAGGAGGGGGAGGAGCAGCTGACCCCTTGCAAGGGCTTGCACCCCCTGAGTCTGTCCTGCCACCACTACCATTAGAGACTGGATATATGCCTGTATCTCCACCATCTGCCTGGTCAAGGAATCGTTGCTCTGCTGCAGGCTCTCGATCACCGCATCACTCTGCGCTCCTGCAGACTCACCCTCAGATAGGGGAGTCGACCTAGTCGAAGGACGTCTCGCCATCCTACAACCATAAAAACTGAGGTCAAAACCTAGTACAACAGTTATAACAAACTACCAGTACAGGCAACACATACATAAATATGAACTTTTAATTGCTATACTTGCTCTGGGATTTTATTTTATTTAACAAAAGTGATATTTTGCCTAACCTAGGATGGTTAACCACCATCAACTAACTCTTGTGCCTACATCGAGAATGCATGAATTTATATTTTTTTTATTTAAAACCATGTGTGTACATATGTCATCCTGCAAATCTTTAGCTTGGCACGTTGTGCTTATGCAATGTTATGCTATGCATGATTGTGCTATGCATTCTAAAAAGGCCCAATGCATGTCATGAGTGGCGTACGCATGAAAATGTTATGCATCCCATACTACATAACATTCTCTTGTAACAAAAAAGAAACGTACCAGTCGCATTCATGTGGTGTGGTTATGCATGTCATACTACATAACCCTCACATGTTGCTCCTATGGTGGATCCATATACAGACACATATTATGCATCCCATACTAAATAATATGCCTCGTATACTTCATGTTAAGCTATGAGTGTAGTGTTTATGCTTCAGCGAAGACGTGTTGATGACATATCGGTGTGTGTATGATATGATGCTAAACATCTAATACCTATAATGAAAGGTTGCCCGAAAAATTGTCAAGCAACCGCCCTCTGATACCAACTGTCACAACCCGCATTTTCTCCGAATTTAAGAAGTATCAGAGTGTGAGAAAACATACGTCGTGATGCCACGTCGAGCAGGGGATAACTATTGACGCTCAGGAGAACACCATCTAACTAGACTATGAAAATTCATAAGTTTAAAGATTAGAAAAAATATCAGTTATATATTTTTAAAGGTTGTATCCCTCGGCTCAGTGGATCACATATTCCACAGTTTAAAAACTATACTTATACGCGGCGGAAAATACTTTATTTATATTTGACATCCTATGAGAGTGCATAAGTGACCGCAGAGGTCAACTTATACTATGCAAGACTCTAGATTTATATTATATTATAAGTAGGAAAACGATTTTTTATGTTGCTTGGAAAGTAATGTATGAGTTTTATAAACATGTTGGTCATGAAATATAATTGTAATAGTGTTTTTAGGTTTAAAAGTAACTAACAACCTAGCATAAATCTTCCCAAGAGCAAGTAGTCTATCTCTAGAAAGGTAGCAGTTAATAAAACATATCCAGTATCATAAGGTAAAACTACCAGTGGGCGCCAATAAACTGACACGAACCCACTGGCAAGTATGTATGTCTATAAGAAGAACAAAAAACTACCTCACAAGATCAAGAAACTGATCTCTACAGTACAAGAGATCACCAACAACAACACAGCAGAACTAGTCGTCTACTCGGCTACTAGTCAGAACCTGAGGCATTTAGAGAGGAAAAGAACACCTCAGCAAGTAAGACAAGGAAATCAGAATTAGAGCGTTAGATCAAAATGGGACAAAAGAGAGTAAGTAAACATGACAGTAAAAGCAAACACTGTCCCAAGTAAGCCAAAGTACATCAAGTACCAGGTAACAACACCAAGCCCTGCTCAAATCCTACAGAGGCTACAAGGCAAAAGACAAGATAACCTGTCAACATATGTTGCTTTCAGCAAGGAAGAAACACCTAACAATCATAATTTGTGAGTAATTGTAGTAGTAAAATATCATGGACCTGAGTTGGTGACCAAAAACAGCCCCCCAAACAAAACAGGTCTAACAAAAATTTCACTGTGACAGCACCAGACCACCACAAACTCAGCCCGTACCTGGGATTAGAAGATGGCAGCCACAGCAAAACCAAGCCCCTACCTGGGACTAAAAAGTGGCAGCCACGACTCGCGCACAAAACATCCTTCTCCTTTAGAGCGTCAAGAAAAAAACCACTACCTGCCATAACACACGATTCGGCACTCAAAACAAAGGAAGAACAAATGGCCGACAAGACATCCCCACCTCGGAGATAATCGCTCGGGAAGAAAAGAAACTGAAAGGGAATAACGCCGATCCCAGCTTACAGGAATAAATGATCACAGTTACAGGAATCGTCGAACTTAGTTTGATGATTTTCGTCGAACATCGAACGCAGGAAAAAATCGTCGAACACAGCTCGATGATTTTCGTCGAGCGCAAGAAAATAGTCGAACGCAGGAAAATCGTCGAACGCAGCTCGGCGATTTTCGTCGAGTGCAGGAAAATCATCGAACGCAGGAAAACCGTCGAACGCAGCACGACGATTTTCGTCGAACACAGGTCCAGGAAAAATCGTCGACTCAACTCAACGATCTTCGCTGACCACAGGCAACTGGAGATCGTCGGTCTCAATTCGACGATTATCGTCGAACTCAGATCGACGATCTTCGTCGATCCCATGCAACCAGAGATCGTCGATCTCAGTTCGATGATCTTCGTCGAACCCAGATCGACGATCTTCGTCGAACTGGCTACATTGAGTGCACAGCAATCCTATACCTACAACTTCGTTTCCGACCAATCTTCTTAGCCTAATTCGATCTTATTACTCACAATATAAGTATAAAAACCCACTGCTAATAGTTCTAAGGCTGAAAGGCTAAATACTACCCAATCCGAGATAACCAGGGAACAATTTGGTAAAAGACAAGACTACAGCAATCCGACCGAAGACTTGGAGTTTCAGAACTTGAGAAAATTGAAAAAAAAAACATAAAGGAGCATTCATGGTTCAAGGCCCACATGATTTTGACGGAAAATCAGAGCAAAATAATAATCTTTGGAAATATGAATGATAGAAACAAATATGACATGAAAAGGAGAAGAAAAAACTTGGCAAGGGTAGGAGCACCACTTGCCTCAAATTCCAGCGAAGCTTGGTCGGCCCCTTCCTCTCACGCGGCACCAGTAGCACAACACCTAAACCAGAATTCTAGAGTTTTAATGGCGGAAAAGGATCAAACCAGAAATTCCGAGACCCCTAGAAACACCATGAAAATTGTAACACCCCCTATCCGTCGCATAACATATAGCAGTAGGTCCGGCCGGGGCCCGACGCCATATACCACAGACAGACCGGGTGGTTACTTATGGAAACCATCCAACCAATCTCAACGTCCTACACAGAGCATTCTAGCGGAAGCAGTTAATATAAGTTGTAAACAAGAACCCAGCATAAGTGCACGAATGTCCACTAATACAACATTTAGGAATGTATACAAAAATACCCAAACATTGGCCTTAAGGCCTTACAAAAAGTTTCACTTGTCCGTTTCATGATTTACCAACCTCGGCACGCAGGCCGGCCATACATGAATAAAAATAGAAAACATTTGACTTGGGCCTTCGAGGGCCAGCTTCGCAAAAAGGGCTTTAGCCCGCTATTGACCGCTCGGTCCAGCTGCACCTTTAAGCAAACAAACCACCGCACGGTGGCAAACAAAGCAACGGTCAGCAATGCTGACCAAATTATAACGATCCCGCCCCCAACTCGGGGCGGCGATGCTCCTTCCCTGCATTTCATTAGCATAAGCGAGCATTATAAATATAGTCATTTCATCACATGCGGAGGCTCAACGGTCACACACCCCGTGCACTCAGGGCACATTCTTGGTGAACGCAGTCTAAGTCTGCCGACTCACCGCCATCCTCTCTTGGACGGCCAAACAATGAGCAGTTTGTCTTCCTGGCATGGGTCACGGTAATTAAAACCATAGACCGCCGAAGACCCTCATCTATGCCAACGGCCCTAATCCGAATGACATAGAGTGGGTACGGTTCCATCTAACCCGTGCTCACAACGCAACAGTAATTTAAACCATATGCGCCCGCAACGGTAATTTAAACCATATGCGCAGGTCAAACTTCTACCGAGTCCCATTTTCATCACAAGTCACATAACCCGGTTATGTTCAAGTTGGCTTCCAAGCCACCAAGTTGGCAAGACCTCGTATCCGCCCAGTTTTCCGGGTGCACCTTTGGGTTAGTCCCCAAGGCTCCCTGCTGCAATCTACCGCGTAGAAAACCCGAAAACACCAAATAGCACGGAGTCTTCTCCGGCCTTAAGCAATGCAACATCACCGATCCAGACTAACATGTCCGGGTAGGCTTCAACCAAAATGCCTATGTCCGTTCTCGCATACGGACGCTAAACAACGGGGACTTTACATATCTACCCGAAGGAACGCCTCCAACTCTTCGCAAATTCGCGAGAGAGGGCTTCCTATGCTAAGAAAGAGGGCTATCATGCTCACAAGTGAGGATCGTTACCCTTGCGTTCCTCTTTGGCGCCATCGAAATGTAATCGGATAGAAATCACCGCACTTGCGTTGCCTCCGTGGATCCGAAGTCGGCTTGCGATTCGGAGCTCCGAAGCTCCTCCAATGGAGGATCTAGCTCCTCTTCCTCTTGCCATAGCTCTTCTTTCTCCAAGGGTTTGGAGAGATGAAAAGGGGGTGAAAAGTGTGGATTTTTCTAAGTCATACCTGAGTATATACTCTCAGGAACCATCCCCAGCCGTCGGATCTCAACCTAAGAAAACGAGCGGCTTTGATTCGGGGCTGAAATGCCCAAACTGGGTCGAACACGGCCTGGCACACGCCCGTGTCCAGGGCCGTGTGCCGCATTCGCCATCAAAATCGAATCTTCTGAACACGCACACGGGTATCGGACACGCCCATGTTCGAGCTGACACGCCCGTGTTCCAGCTGACACGGCCGTGTAGCCGGCCGTGTACCCCATGATTTTTCCCCCGTTTCCAACCCGAGCACTGCACGGGTTCTAGGACACGCCCGTGTCCTTGCCCGTGTCACATTGACACGCCTGGGCACCCAGGCCGTGTACACGGGACATTTCGTCGAGGGGAGAACGACGACTGGATGACACGGCCTTGGACACGCCCGTGTCCTAGGCCGTGTGCCTTGTGTCGACGATCGTCGAGTGAATCTCGACGATTTCACCTTGACGATCGTCGACACGGGTCGACACGCCCTGCGACACGCCCGTGTCGCAGGCCGTGTGCCCATTCTCGACGAATCGTCGAGAATAACTCGACGATTTCACGGCTAAGTGTCGACACGGGTCGACACGCCCTGCGACACGCCCGTGTCGCAGGCCGTGTGCCCTTTCTCGTCGAATCGTCGAGTATAACTCGACGACTTCGCGACTAAGTGTCGGCACACACTTGACACGCCCTGGGACACGCCCGTGTCCCAGGCCGTGTGCCGTCAGCCAGAAACCAAAACTGGCCCAAAACGTCCCCCTTTGCTCCTTTGAGTTTCGGGGCGTTACAACTCTCCCCCTCTTAAAAGAATTTCGCCCACGAAATTACATAAAGGAAAGATATACAAAAACAACATTTGTACCTGAGCGGAACAACTCCGGATACTCGTCAAGCATAGTCTGCTCTCGCTCCCAGGAGAGCTCCTCACGACCGCAATTGTCCCATCGGACCTTGACCATCCTGATCTCTTTATTGCGTAGCCGCTTGACCTCCGAGTCCTCAATCCGCACGGGCTTGACCTTTGTCGTTAGCCCACTATCCACCGGCACCTGATCGACCGCGATCACTTGCGTAGGCTCTTGCACCGCCTTCCGAAGCACCGAAATGTGGAATACATCGTGTAAACCACTTAGCTCCACAGAAAGCTTCAACCTATAGGCCGCTTCTCCAACTCGCTCCAGAACCTCAAACGGTCCAAGGTACCTCGGGCTTAGCTTTTTCAACCGTCGCACCCGCGAGACACCCTTGAACGGCTTGATCTTTAGGTACACATAATCACCCACAGCGAACTCCACGTTCCTGTGCTTGGCATTATAGTACTTTGCTTGCCGGTCCTGAGCGATGAGTAACCTCTCCCGAATGGTTCTCACCAAAGAAGTAGCATCATCCACTTCCGATCGCTTATACAACTTCGACTCGCCCGTTTCTAACCAAGACAACGGCGTGCGACATCTTCTACCATATAGGGCCTCGAAAGGCGCCATCTGAATACTTGCTTGGTAGCTGTTGTTGTATGCGAACTCCACCAAATAAAGGTGGTCCTCCCATTGCTTTCCAAAGTCCAAAACACACATGCGAAGCATGTCTTCCATGGTTCTATTGACCCTCTCGGTCTGCCCATCCGTTTGTGGATGGAAGGCTGTGCTAAACTTCAGCTTTGTTCCCAACATTTGCTACACCAGCCTCCAATCATTGGACGTGAACCGCCCATCTCGGTCACTCACGATGCTGCGGGGCACACCATGAAGCCGTACTATATTATCCACATAGAGCTTCGCCAGCTTCTCCACCGGATCGTCCTTCCTATGCGGAATAAAATGCGACACCTTCGTTAATCGATCCACGACCACCCAAATGGCGTCGTTCCCCTTTTGCGACCTTGGAAAACCGTGCACAAAGTCCATAGAGATGTCGTCAAATTTCCACTCCGGAATAGGCAAGGACTTAAGAAATCCTCCCGGCTTTTGGCACTCCGCCTTTACTAAGGCGCAGGTTTGGCACTTCGCTACGTATAGCGCCACATCCTTTTTCAAACCCGGCCACCAAAATAGTTTCTTTATATCGCGGTACATCTTCGTGCTCCCCGGGTGAATCGAGTACTTGGTATGGTGTGCCTCGTACAACAACTCCACCCGTAAATTGCCCACACTTGGGACGCACAAACGACCGTCTTTCCACAGCAATCCGTCCTCCACAACGAATTGGGAATTTGACCCATCCAGAGCCTCTATCATGAACTGCTTCATATGAGCATCCATATCCAAAGCCTGCCGAATCCGATCAGCCAGGTCATATTGGACTTCAGTCCAATTCAGCACTGCTTCAGCACTAGATTGTCTATCCACACAAACAATCTCCAACGCCTCCAGCTCCTGCACCAACCGCTCATCATGCACTGATAGCCAATTCGCTTGAGCTGGGGCTCGGCGACTCAACGCGTCCGCAACCGCATTCCCTTTGCCAGGCACGTAGTGGATCTTGAAAGTATAGTCCCCCAGGAACTCCATCCACCTACGCTGCCGCATATTCAGATCCTTCTGATCAATCAGGTACTTTAGGCTCTTGTGATCGGTGTAGATATCAATCTTCACACCGTACAAATAGTGTCTCCACAGCTTCAAGGCAAAAATCACGGCCGCTAACTCCAAGTCATGGACCGGATAATTCCTCTCGTGCACTTTTAGCTGTCTCGAGCCATAAGCTATCACGCTGCCGTGCTGCAATAGTACGCAACCCAAACCGCTGCCTGAAGCATCGCTATATATCTCATAGCCTTCGGTCCCCACCGGCGAACTCAGCACAGGCGCCGTGGTCAACCGACACTTCAATTCCTCAAAAGCTCGCGCGCACTCCGGCGTCCAAACGAACTTATGCTCCTTCCTCGTCAAAGTAGTGAGAGGTAGCGCTATCCGCGAGAAGTTCTCTACGAAGCGCCTATAATAACCGGCAAACCCCAAAAAGCTCCGGACTTCTGCTACCGTAGCAAGCTCAGGCCACTCCCGTATCGCAACAATCTTCGCCGGATCCACCGCAATACCCTCTCCACTCACTATATGCCCGAGGAACGCTACTGAGGATAGCCAAAACTCGCACTTCGAGAACTTGGCATACAACTGGTTTCTCCTTAGCGTCTCCAGCACCAAATGAAGATGCTTGAAGTGATCTTCCTCACTTTGCGAGTACACCAAAATATCGTCGATGAAGACGATCACGAAATGGTCCAAGTACTCCCTGAACGTTCTGTTCATCAAATCCATGAATACCGACGGCGCATTAGTCAGCCCAAACGGCATGACCGTAAACTCATAATGCCCGTATCTCGTACTAAACGTTGTCTTCGGGATATCACTCTCCCTTATCCGCAGCTGATAGTACCCAGACTTGAGATCTAACTTCGAGTACACCGTCGACCCGACTAACTGATCAAAGAGATCATCAATCCTAGGGATCGGGTACTTATTCTTCTCAGTCAGCTTGTTTAGCTCCCGATAATCAATACACAATCTCAAGCTTCCATCCTTCTTCTTAACAAAGAGGACCGGTGCGCTCCAAGGCGAAGAACTCGGGCGCACATACCCTTGCTCCAACAACTCTTGCAGTTGAACTTTCAGCTCCGCCATTTCCTTAGGCGCTAGCCGATACGGAGATCGTGACACAGGCTTTGCACCTGGCACTAGCTCGATCGTAAAATCTATCTCCCGTTGAGGCGGGGCTCCAGGAAGATCTGCGGGGAACACATCAGGGTATTCCGATACCACTGAAATACAATCCAACGCGGGCTTCGGCTTTGCAACCTCCACTAGTGTAAAGAACAGTTCTGCTCCAGCACGAACCGCCTTCACCACCTGAAGAGCAGACATCAACGTCCTTGCTCGACCCCTTTAAGCCCGTAAAAGTCGTCTCACGACTCGCTCCCAGCTTGACTTCCTTGCTACCGCAATCTATATGGGCCTGCTGCTCCGAGAGCCAGTCCATGCCAAATATGACGTCGAACTCCACTAACGGAAGTAAAGACGCCCGCAGGTCGAACTCCTGCTCTCCAATACGAGTCTTAACCTCGCAGATCCTAACCGCTCGCATCGAACACCCATTGGGCAACAACACATCCAACTTGTCCTTCGCCATCGAAGAAGGGACTCCGATGCGTGATATAAATCCTTCGGACAAGAAGGAGTGTGAAGCTCCCGTATCGAAGAGTGCTCGTGCGGGATTTTCACAAATCATTACAAATCCTAAACAAGCAGTGGTAAGGTAACATATACATAACAAGCATATAAAGGAATTGACTTGCTATAAATTAAACCGTACCTGTCACCACGTCAGCTTGTTTAATGGCCTCCTGTTGGCCAAGATTGTAAACCCTTGGTTGGGCCGGAGCATAGTGAGATGCGGTCGACTCCACCGCCTTTCCCTTCTCTTCGTAGGTAGCTCCTGGCCTCCTTTCGGACTTAGGACGTCCGCTCCAACAATCACGGGCGAAATGCCCCGTCTTGCCACAAGTGAAGCACGCGCCCGGGGTCCGACTCGTAGTCGCCCCAGAAGCACCAGAAGGAGCTGGACCCGAAGTCCTATGCTTCTTAAAGAATCTTTGATAGCCAGACTTTGAAGTAGTCGGCACTTTGAACCCAGATTTCTTCTCGCCCAAGCCTTTCTTCGCTTGTACACTCTTCATGTCCTTCTCCAAGGACCGGGCAGTATTGATCAAGGTTAAGAAACCCTGCGTCATTGGCCCCGACAGTAACAATCTCAGCTCATCCCTCAAGCCTTCATAAAAACGATTAGTCTTGCGCTCCTCATCCATGATGATGGAGCTAGAATAACGACTCAACCGCGTAAACTCGTGGAGATATTCATCCAAGCTCCTCTCACCCTGCACCAACTTCAGGAACTCATTCTCCATTGAAATCCTCTGAGTAGAAGGGAGGTATCTTGCTAAGAACAATTCCGAGAACTCTTCTATCGGAACGTCTATCAGTTGTCTACCTCTCAAATGATGCAGCTCCAAACCTTCCCACCACATCCTCGCTTCCCCATCCAGAAGAAACGTAGCGATGGTGGTCATTTGCCACTCCTCCGTCTCCGTCGCTGTCATGACTCTCTTCACCCTAGAGAGCCAGTCTTCAGCCTGCGATGGGGTTCCCAACCCCGAGAATAACGGAGGGTTAAAGCTCATTACATGCTTCAACTGCCTCTCAGTCGCCCTCCTTGGCACTATTGGTTCTACAACCACTTGCTCCATCCTCCTCGGCTCCGCCTCTTGCAGAGGTACTTGCTCCATCACAGGAGCGGGCTGCTGCGCTTGCCTTCCAGGCTGCGCATTGATCACGGCCAACACCGCTTCAGCCACCAATCGTATATTTTCAGCCGACAAAGGTGTTGCTGGAGCAACTTCTGGTGCACTACTAGCCTCAGAACCTCGGCGTTCTGACGGCCCAACACCACTTCGGGTCACCTATAGTGGTACAAAACACCGTTAAGCGACCAAATAACATTGCAAACAGCAATTATAGGAACACGCAGGTTCCTCAAACACGAGTATTTTCATTCCTAAGTGGACATTCATGGGTTCTTTTACCATTATAACGATGACGCACACAATGTGCTCACCACCCCTTAAAAAGAATTCGACCACGAATTCCGTTTAAGCCCGACCAAAACCAGTAGTCTGATACCAAATTGTAACACCCCCTATCCGTCGCATAGCATATAGCAGTAGGTCCGGCCGGGGCCCGACGCCATATACCACAGACAGACCGGGTGGTTACTTATGGAAACCATCCAACCAATCTCAACGTCCTACACAGAGCATTCTAGCGGAAGCAGTTAATATAAGTTGTAAACAAGAACCCAGCATAAGAGCACGAATGTCCACTAATACAACATTTAGGAATGTATACAAAAATACCCAAACATTGGCCTTAAGGCCTTACAAAAAGTTTCACTTGTCCGTTACATGATTTACCAACCTCGGCACGCAGGCCGGCCATACATGAATAAAAATAGAAAACATTTGACTTGGGCCTTCGAGGGCCAGCTTCGCAAAAAGGGCTTTAGCCCGCTATTGACCGCTCGGTCCAGCTGCACCTGCAAGCAAACAAACCACCGCACGGTGGCAAACAAAGCAACGGTCAGCAATGCTGACCAAATTATAACGATCCCGCCCCCAACTCGGGGCGGCGATGCTCCTTCCCTGCATTTCATTAGCATAAGCGAGCATTATAAATATAGTCATTTCATCACAGGCGGAGGCTCAACGGCCACACACCCCGTGCACTCAGGGCACATTCTTGGTGAACGCAGTCTAAGTCTGCCGACTCACCGCCATCCTCTCTTGGACGGCCAAACAATGAGCAGTTTGTCTTCCTGGCATGGGTCACGGTAATTAAAACCATAGACCGCCGAAGACCCTCATCTATGCCAACGGCCCTAATCCGAACGACATAGAGTGGGTACGGTTCCATCTAACCCGTGCTCACAACGCAACGGTAATTTAAACCATATGCGCCCGCAACGGTAATTTAAACCATATGCGCAGGTCAAACTTCTACCGAGTCCCATTTTCATCACAAGTCACATAACCCGGTTATGTTCAAGTTGGCTTCCAAGCCACCAAGTTGGCAAGACCTCGTATCCGCCCAGTTTTCCGGGTGCACCTTTGGGTTAGTCCCCAAGGCTCCCTGCTGCAATCTACCGCGTATAAAACCCGAAAACACCAAATAGCACGGAGTCTTCTCCGGCCTTATGCAATGCAACATCACCGATCCGGACTAACATGTCCGGGTAGGCTTCAACCAAAATGCCTATGTCCGTTCTCGCATACGGACGCTAAACAACGGGGACTTTACATATCTACCCGAAGGAACTCCTCCAACTCTTCGCAAACTCGCGAGAGAGGGCTTCCTATGCTAAGAAAGAGAGCTATCATGCTCACAAGTGAGGATCGTTACCCTTGCGTTCCTCTTTGGCACCATCGAAATGTAATCGGATAGAAATCACCGCACTTGCGTTGCCTCCGTGGATCCGAAGTCGGCTTGCGATTCGGAGCTCCGATGCTCCTCCAATGGCGGATCTAGCTCCTCTTCCTCTTGCCTTAGCTCTTCTTTCTCCAAGGGTTTGGAGAGATGAAAAGGGGCTGAAAAGTGTGGATTTTTCTAAGTCAAACCCGAGTATATACTCTCAGGAACCATCCCCAGCCGTCGGATCTCAACCTAAGAAAATGAGCGGCTTTGATTCGGGGCTGAAATGCCCAAACTGGGCCGAACACGGCCTGGCACACGCCCGTGTCCAGGGCCGTGTGCCGCATTCGCCGTCAAAATCGAATCTTCTGAACACGCACACGGGTATCGGACACGCCCGTGTTCGAGCTGACACGCCCGTGTTCCAGCTGACACGGCCGTGTAGCCGGCCGTGTACCCCATGAGTTTTCCCCCGTTTCCAACCCGAGCACTGCACGGGTTCTAGGACACGCCCGTGTCCTTGCCCGTGTCACATTGACACGCCTGGGCCCCCAGGCCGTGTACACGGGACATTTCGTCGAGGGGAGAACGACGACTGGATGACACGGCCTTGGACATGCCCGTGTCCTAGGCCGTGTGCCTTGTCTCGACGATCGTCGAGTGAATCTCGACGATTTCACCTTGACGATCGTCGACACGGGTCGACACGCCCTGCGACACGCCCGTGTCGCAGGCCGTGTGCCCATTCTCGACGAATCGTCGAGAATAACTCGACGATTTCACGGCTAAGTGTCGACACGGGTCGACACGCCCTGCGACACGCCCGTGTCGCAGGCCGTGTGCCCTTTCTCGTCAAATCGTCGAGTATAACTCGACGACTTCGCGACTAAGTGTCGGCACACACTTGACACGCCCTGGGACACGCCCGTGTCCCAGGCCGTGTGCCGTCAGCCAGAAACCAAAACTGGCCCAAAACGTCCCCCTTTGCTCCTTTGAGTTTCGGGGCGTTACAAAAATTGTATCTCTTACCATAGGAAAGAAGGTCTAGGCGAGAGCACTCCAAATCCGCTTTCGGAATATAATTCCGTCCACTAACGCTCCCAGAATCGGCGCCGGGAGGGTAGCAGGGTTGGCGGTTTTTCTTCCTCTCGAACAGGCGACAGTTTCTCAATAGATAATGAATAGCCCTAATTTCTAAACCTGAGGCTATAAATATATAAGCAGCGGCTAAATCTCAAATACTTTCTCTCCCTAGCCAACCCAAAAGCTGTCAGCCACTCTTTCACCATAACTGCTACTTCTCAAAAAAAAGAACCTATATAGAATGCATAATATCACATCATTATAAATAATATACAAAACGACGCGAACCCGAACATCCTCAGAATTCGACGAAATTCGCACTATAGCTAAACACCCAAGCTATGAACGCAATGAAGAAGTCAAAATCAACCTTCGACGAACAAAACTCGGGTTATCACTACCCGAAGCCAAAACACAAGTGTTGGGTATTGTATCCATGATTACCTAGATTTGAGGAAGCCCCCTGTCAAGCTAAGATGAATTCACAATGTATTTGATGAAACATTTTAAGTTGTACTTGCAGTTTCTCCACGCTAAGTGCACACCAATGTCAGGGTGCAGTAGGTCAATATACACGGGTCTGCACGACGTAATCCCTCGTTGAGCAGATCAGTGTGTTGGCCTATGTGTACTCTCTCTATTGGAGTGCACTTGCTTTCAAGTACAGGGCCGTTCATATGCAAGCAAAAACAAGGAGCATGGAGGATCAAGGAGCAGCTCCTAGGTGGAAGACGAAAAATCATCCAAGGCAAATTCGACGAGAATCACCAAGTGATTCTCGCCGAATCGGCGAGAATCACTAGTGATTCTCGCCGAATCGACGAGAATCATTAGTGATTCTCGCCGACTCCTCTGGCCACCTCTAAATGGTGCCAAGTAAGATTCGGCGAGAATCACTAGTGATTCTCGCCGAACCAGTGGCCAAGCAGCCCATGTACACAAAGTGAAATTCGTTGAGAATCAATAAGTGATTCGACGAGAATCACAAACGATTCTCGACGAATCGTCGAGAATCACTTGGTGATTCTCGCCGATTCGTCGAGAATCGCCTGCGATTCTCGCCGAATTTTCCTTGGCGTTTTCTCTGGAATTTCCTGAACCAGATTCTGCCTTTGGACCAGTTTGAACCGGATTTCGGGGTTATACCTGTGGGTCCCACAACGGTCAAATTTGTTGTATCTACAGGGTATAAATACATGGGTATTTTGAACAGTAAATCCACGGATAAGAGAGAAAGAAAAACCGAGCCGCGACGTAACCCTAAATTCGCGAAATCGCTCCGCTCCGCCGCCGCCGCTGCTGATCGCTCTTCTTCCCGATCTCCGGTGACAGAAGCTTAGCAAAGCTTGAGTCTCACGCGTCTATCCGAAGATCTCTTGTCTCTCGATTTGTTGACCGGGAAAAACTCCCCCGTCTGAATCGATCGAGATGACTGATCCTAGAGTGACCGTTGGTAGACCTAGCTTGCTTCGCTACGAAGTTTAGATCTCCAAGTTCTGCAGCCGCTCTTCATCGTAGCTGCCGATCCCGAAGCTAGCCGCCGCTCGTGTGCCGCCGCCGATTCCGGGGAGATCTTCTCCAAGAGAGACCGAGGTTGTAGACTCTTCATCGACTTCAAGAACACGTCGTCGAACGAAGAGGAACACCGTAGTCTCCGAAAGAAGTTTGTATCTCATATACATTCCATATTTACTTTTGTTGTAAAGGAACTTTTGTTCCGTGTTGTAAGGGTTGGGTGCAACCCGTTTTGTGGGAGTGTTGACTCTCACGTGTGGAAGGGCTCCTTCCGTTAGTGAAGGGATTGGATTTCAATCCCGTTGGAGAAGTGACCGAGTCGTCCCTTGTTGGGGAGATAGGTCGAAGGGGGAAAGTGGATGTACCCAAGTCGGGGAACCACTATAAATTTGCTGTGTATTCTGTGTGCTGTGCTTGTTGTTTTTATTGTGCAGGTACATCCGTAAATTCCGCAAAAGAACCACACGTCACCTATTCCCCCCCCCCCCATAGGTGCACATAGCTGACACTAGGTGGACTTTCAAGTGGTATCAAAGCGAGGTTGCTCTTCAAAAAGGTTTACACCTTGAGTAGAATCCTGCCACCAGTGTCAGAAGCATGGATCTGGATTATGACGTATTGCCACTCAAACTCCCTGCATGCACAAAGGATTATTATCCCATCTGGAGGATGAGAGTGTTATTTCACCTGGATGCCATCGATCCACGAGCATCCCTCATCCTGGAAGAGGGTCCGTTTATCCCCATGAAGACCTCCGACTCTGGGATCCAAGTGCCCATGGGCATTGCTGAGATGTCTGAGATGGAACTATCTCTATTTCACTTGGACGAGAGGATTCGACAAATTATCATGGATGTCTGGTCTGGAGCCTCTCGCTCTAGATTGGAAAAATGTACAACGGCTAAATCTCTGTGGATGATGATCTCAGAGCTGATGGGGGGGTCAGAGAAAGCTGAAATATGCTGCCAATCAGAGGATGAGGCGTATGTGGGGGTCCTCACTTCTGAAGATGAATGCAAGGATCCTTCGGATTGCATCAGAGCTCCAGTATCCTTGTCAAAGACTGAAGAAGATAGTGAGGAAAGCAGCTCCGACGAGGACGAAACATTGGTCACTAATTCTAATGACAATAACTCAGATGAGAAGGTATCATCTTCATCCTGCCCCATATATTTCGACTTTTCTGAAGACAGAAACTGCTCTCCTCCAGAAAATACTGATTCCCTGAAGAGAGCCCTTCAGGAAAGCAATCTACTTGCTGAGGAGCAAGCTCGAGAGATTGCTCGACTGAAGATCTTGTTGGTTCTCCAATTGGCGTCCAACAAGGTCAAGGACTCTAAGATCTCAGCTCTAGAGAATAGTCTAGATAATGAGAAACGTATAGTATCTAACTTTTCCAAAGTTGATGCTATAAAGAGAAAACAAGAAACCGGGTGGATCTCCCGGATTATCCAAGGATGGAGAAATGGGGAAACGGTGTTCCGACCTCCCACTCCAAGCGGGAAGGCAACTCATCATGCCTTCAGGTATGACTACAGGAATAATCATGGTCACTGCAAGGGTGATCTGTCCCCATGTGGAAACATCCATAGTGCAAGAGGCGTCATGGCCACCCATGAGGAAATACCTAAGGCTCATTCTGAGCCCTTTGTATTCACGGCCACTGCCACAACAAACTGTGGATCTGCATGTCCTAGTTCACAGAAGAATTCTCTCCATTCGAGGACACGGGATAGGGAGAATAGAAGTCATGATGTCAGGCGTCATGGAGCCTCAGCAAGGAAGATGCCTGAAAGAATGGCACCACCTTCTCGGCCTCATAACGCTCACATCATGAATTCGTTCCACCCTTCATCATGCCTCGATGGAAGAGGAATTTGTGCAACAAGAATATGCCCTATCCCTTTGAGACCTAGGACCGTGACTACATCAGTCACTAGATCAGGTTGAAAACGGCGATACAACATTCACTCTTGTTGGTGCTGCGGCAAAGTGGGACACTTTGCCATTGACTGTTGGCACAACCTCTCTGTGCCCACAGCAAGGGCTTATCCACATTATAGGGACAGAGGCAGTCTTCCAGACAGGTTTTCTCAAGGAAGGCAGTTGCGTGCTTATGCTAATAGAAACCTAGGACCCAATATGATTTGGGTTCCTAAGGTAAAGTAATTCTGTCGTGCAGGGTAGTTTAGATCCCCGTAAAGACGATGGGATCTGGACAGTAGGTGGCTCAAGGCTAACGTGGAACAAGCATCTGCAATATCAGATGTGCTACCTGTTTGAGCATACTCACATTGGGCTTCTGAAGTGTTCTACCTGTGGGACTAAGCCAATGACTCTCCAAAATCCCAGGTAATTTTGATCAGTTCAAGGACTTGTGTCATGATGGATCCTCACTCAAAATATATATACTTATATATATCATCATATACAGATCCTTCTTTGTATATTAGTGTATGTATGCACGTCTAAGGATTGGTTAACTCGATGCATGCAAACCTTTACACCTCAATAAAGGGTTAACGAAGACATGTCGTTGTAAATCTCGACAACATATAATTGACATTAAGAAGACTTTGCAAAAACCTCAGTAAAATTCAAATAGATTGACTTTAAAATATACTTGTATTTATCATTCTTTTTATTGACTTGACATCGGAAAATTTCTAAAATATTGCAAGCTTCTCAAATGTGAAAATCCCTAGTCAAGAGACCCCTCAATTTCGAATCAGATAAATAGTATCAGAAGCCGAATTAATCAAATCTCCTGAATCCCGCCGAATTTGACAAAGCCGAATCAGTCAAATACCGCAAGACCCTTCGCATTCTTGACCAATTTCGCCGAATTGTTTAAATCCCGCAAAACCCTTCACCTTCCTCACAACTCCCGCGTCACGCTGCAGCAAGTACCCCGACACCCTGGTGACCACAGTGGGAGCTTCGCCGATTCTTCCCGCAAGAACTCTCCCGACAACCCGCAGGAGTTCTTCCGCCGATTCGCAGCAGCTCGTGAGGTCTCCTCCTAAGCTCCCGCTAGGGTCTCGCAAAGTTCTCTTCGAAAGGATCCCGACGACTCTCGCCGAAACCCGCAGCCCTCCGACGCTCTCGTCGAAGTGAGCGAATCGCTGCTGTGTATCCCACAGGATACTCTTCCTTCCACCGAAGATCTTCCCGAAGCTCATCAACTCTCTTCCGTGTAAGCCCTTCGGTAACCTTCTCCTCACCCGCACTTGGACGTGCTCACTAGTGATGCTTTCTTTTTGAATGTTCACTAATGCTTAGATTAGGGCTTCTCTCTAGATCTTCAATGGCTCCAAGGACTACTGCAGGCTTGATTTCTGGCTGCGAGCTGGTTCGCACTGGATTCTCTCATGCCTCGGACGAGTTCCGGAATATCATTCTCATGCTGGAAGAGGCCGGGCTAACCTTCATATTGGAGCACCCTTGCAAAGTCCTGGATAAAGAGGTGCTGGAGTTCTTCTCTACCGCAAGACTCCGAGATAGAGACTCCATCATCAAGAGCAAGGTGGCTGGGACAACAGTAAAGATATCTGCCAGTAAGCTAACTCGCTACCTGCAGCTCTCAAGTTCGGAGCAGGAAGATTATCTGGAGGATGAGGACAAAGCCAGAACCCTCTTATTTTGCGGTCTTCCAAGAGGCACTCGATCAGTAAAGAGAAAAGAGATGAATGAAGAAGGGAAGCTCCTATCTGACGTCATAGGAAAAGTACTCATCTGCAAGCCAGGCTCCCATGATCATATCTCCGGATATATGTTCAAAATTCTCATAGCTGTGGTCTGCCGAAAGAGGTTCAACTGGGGGGAGTTGCAGTTCCAAAAGATCAAGGACACTCTGGGCACTCCAAGCTTCGGCCGCATCATTAGTCTATATCTCAACCAGCTCAACGGAGACAAATTCGACATGAGCAAAGGAGTTCCTCTCCATTACTTGAAAAAGATGGATGCTACTGTGTTTGATCGATGGGAGCGGCGCATCGGGCAGCCTGCTGTGGAAGAGCAAGAGGAAGTATCTCCAGCAGCCTCCCCCGGTGAAATTCCTGATACTGTGACTGCAGGAATCGAGGGGGAGACTCTACCCACTCATGTGGATATAATATCTGAAATCGCCCAGGTGGCCAAGGATGCGATGGCCGAAATTCATGAAGTAAGTGAACCTGCGTTAGAGGATGAGGAGGTCTTGAACAGAAACACTCAAAGAACTGAAGCTGAAGCACTGGACACTACTGATCAAGAAGTGGAAGAAGCTGCTGAAATGGATGAATTTTTGGATGAGGATGGAGAGGACGATGAGAATGAGGACCATGAAGTGTTGGAGACTCCAGATCCGTTGAACCTCCATCTGATAAGTCTGCACCAGTGGAGGGGGAGTTTGATAAACCTCAAGAGGCCGCCAACATTCCTCCGATAGAGACTGTGATGGTATCCAGCTCCACCGATGCGTCTGCTGACGAGCAAGAGCAAGGCCAAGAAGTGCCTCCAGCTATTCCATTACGCGATGACCTAGCCATTCACACTGTACATATAATTCAGGGCATCGTGAATGAGCTTAAAACCTCTTTTGATAAAGCTCAGAAAACAATGCTGCAAGAGATTAAGACTTCTGAAGATCTCATGCTGAAGAATATGGTGGCAATCAACCATAAGCTGGACGTGATGGAGAAGAAATTCGAAGAAAAGTATAACGCGGCCGGCGAAGCTGTCACACTGTTAATGGCCGGCTTGAAAAAGAATACTGATACTCTGGCTGTTGTCAATCAGAACGCACACGTTGTAGCCAACAATATTCAGAAATTTGATGGTAACATGGTCACTTTAAATGCAAATCAGCAGGCCCTAATCACTGAATTCGGCAAGACAACTAAGCATATTGATGACTCCTTGCACTCATATGCCAATTGCATAGCTGACGAAGCCAAAAAGGGGGAGAAGGAGTATATCGCTAAGCTGGCCGAGCTCCAAGAAAGCATGGATGCAAACTTCGCACAATCAAGCAAATACGTCTATGAGAGTTGCTGGTGGATGCTTCAACAGGCACTGGGCACGTTAGGCGTCGTCCTACCTGACCAACCTGCCGGTATTCAGGTTCCTGAGACTTCTAAGGCTGCAGAGGAAGTAAATATTGCTGAGGATATAAGTACAAGTGCTGCAGAAATTTTCACTGATGAAGCTGATGCTAGGGCCATCTCCAAATCTAAGCTGAGGAGTATGTTTGACCAGGAGGCTTTAGCAAAAGCCAGGGGAAAGAGAAAAGCTCAGGAAGGGACCTCCAAGGAGACTCCAGCTGAGAAGCGAATCAGAATGAGTGAGGAGGATGTACGAAACGAAAGGTGGAGTCCAGTTTCAAGGAACATCATCTTAGACACCTTCCGGCTGTACGAAAGAGGAGAGATCAATCGAAATGAAGCATATAGCCAGTACGAATGGGAAACGCACAAAGCATTTGAAGCGAAACGCAACATCTTTTTCAGAAACAACAAGGATCCGGACAAAGTTGCTCCTCCTAGGTACTACCCGAAGCCCAAGGAATACATGGAAAGGCAAAGCAAAAAGTACTTGGCTCAAACTCTGAAGGGTGACGTAGCTAAGGACAAATAGTCATTATTTTATAGCTGGTCACTGTGTCTTAAGAACGTTTAATGATTATTACTGTCATATGAACAATTCTGAATTATATGTGAATATATTTCTCTTGGTATATATATATATTCTTGAATGTGTGAATGACCCAAGTCCTGTTCTGATTGCATATATTCCCTTGTGTTGCATATTTAATTTTTTAAATGCTATAATTATTATTTGATAGGTGTTATTCATCTTAGCTAGTAGGGTTTTGGCTTCGTCAAATAGGGGGAGATTGTTGGGTATTGTATCCACGATTACCTAGATTTGAGGAAGCCCCCTGTCAAGTTAAGATGAATTCACAATGTATTTGATGAAACATTTTAAGTTGTACTTGCAGTTTCTCCACGCTAAGTGCACACCAATGTCAGGGTGCAGTAGGTCAATATACACGGGTCTGCACGACGTAATCCCTCGTTGAGCAGATCAGTGTGTTGGCCTATGTGTACTCTCTCTATTGGAGTGCACTTGCTTTCAAGTACAGGGCCGTTCATATGCAAGCAAAAACAAGGAGCATGGAGGATCAAGGAGCAGCTCCTAGGTGGAAGACGAAAAATCGTCCAAGGCAAATTCGACGAGAATCACCAAGTGATTCTCGCCGAATCGGCGAGAATCACTAGTGATTCTCGCCGAATCGACGAGAATCATTAGTGATTCTCGCCGACTCCTCTGGCCACCTCTAAATGGTGCCAAGTAAGATTCGGCGAGAATCACTAGTGATTCTCGCCGAACCAGTGGCCAAGCAGCCCATGTACACAAAGTAAAATTCATGGAGAATCAATAAGTGATTCGACGAGAATCACAAACGATTCTCGACGAATCGTCGAGAATCACTTGGTGATTCTCGCCGATTCGTCGAGAATCGCCTGCGATTCTCGCCGAATTTTCCTTGGCGTTTTCTCTGGAATTTCCTGAACCAGATTCTGCCTTTGGACCAGTTTGAACCGGATTTCGGGGTTATACCTGTGGGTCCCACAACAGTCAAATTTGTTGTATCTACAGGGTATAAATACATGGGTATTTTGAACAGTAAATCCACGGATAAGAGAGAAAGAAAAACCGAGCCGCGACGTAACCCTAAATTCGCGAAATCGCTCCGCTCCGCCGCCGCCGCTCGCGTCAAGTGGTCGCCGCTGCTGATCGCTCTTCTTCCCGATCTCCGGTGACAGAAGCTTAGCAAAGCTTGAGTCTCACGCGTCTATCCGGAGATCTCTTGTCTCTCGATTTGTTGACCGGGAAAAACTCCCCCGTCCGAATCGATCGAGACGACTGATCCTAGAGTGACCGTTGGTAGACCTAGCTTGCTTCGCTACGAAGTTTAGATCTCCAAGTTCTGCAGCCGCTCTTCATCATAGCCGCCGATCCCGAAGCTAGCCGCCGCTCGTGTGCCGCCGCCGGTTCCGGGGAGATCTTCTCCAAGAGAGACCGAGGTTGTAGACTCTTCATCGACTTCAAGAACACGTCGTCGAACGAAGAGGGACACCGTAGTCTCCGAAAGAAGTTTGTATCTCATATACATTCCATATTTACTTTTGTTGTAAAGGAACTTTTGTTCCGTGTTGTAAGGGTTGGGTGCAACCCGTTTTGTGGGAGTGTTGACTCTCACGTGTGGAAGGGCTCCTTCCGTTAGTGAAGGGATTGGATTTCAATCCCGTTGGAGAAGTGACCGAGTCGTCCCTTGTTGGGGAGATAGGTCGAAGGGGGAAAGTGGATGTACCCAAGTCGGGGAACCACTATAAATTTGCTGTGTATTCTGTGTGCTGTGCTTGTTGTTTTTATTGTGCAGGTACATCCGTAAATTCCGCAAAAGAACCACACATCACCTATTCCCCCCCCCATAGGTGCACATAGCTGACACTAGGTGGACTTTCAACAAGCATCCCCCGAGAGGCTTCACCGGTCACCAAAACAGACCCGACTTGCTAGGGAACCTTTCCAAACAGGCTACCAACAACCACATAAGGAACCTAAAGAGCTAAGACCACGCTCTAACAAACGCCACATGCCGGAAACACGTCAACGTAACGCCGAACGAGAATTAAATAATCGCAAAAAAATCGAGGGCGTTACAATAAGCCCATAACAGCTGTTGGCATCTTCTTTATCATCATCCTCATCATCCACCTCTGAGTCACTGTCTGAATTTGACAGAGGGTCCCTGATACCTATCCTAGCAGCAAAGGAGACTTCATCTACTTCAGCAGCAATCAGCACTATGCAGGCTTCTTCTTCTTCAGAGTTTGAATAATATGAGTCACTCTGACTCCACTTCTTTCCAGACTTGGCAAGGAAGTTCTTTTCCTTCTTCCCCTTGAGATGGTGGTGCTTCTTCTTACCAATTTCCTTTCTCTTTACCGCACAATTAGCTATGACATGTCCCGGCTTACTGCAGCAATATCAAACCACTTTAGAAGAAACATGTTTACTATTTTTAGATTCATACATATCTCCCTTTTAATCTTTCTTCTCAGCATTGTAGTGGTACTTCTTTTGATGAGAGGAGGAGGAAGGTCTGCTCATCCACTACTTCCTCTTTTGGATCTTCTGAAACTTCCTAGAGAAGGCAGGAAAATCTTCATCAAACATGCTGCTATATGATGTGCTTCGCTCTGTACTATCTGAATTAGCAGGCCTCCTTGGAGGAGAGGCAATCATCTCCTTGCTCTTCTTGGTGCACTTAGCTTTGATGGCCACAGTCTTTTCCTTGGCCTAAGATTTGTTGATGGTCTCCTCCTCCTTCCTTGCAGATAGCTGCATCACATAAGTGATCAGCTTTCCAAATAGTGCGTGAGGAGGAGTATCAGCCAGCTTTGTCACTTCTCTAATGGCACAGATCTTTGTGTCTCAGTCTCTAGTTAGAGACCTGAGGAACTTGTCATTCCACTCATAATAGCTAAAGACCCTCTCATAGGTCCTCAACTCATTCATTATTCTGAAGATTTTCTCATAGCATTCAGATATGTTATCCTTCTTGTTCTACATGAAGCCCTCATACTCTTGGTTGAGCAGGGATTTTCTATCATCCCTCACCTCCTCAGTCCCTTACATGTAGACCAACAAAGTGTCTCACATTTCCTTGGAAGTTCTAAAGTGGACAAGGTTCTAAAATAAATGGCACTAACAATTATATTTTGCGCCCCCGTGTCCATTATAGCCATATGACCTCATACTTGGTCATCTCTGATGTAACAGCCCAAATTCTGAAATTGGCAAAAATTGGGTGACACGGCCTGGGACACGGGTGTGTCCCAGGGCCTGTACTGCTCAGGTTGCGTAGTGAGGCATGAGGTCGACGATTTTTTGGTCGACGAAATGTTTTGGTGGTCACGCCCTGAAACAAGGGTGTGACAGGGGGCGTGTCCCATCGGTTCGATGATTTTGTTGTTGATCGTCGAGCAGAGATCGTCGAGCGGAGATCGTCGAACGAAAATCATCGAACGCGCTGATCATCGAGCCCAAATCATCGAACGGAGATCGACGATGGATGGCGAGCTCGATGATCGCTACCTGATCGTCGAACGAAGATCGTCGAGTGGGTGTCACGCCCTGTGACACGGGCGTGGCTGGCCTAACACGGGCGTGACATGTACGTGTCATCTTGGCGTGGATAAGTTTGGATAAGTTGGTTTGTGCACCTCTTTGGGGGATAAGGCTTGTGACACGGGCGTGTCAGGGCCAAAACATGATTTTTCAGTGTTTTTCTGGCTGTTGATTTCTTTATCCTGGATGCAAGGGTTAGGTTGTATCGATGTGGATTTCTGGCCGAGATCTGAGGTTTTAAGCCCTTCTTCATCTTCTTCATCTCATTTCAAGAGAGAGAAAGAGAAGGAGAGATCAAAGGAAGGAAGGAGAAAAGTAAAGTCAGCTGCTGGAGGAGCTGCGGAGTGCGGAGCGAAGATCCGAGAGCGGATTCATGAAGGCAGAGCCGAGACGGTGACTTCCATCCGGCTACTTCATGGCACCGAGGCGCTCTTTGAGGGTAACGATCTCCTTCTTGCACATCGAAGTCCTTTCTTTATGCATATGAGTGGACTCCTCCACCAAAAGGTGGATTGCGAAGTGATCCACCAAAAGGTGCATTGCTCATGTAATGCTCATGTTTGCCATGTGGTCCCTACCTCTGCTTGGTTTGGGTGGAATGCAACCAGCATGCGCGTTGGGGTGACTAGGACCGGCTAGCCAACAAGTTAATTATCATTCGTTAGTGGTGTTACCACGGGTTTTCGGTACACCGTAAGGTGCCCTTAGTGCACGAATCGTCTGGCTGCGGTCGGCGTTTGTGATTTGATGTGTGTGATTGTGATTGTTAGCTATTATACTTACAAATGCATACAGGGAAGGAACCACTGCCCCGAGCATGGGGTAGGGTTATTATAATTGGTCAGCTGTAGCTTACCGTTACTTTGTTTGCCACTCTTTGGTGGATGTCTACTTGCAGGTGTTGCGGCTTGAAATGAAATGAACGGATTAAAAGCTTGTTTCTAAGGCCCTTGAAGGCCAAGGGGATCGTGGTTGGATTTCATGTGTGGGAAGCCTGCGTGCCGATGTACGAACCTGTATATGTGTAAAAAGAGAAACCTGTAAGGACTTAAGGCCATGTGTGTGGGGGTTGTATACATTCCTGGTTTTGGATATATATAAATGTGACATTTATGTATTAGTGGACATTCCTGGAGTCGAGTTCATACAACTTAAAAATGCTGCGCTAGAATGGATTGAGTTAAGGATGCGAATAGAATGTAATTTCCACAAGTAATTCCACTACTTGTCTGTGCCATATGGCGTGGGGCCCCAGCCGGACCCACCATTATATGTCATGTGAAGAATAGGGGGCGTTACATCTGAATACTTCTTAGGTGTTTGGATAGTTACATCCAGAACTAAGACCTTCATATGGATGAAAGGTCCTTCTTGGATAGTAATGAAGATCCATGGGTCAGATGCTCTATAAATAGCCTGACCCTCTTTTTTCAGATCGCAAAGCTCACCTTCCTATAGATTGGATGCTTCATAGAACCCAGCTCCTTATGGTTCTCTCCTGAACACAAAAGGATAAACTTGTGCTACTCTTGGATATCAACTAATACTGTTAAGTCCTTTTTGAGTAACCTCCCTTTGATACCACTTGAAAGTCTTTGTTTCAAGAGTAGCTAAACACCTAGAGGGGGGGGGGGGGGTTAACAAGTTTTTCTGTCTTTTAAGACTTTTTCATTACTTTACTGTGATGTGTGTTAATTTAAGTTAGCTTTCAAGACAACAACACAACACATAGGAATTTATAATGGTTCCCCAGATTATGGGTACATCCACTATCCCTGCCACCTTTCTAATAGTTGGTTAGAGAAGGCAAATTCTCCAATCACGGCTCCAAAGAGCTTACAACACAGATCACTCCAGATCACTCAACCAAGACCTACCTCAGGAATAAGGCCCTACAACTTAGAGCATGCTTTGCTCCTACTTCTAAGTGATCCAAAGATCACCTACCTCAGACTTGAGCACAAGTCCAACACTAAGGCTCGGAGGATAGCCCGACAACTTAGAGAGAATGATTCTCATACATCTCAGGCACAAAGGCCCTACCTTAGATCCACAGAAGGATCCTACAACTCAGGCACAAAGGCCCTACAATTCAGAGAAAATGACTCTCCTACCTCAGGCAAACTGCCCTACTTCAGATCCACAACAACGATCCGACCTCAGCCTTTATAAAATAGGCTTACACTCAGATCTGTTAAGATCCTACGAATGAAAGGTTGATGGTTGGTGATCTGACCCCAGAGAAAAGTTCTCTATGTCTTCTTCCTTCTATCCTGAGAAAACTCACTTTAGATATCTTCTTCATAGCTTCCAGAAAACGTTCTTTAGAATGATCAGTTGGAACTGTGAAGTAACTACAGCTAAGGTTAGCCTTGGCTACTCCTTTCTCTGAGATTTTCTATTAATTTGCTGCTGCAGGTGAGAATGGCAACAACTATTTTCTATCAACTTCCAGATAACTGCAGCTAGGGTTTGGCCTTGCTGCTTCTTCTTTATCAAAGATGTTTCTCCAAACTTGTTGTTGAAGGTGATATTCACAACAGCTTCTTAGATCATAAATTTGAACTTGTTCTTCAAGCTCTGCAATAGTGTCGAGAGGAAGAAAATGAAGCCCAAAGCTTTTTCGATAATTGATCTAGAAGAGTTTTTTTCTTCTCGCTGATCAGATTGCTTTTTATCTTCCGCCATCCAACGGTTCTTTGAGCCTCGGGACCAGCAATAGTTGTTGGCTGCAACTTAGCTTTATCAGTAAATATCATACAATAGGCTTGCGGAGACATTTGTCGTGTACTGCAGACTTCCTACAACATTTTGAATTTTTGTTGTCGTCATCACCTGTGGACTTAGTCAAAAATAGAAGATTCATCATAAGCGTTGAGTGAATTGCCTTCACTAAGCGCCCAAATACATAGCCAATTTTTTGTATCATTAGGCGTCGAGTGCTTAGTCATCACTCGATGAATTTGGACTTAGCCAATATCTCTGTTAAGGAAGCGCTGAGTGAACGGCCTTCACTCAACACTTTTTCCCTTATACAAACTTTCTGTTGATATACATTGAGTGCGTTGAGTGAACCTTCATCACTCAACGTATTTGGACTTAGCCAATATTTCTGAATGGAGGCATTGAGTGAGTTGTCTTCACTCAACAATTCCCGTCTTAACTTGCCATCTTGCTGAGGCGTTGAGTGAACAGTCTTAACTCAATGCTTCTGTACTTAGTAAAATTTCTTGTTGAGCTGACATTGAGCGAGCTTCCTTCACTCAATGCTTCTAGACTTAGACAGATTTTCTGTCCACTTCTTCTTAAGCTTTGACATCACTTTGTTCTGAAACGCTTTCTTCTTGAGGCATTGGGTGAATGCCTTCACTCTTAGCAAGATTTCTTCTCCGCCAATGTTTAAGCTTTAACTGTCTGAGCTTGACTCGATGTTTCATTCTTCAAGCGTTGAGTGAGCTGTTCTCACTCGATGCTTCTGGGCATAGCCAGATTTCTTCTTTACCAATGCTGAAGCTTTAACTGTCTAAGCTTCACTCGACGCTTGTTAACATATAGTGTTGACTGAACTGCATTCAATCCATGCTTGTGTACTTAGACAAATTTCTATCTTCCCAGCATTCTTTCTTGTGTACACCTATCACTATCACTTAGACAGCCTGTCTAATTATTGTGACAAAGAACATCCTGCACACATAATACTTGAAGCATTCATCAAATACATCTATGCTTTTAGTATTGATGGTGATGTCTCTTCAAATCCAAGGAACATTGAAGGGCAATATTCCCAACAATGAACACTCGACGCTTGCCCACCAGTGCACTCTGGGCCTGAGTCAACTCTATTGACTCAAAAATACGTGTGAAGGGTCTATCACGAGTCGGGACGTTACAATCCTATAAACAAATAAAAAATTTCATCCCCGAAATCAGGCTAATTCTGTGGGGGGAAATAAAGTATGAAGAATACAATGTATGCATTTATTTTTACCATAGGGAAACAACTCTGGGTAGCGCTGCTGCATAAGGTCCATTGGATATCTTGTGTACTCCTTGTTTCTAAGATTAGACCATTGGACCATCACCAAAGGAACATTCTTTTGTCGCAAGCTTCTTGTCTTTATATCCACTATCCACACCAGCTCTAATCAAACAGACCTATCTGTTGCCCTTATTCCATTTGTAGCGGTGACATGCATATCAGGCCGTAGTAGTGCTTTCCGAAGCGATGACACATGGAAGACGTCGTGCAGATTCTCTAGCTCTAGTGGTAGCTCCAGCCGAAAGGCCAAGTAGCCAATCCTCTCCAATATAACATAAGGCCCCACATATCTCGGGCTGAGCTTCTTTCTACCAAGCACATGTGACACTCCATGCATTGGCCTAATTTTCAAGAATACCTTGTCACCCACTTGAAATTCCACCACTCGGTGCTTCGCATTATAGTACTTTGCCAGCTGACTCTAAGCCTCTAGCATGCGCTCGTGTTAATCAAAACATAGCATCAGTGTCATCAATATACTCCACTCCAAAATTCTTTGGGGCTTCATCCTAAACCCACGATAAGGGAGTCCTACACCTCTTCCCATAAGTGCTTCGTAGGGCGCCATTCCGATGCTAGCTTGATAACTATTATAATTTGAAATCTCTGCTAGAGGTAAAATCCTTTCCCATGGCTCACCCTTATCCAACAAGCATAATCTCAACAAATCATCCATTATTCTGATGGTCCTCTCAGACTAGCAATCCATCTAGGATGAAAAGTCGTAAAAAAGGTAAGGCGAGAGCCCATATATGCTTGAACAACCCTCCATTACTTGGAAATGAAGCGACCATCGAGGTCAGAGACAATTGTCTTGCCCATGGTATCACACAAACTACTCCATAGAGATGCACCAAGACATCAACATTTGAATCCTTCCTCACTGGAATGAACCTGGCAACCTTCATCAAGCGATCCACAACCACCCAAACTGAATCATTCCCAGTGCGCGAGCAAGGCAACCCTTGGACAAAATCCATGGAGATATCCTTGAACTTCTACTCAGGGATGGGTAATGACTGTAATAATCCTCTCGGGCTCTTACACTCCACTTTCACCCTTTGACAAGCCTCACAGCGTGTAACATAATACTTAACAGTTCTTTTCATTCCTGGCCAAAACATAGTCTTCCGCAAGTCATTATACATCTTGGCAATCCCGAGATGCACCGAATATTTCGTGCAATGAGCCTCTCTTAAGTTGTCTTCCCGAATTCCACCTCTAGTGGTAATATAGAGCCTCCCATGGAAATGAATGAGTCCTTACTTCATAGTATACTCTTCAGCAAAACCACTCTCAATTGCATTAGATAGAGGGGCAAGAGTAGCATCCTTCCCTTGCTCTGCCCAGATCCGTTCACGGATATCACATACTATACTCAAGGCAGCTAAGTATTTTGTATACATCTCAGAATGATCCTTACGTATCAGCGTAATCTCCGTCTCCTCGAGCACTCGAGCCAATTCCATAGCCATCATATGAGATTTGGGGCTTGACGCTGGTACCTTCCTGCTTAATGCATCTACTACGGAGTTCTCTTTCTTAGGGTTGTAGTTCAACGTAAACTCATAATCGCACAAGAACTCTAACCACCACCGCTACCTCAAATTCAACTCCATCTGAGTATGACATATTTCAATTTCTTATGATCTGAGAAAATTTTGCAAAGAAGTCCATAGATGCACTGCCTCCAAATCATTAGGGTGAAGACCACTACCCCCAATTCTAAATCATGCACTGGATGATTAATTTCATGCTTCTTCAACTATCTTGAATTGTAAGCAATCATAAGCCCATGCTGCATTAACACTATTCTCATACCTTGATTGGGCGCATCAGTGTAAACCAGAAATCCTTCCTTCCCGGATGGAAGGGCTAGGATTGGTACGGAGGTAAGTCGATGCTTCAGCTCTTGGAATGCAGTCTCACACTGAGGTGTTCACTCATATGGCATACCTTTATTTGTCAGGGCTATGAGAGGATGGGAGATCTTCAAAAATCCCTCCACAAACTTGTGGTAGTACCCAGTAAGTCCAAGAAAGCTTCGCACATCTGCCGCTGACCTCAAAGGCGACCATTCCTTCATGGCAAGTACCTTGGTTGGGTCTATAGCTAATCTCGCACCACTAAAAACATGTCCCAAGAAAGCAATTTCTCTGAGCCAAAACTCACATTTGCTAAACTTCGTAAACAAGCAGTGGTCCTTTAGTTTCTTCAAAACCAAGGCCAAGTGCTCAGCATGCTCCTCTTCTGTCTTTGAGTAGACTAAAATATCATCTATAAATATGATGACAAAAACGTCCAAATATGGTTCAAACACCCTATTCATCAAACTCATGAATGCAGAAGTGGCGTTCGTGCGCCCAAATAGCATCACTGTGAACTCGTATAGGACGTATCTCGAGTTAAACATTGTTTTCTGAATATCTTCTTATTGTATCCTCAACTGATAGTACCCCGAGCACAAATCCAATTTGGAAAACCTAAGCACTCCCACAAACTGATCGAATAGCTCATCAATCTGTGCTAAAGGATAGGTGTTGCGTATCGTCAATCGGTTAAGCTCCCGGTAATCTATGTATAATCGTAATGATCCGTCCTTCTTAACAAATAGAACATGTGCTCCCCAGGGTGATGAGCTGGGACGAACACACCCTGATTCCACCAACTCTTGCAAATACACCCTAAACTCTGCTAGTTCCTTTAGAGCCAGCCTATAAGGGGTTCGAGAGATGGGCTTAGCACCCTGTACTAGTTTTATCTGAAAGTCCACTTCTCTATGTGGGGGTAATCCAAGTAACTTTTCGGGAAAAAACCTCAAGAAAATCCCTCACCACCGGTACATCTTTCATATTCGTCACCATCTCTCTTAGTTTAAAACAAATCATATACACCTCGTCCCCTTTCTAATGGGCCTTAAGGGCCTGAATAGAAGAGAACATTATTCAGGGTACAAGTTTATTACCTTGAAAGATTATCTCAGAATCTCTGTGCCTCAAGGTGATTTGCTTCGCCGCACAATCAATCATGGCATGGTGCCAATCCAGCCATGCCTAGCCCAGAATAAGGTCAAATTCTGGCATCCTCAACATTGTTGTAGGGGTTTCAAAAAGGTTTTCTCCAATATACACCTCCAAGTCACACTTGGCGGACGAAGTCATCTTGGAGCCGTCTAGAAGGGATACTCTCCGAGTGATATCGATGAAGTATTGCAAATCATTTAGATCTTTCATAAAGTCTGCCGAGACAAACAAATGAGGGGCGCCAATATCAAATAGTGTGTGGGCTGGTCTCCCACTAACACTCATGATGCCTAAATATCAAGTTATAACAACCTCAAAGCTAGATTCCTAACACAACTTAGGCAAGCTAAGGACGAATGCTTAAAACATATTAATAGACTATGAAATACCTACAATAACATCCTGGGGATTTCGCACTTGATTCATATCTAGAGCAAACATTTTCTCTCTAGCAGATTCAGGATTCCTTCCTTGTTTCCTCATCCTCAACCACAAACTTTCCCTTATCCTCTCTTAGCTGCCCGAGGAACAATAGGGGGAACATCTCCACCTAGTTGCGGGAAATAACATTGGATGTGGCCTTACTGATTATACTGGAAAAAAACTTGCCCGAACGACCCTCCAGGTTGTTGATACCATTGACAATGTTGAGGTGAAGGCAATGTTGGTTGTGGGGTCGGTCGCTCCATCCTAAAGTTCTTATGGAAGTGACCACCCCCTCGTTGATTATCTCTTCTGCCTTTAATATCCTATCTCCTTTTGAAGCTCGTCCTGCTTCCATCATGCCCTTAGCGGGCCTCTTACCAATAGCTTCGACCCCAGGATGGTTCGCCTACAACCTTTTTGCCATATCTATTATCTATACTAGTCTTAAGTCCACTATAAACAAAAGTGCATGCCTTAAGCGATATCACAAGCCTTTACACAACCATTTTGTGTATTCGTGATCATCTAAATCGTGGGAGTTAGTGAACCTAGTGAGGTGCTGAAACTCCTATTGATATTCTACCACTGACTTGGATCCATGTTTCAACTACAGGAACCTTTCTTCGAGCTCATCTCGAGCAGTAGAGGGAATAAAATGTTTTAAGAAGGCATAAGAAAATTCATTTCAGTTGATGTTAGTGTATACATGTAACACCCACTATCCGTCGCATAGCATATAGCAGTAGGTCCGGCCGGGGCCCGACGCCATATACCACAGACAGACCGGGTGGTTACTTATGGAAACCATCCAACCAATCTCAACGTCCTACACAGAGCATTCTAGCGGAAGCAGTTTAAATAAGTTGTAAACAAGAACCCAGCATAAGAGCACGAATGTCCACTAACATGATAATAGGAATGTTATTACAAAAATACCCAAATATTCGGCCTTAAGGCCTTACAGAATGTTTCTCTTGACTAATACATGATTTACAACCTCGGCACGCAGGCCGGTCATACATGAGTAAAACAGAAAACATTTCCACTTGGGCCTTCGAGGGCCAGCTTCGCAAAAAGGGCTTTAGCCCGCTATTGACCGCTTGGTCCAGCTGCACCTGCAAGCAACAAACCACCGCACGGTGGCAAACAAGGCAACGGTCAGCAATGCTGACCAAATTATAACGATCCCGCCCCCAACTCGGGGCGGCGATGCTCCTTCCCTGCATTTCATTAGCACAAGCGAGCAATGCATATAACCATAGCCATTTCATCACAGACGTTGGCTCGTACGGCCACACGTCCCGTGCACTCAGGGCACATTCTCGGTGAACCGGTCGATGTCACGTCAATTAAAGCCATTAACATTCCGGACTCACCACCGCCACTTAGACGGCCATTCCTATGAGCAATTCGTCTTCCTGGCATTGGTCACGTCAATTTAAGCCATTGACCGCCGAAGACTCACATCTATGCCAACGGCGAGTGCCATGTAACTTTAGGTCTCTCTAACCCGAACGACATAAAGCGGGTACGGCTCCATCTAACCCGTGCTCACATCGCAACGGCAATTTAAGCCATTTGCGCGGGTCAAACTTTCACCGAGTCCCATTCTACCGCAAGACACATAACCCTGTTATGTTCAAGTTGGCTCTCAGGCCACCAAGTTGGCAAGACCTCGTGTCCGCCCATTTTCCGGGTGCACCTTTGGGTTAGTCCCCAAGGCTCCCTGCTGCAATCTACCGCGTAGAAAACCCGAAAAACACCCAATAGCACGGAGTCTTCTCCGGCCTTATGCAATGCAACATCACCGATCCGGACTAACATGTCCGGGTAGGCTTCAACCAAAATGCCTATGTCCGTTCTCGCATACGAACTCTAAACAACGGGGACTTTACATATCTACCCGAAGGAACGCCTCCAACTCTCCGCAAACTCGCGAGAGGGGGGCTTCCTATGCTAAGAAAAGGAGCGATTCAAGCTCAAGATGAGGATCGTTACCCTTGGATTCCTCTTTGGCGCCATCGGAAAGTAATCGGATGGAAATCACCGCACTAGCGTTGCCTCCGCGGATCCGGAGTCGGCTCGCGATTCGGAGCTCCGAAGCTCCTCCAATGGCGGATCTAGGTCTTCTTCCTCCAATGGCTCTCCACTTTCTCCAAGGATTTGGAGAGAGGATAAGGCATGAAAAGTGAAGTTTTCCAAGTCAACTCACGGGTATATCCCTGCAGGAACATCCCCCAGCCATCGGATCTCAACCTAAGGAAACGAACGGCTTTGATTCGGGGCTGAAATGCCCAATCTGGGCCGAACACAGCCTGGCACACACCCGTGTCCAGGGCCGTGTGCCGCATTCGCCGTCAAAATCGAATCTTCTGAACTCGCACACGGGTATCGAACACGCCCGTGTTCGAGCTGACACGCCCGTGTTCCAGCTGACACGGCCGTGTAGCCGGCCGTGTACCCCATGATTTTTCTCCGTTTTCAACCCGAGCACTGCACGGGTTCTAGGACACGCCCGTGTCCTTGCCCGTGTCATATTGACACGCCTGGGCCCCCAGGCCATGTACACGGGACATTTCGTCGAGGGAAGATCGACGACTCGATGACACGGCCTTGGACACGGCCGTGTCCTAGGCCGTGTGCCTTGACTCGACGATCGTCGAGTGAATCTCGACGATTTCACCTTGACGATCGTCGACACGGGTCGACACGCCCTGCGACACGCCCGTGTCGCAGGCCGTGTACCCAATCTCGACGAATCGTCGAGAATAACTCGACGATTTCACGACTAAGTGTCGACATGGGTTGACACGCCCTGCGACACGCCCGTGTCGCAGGCCGTGTGCCCATTCTCGACGAATCGTCGAGAATAACTCGACGACTTCGCGGCTAAGTGTCGACACACGCTTGACACGCCCTGGGACACGCCCGTGTCCCAGGCTGTGTGCCTTCAGCCAGAAACCAAAACTGGCCCAAAACGTCCCCCTTTGCTCCTTTGAGTTTCGGGGCGTTACAACTCTCCCCCTCTTAAAAGAATTTCGCCCACGAAATTACATAAAGGAAAGATATACAAAAACAGCATTTGTACCTGAGCGGAACAACTCCGGATACTCGTCAAGCATAGTCTGCTCTCGCTCCCAAGAGAGCTCCTCACGATCGCAATTGTCCCACTGGACTTTGACCATCCTGATCTCTTTATTGCGTAGCCGCTTGACCTCCGAGTCCTCAATCCGCACCGGCTTGACCTTTATCGTTAGCCCACTATCCACCGGCACTTGATCGACCGCGATCACTTGCGTAGGCTCTTGCACCGCCTTCCGAAGCACCGAAATGTGGAACACATCGTGTAAACCACTTAGCTCCACCGAAAGCTTCAACCTATAGGCCGCTTCTCCAACTCGCTCCAGAACCTCAAACGGTCCAAGGTACCTCGGGCTTAGCTTTTTCAACCGTCGCACCCGCGAGACACCCTTGAACGGCTTGATCTTTATTTACACATAATCACCCACAGCGAACTCCACGTTCCTGTGCTTGGCATTATAGTACTTTTCTTGCCGGTCCTGAGCGATGAGTAACCTCTCCCGAATGGTTCTCACTAAAGAAGTAGCATCATCCACTTCCGATCGCTTATACAACTTCGACTCGCCCGTCTCTAACCAAGACAACGGCGTGCGACATCTTCTACCATATAGGGCCTCGAAAGGCGCCATCTGAATACTTGCTTGGTAGCTGTTGTTGTATGCGAACTCCACCAAATAAAGGTGGTCTTCCCATTGCTTTCCAAAGTCCAAGACACACATGCGAAGCATGTCTTCCATGGTTCTATTGACCCTCTCGGTCTGCCCATCCGTTTGCGGATGGAAGGCTGTGCTAAACTTCAGCTTTGTTCCCAACATTTGCTGCACCAGCCTCCAATCATTGGATGTGAACTGCCCATCCCGGTCACTCACGATGCTGCGGGGCACACCATGAAGCCGCACTATGTTATCCACATAAAGTTTCGCCAGCTTCTCCACCGGATCATCCTTCCTATGCGGAATAAAATGCGACACCTTCGTTAATCGATCGACCACCACCCAAATGGCGTCGTTCCCCTTTTGCGACCTTGGCAAACTATGCACAAAGCCCATAGAGATGTCGTCGAATTTCCACTCCGGAATAGGTAAGGACTTAAGAAATCCTCCCGGCTTTTGGCACTCCGCCTTTACTAAGGCGCAAGTTTGGCACTTCGCTACGTATAGCGCCACATCCTTTTTCAAACCCGGCCACCAAAATAGCTTCTTGACGTCGCGGTACATCTTCGTGCTCCCCGGGTGAATCGAGTACTTGGTATGGTGTGCCTCGTACAACAACTCCACCCGTAAATTGCCCACACTTGGGACGCACAAACGACCGTCTTTCCAAAGCAATCCGTCCACCACAACGAATTGGGAATTTGACCCATCCAGAGCCTCTATCATGAACTGCTTCATATGAGCATCCATATCCAAAGCCTGCCGAATCCGATCAGCCAGGTCATATTGGACTTCAGTCCAATTCAGCACCGCTTCAGCACTAGATTGTCTATCCACACAAACAATCTCCAACACCTCCAGCTCCTGCACCAACTGCTCATCATGCACTGATAGCCAATTCGCTTGAGCTGGGGCTCGGCGACTCAACGCGTCCGCAACCGCATTCCCTTTGCCAGGCACGTAGTGGATCTTGAATGTATAGTCCCCCAGGAACTCCATCCATCTACGCTGCCGCATATTCAGATCTTTCTGATCAATCAGGTACTTTAGACTCTTGTGATCGGTGTAGATATCAATCTTCACCCCGTACAAATAGTGTCTCCACAGCTTCAAGGCAAAAATCACGGCCGCCAACTCCAAGTCGTGGACCGGATAATTCCTCTCGTGCACTTTTAGCTGTCTCGAGCCATAAGCTATCACGCTGCCGTGCTGCAATAGCACGCAACCCAAACCGCTGCCCGAAGCATCGCTATATATCTCATAGCCTTCGGTTCCAACCGGCGAACTCAGCACAGGCGCCGTGGTCAACCGACACTTCAGTTCCTCAAAAGCTCGCGCGCACTCCGGCGTCCAAACGAACTTATGCTCCTTCCTCGTCAAAGTAGTGAGAGGTAACGCTATCCGCGAGAAGTTCTCTACGAAGCGCCTATAATAGCCGACAAGCCCCAAAAAGCTCCGGACTTCTGCTACCGTAGCAAGCTCAAGCCACTCCCGTATCGCAACAATCTTCGCCGGATCCACAGCAATACCCTCTCCACTCACTATATGCCCGAGGAACGCCACTGAGGATAGCCAAAACTCGCACTTCGAGAACTTGGCATACAACTGGTTTCTCCTTAGCGTCTCCAACACCAAATGAAGATGCTTGAAGTGATCTTCCTCACTTTGCGAGTACACCAAAATATCGTCGATGAAGACGATCACGAAATGGTCCAAGTACTCCCTGAACGTCCTGTTCATCAAATCCATGAACACTGACGGCGCATTAGTCAGCCCAAACGGCATGACCGTAAACTCGTAATGCCCGTATCTCGTACTAAACGCTGTCTTCGGGATATCACTCTCCCTTATCCGCAGCTGATAGTACCCAGACTTGAGATCTAACTTCGAGTACACCGTCGACCCGACTAACTGATCGAAGAGATCATCAATCCGGGGGATCGGGTACTTATTCTTCTCAGTCAGCTTGTTTAGCTCCCGATAATCAATACATAATCTCAAGCTTCCGTCCTTCTTCTTAACAAAGAGGACCGGTGCGCTCCAAGGCGAAGAACTCGGGCGCACATACCCTTGCTCCAACAACTCTTGCAGTTGAACTTTCAGATCCGCCATTTCCTTAGGCGCTAGCCGATACGGAGATCGTGACACAGTTTTTGCACCTGGCACTAGCTCGATCGTAAAATCTATCTCCCGTTGAGGCGGGGCTCCAGGAAGATCCGCGGGGAACACATCAGGGTATTCCGATACCACTGAAATACAATCCAAAGCGGGCTTCGGCTTTGCAACCTCCACAAGTGTAAAGAACAGTTCTGCTCCGGCATGAACCGCCTTCACCACCTGAAGAGCAGACATCAACGTCTTGCTCGACCCCTTTAAGCCTGTAAAAGTCGTCTCACGACTTGCTCCCAGCTTGACTTCCTTGCTACCGCAATTTATATGGGCCTGCTGCTCCGAGAGCCAGTCCATGCCAAATATAACGTCGAACTCCACTAACGGAAGTAAAGACGGCCGCAGGTCGAACTCCTGCTCCCCAATACGAATCTTAACATCGCAGATCCTAACCGCTCGCATCGAACACCCATTGGGCAACAACACATCCAACTTATCCTTCGCCATCGAAGAAGGGACTCCGATGCGTGATATAAATCCTTCGGACAAGAAGGAGTGTGAAGCTCCCGTATCGAAGAGTGCTCGTGCCGGATTTTCACAAATCAATACGAATCCTAAACAAGCAGTGGTAAGGTAACATGTGCATAACAAGCATATAAAGGAATTGACTTGCTATAAATTAAACCGTACTTGTCACCACGTCAGCTTGTTTAATGGCCTCCTGTTGGCAAAGATTGTAGACCCTTGGTTGGGCCGGAGCATAGTGGGATGCGGTCGACTCCACCGCCTTTCCCTTCTCTTCGTAGGTAGCTCCAGGCCTCCTTTCGGACTTAGGACGTCCGCTCCAACAATCACGTGCGAAATGCCCCGTCTTTCCACACATAAAGCACGCACCCGGGGTCCGACCCGTAGTCGCCCCAGAAGCGCCAGAAGGAGCTGGACCCGAAGTCCTATGCTTCTTAAAAGTCCTCCGATAGCCTGACTTTGAAGTAGTCGACACTCTGAACTCAGATTTCTTTTCACCCAAGCTTTTCTTCGCTTGTACACTCTTCATGTCCTTCTCCAAGGAACGGGCAGTATTGACCAAGGTTAAGAAACCTTGCGTCATCGGCCCCGACAGTAACAATCTCAGCTCATCCCTCAAGCCTTCATAAAAACGATTAGTCTTGCGCTCCTCATCCATGATGATGGAGCTAGCATAACGACTCAACCGCGTAAACTCGTGGAGATATTCATCCACGCTCCTCTCACCCTGCACCAACTTCAGGAACTCATTCTCCATTGAAATCCTCTGAGTAGAAGGGAGGTATCTTGCTAAGAACAATCCCGAGAACTCTTCCATCGGAACGTCTATCAGTTGTCTACCTCTCAGGTGATGCAGCTCCAAACCTTCCCACCACATCCTCGCTTCACAGTCCAGCAGGAACGTAGCGATGGTGGTCATCTGCCACTCCTCCGTCTCCGTCGCTGTCATGACTCTCTTAACCCTAGAGAGCCAGTCTTCAGCCTGAGATGGGGTTCCCAACCCCGAGAATAACGGAGGGTTAAAGCTCATTACATGCTTCAACTGCCTCTCAGTCGCCCTCCTTGGCACTATTGGTTCTACAATCACTTGCTCCATCCTCCTCGGCTCAGCCTCTTGCAGAGGTACTTGCTCCATCACAGGAGCTGGCTGCTGCGCTTGCCTCCCAGGCTGCGCATTGATCACGGCCAACACCGCTTCAGCCACCAATCTTATATTTTCAGCCGACAAAGGTGTTGCGGGAGCAACTTCCGGTGCACTACTGGCCTCAGAACCTCGGCATTCTGACGGCCCAACACCACTTCGGGTCACCTATAGTGGTACAAAATACCGTTAAGCGACCAAATAAATTGCAAACAGCAATTATAGGAACACGCAGGTTCCTCAAACACGAGTATTTTCATTCCTAAGTGGACATTCATGGGTTCTTTTTACTGTTCTGACGATGACGCACACAATGTGCTCACCACCCCTTAAAAAGAATTCGCCCACGAATTCCATTCAAGCCCGACCAAAACCAGTAGTCTGATACCAAAATGTAACACCCCCTATCCGTCGCATAGCATATAGCAGTAGGTCCGGCCGGGGCCCGACGCCATATACCACAGACAGACCGGGTGGTTACTTATGGAAACCATCCAACCAATCTCAACGTCCTACACAGAGCATTCTAGCGGAAGCAGTTTAAATAAGTTGTAAACAAGAACCCAGCATAAGAGCACGAATGTCCACTAACATGATAATAGGAATGTTATTACAAAAATACCCAAATATTCGGCCTTAAGGCCTTATAGAATGTTTCTCTTGACTAATACATGATTTACAAACCTCGGCACGCAGGCCGGTCATACATGAGTAAAACAGAAAACATTTCCACTTGGGCCTTCGAGGGCCAGCTTCGCAAAAAGGGCTTTAGCCCGCTATTGACCGCTTGGTCCAGCTGCACCTGCAAGCAACAAACCACCGCACGGTGGCAAACAAGGCAACGGTCAGCAATGCTGACCAAATTATAACGATCCCGCCCCCAACTCGGGGCGGCGATGCTCCTTCCCTGCATTTCATTAGCACAAGCGAGTAATGCATATAACCATAGCCATTTCATCACAGACGTTGGCTCGTACGGCCACACGTCCCGTGCACTCAGGGCACATTCTCGGTGAACCGGTCGATGTCACGTCAATTAAAGCCATTAACATTCCGGACTCACCACCGCCACTTAGACGGCCATTCCTATGAGCAATTCGTCTTCCTGGCATTGGTCACGTCAATTTAAGCCATTGACCGCCGAAGACTCACATCTATGCCAACGGCGAGTGCAATGTAACTTTAGGTCTCTCTAACCCGAACGACATAAAGTGGGTACGGCTCCATCTAACCCGTGCTCACATCGCAACGGCAATTTAAGCCATTTGCGCGGGTCAAACTTTCACCGAGTCCCATTCTACCGCAAGACACATAACCCTATTATGTTCAAGTTGGCTCTCAGGCCACCAAGTTGGCAAGACCTCATGTCCGCCCAGTTTTCCGGGTGCACCTTTGGGTTAGTCCCCAAGGCTCCCTGCTGCAATCTACCGCGTAGAAAACCCGAAAAACACCCAATAGCACGGAGTCTTCTCCGGCCTTATGCAATGCAACATCACCGATCCGGACTAACATGTCCGGGTAGGCTTCAACCAAAATGCCTATGTCCGTTCTCGCATACGAACTCTAAACAACGGGGACTTTACATATCTACCCGAAGGAACGCCTCCAACTCTCCGCAAACTCGCGAGAGGGGGGCTTCCTATGCTAAGAAAAGGAGCGATTCAAGCTCAAGATGAGGATCGTTACCCTTGGATTCCTCTTTGGCGCCATCGGAAAGTAATCGGATGGAAATCACCGCACTAGCGTTGCCTCCGCGGATCCGGAGTCGGCTCGCGATTCGGAGCTCCGAAGCTCCTCCAATGGCGGGATCTAGGTCTTCTTCCTCCAATGGCTCTCCACTTTCTCCAAGGATTTGGAGAGAGGATAAGGCATGAAAAGTGAAGTTTTCCAAGTCAACTCACGGGTATATCCCTGCAGGAACATCCCCCAGCCGTCGGATCTCAACCTAAGGAAACGAACGGCTTTGATTCGGTGCTGAAATGCCCAATCTGGGCCGAACACGGCCTGGCACACGCCCGTGTCTAGGGTCGTGTGCCGCATTCGCCGTCAAAATCGAATCTTCTGAACTCGCACACGGGTATCAAACACGCCCGTGTTCGAGCTGACACGCCCGTGTTCCAGCTGACACGGCCGTGTAGCCGGCCGTGTACCCCATGATTTTTCTCCGTTTTCAACCCGAGCACTGCACGGGTTCTAGGACACGCCCGTGTCCTTGCCCGTGTCATATTGACACGCCTGGGCCCCCAGGCCGTGTACACGGGACATTTCGTCGAGGGAAGATCGACGACTCGATGACACGGCCTTGGACACGCCCGTGTCCTAGGCCGTGTGCCTTGACTCGACGATCGTCGAGTGAATCTCGACGATTTCACCTTGACGATCGTCGACACGGGTCGACACGCCCTGCGAAACGCCCGTGTCGCAGGCCGTGTACCCAATCTCGACGAATCGTCGAGAATAACTCGACGATTTCACGACTATGTGTCGACACGGGTCGACACGCCCTGCGACACGCCCGTGTCGCAGGCCGTGTGCCCATTCTCGACGAATCATCGAGAATAACTCGACGACTTCGCGGCTAAGTGTCGACACACGCTTCACACGCACTGGGACACGCCCGTGTCCCAGGCCGTGTGCCTTCAGCCAGAAACCAAAACTGGCCCAAAACGTCCCCCTTTGCTCCTTTGAGTTTCGGGGCGTTACAATACACGTCCTTGAAAAGTGGAACCCATAAGTGAATTCCAATACTTTTTGCGAGTGATTCCAAGATGGATATAGCTAAAGTAATATCCATACTGGTTGGATATCTGATTTCGGCCATCAATTTTTGCACAACATCAAGCCACTCCTCGGTATGGATAGTCGATTTCATCCCATGGTAAGCAGGCGAGGAGAGGGCTCGGAAGATACTCAAACAGTTAGAACCCGGGGCTTGCTGCTGCACCGGGGCCTGCTTAGATCTGAATGCTTCTAAGATTTTCGTGAGGGTTTGTCCCAGTTCTAACTGCTAAAATTGAGTAGGGGTGGGAGTTCCCACTAGTGGCTTTATACGTGTTGGGATCTATGTATAACGGTACAAACCTAATGTCAGGTTATCTAATCATAGGGTAACAACTGGACATACTTAGTGTGAATTATACATGGGCACACCACTGCATCCTCTATGTCAGTTTGACCTCAAACTGACCAATCGTGTGGAGGTGGCACCATTGTTCAATGACTTCTTTAGTTCAGAAATGTTGCAAGCTGATTCTATTTGAAATACCCCCCCCCCCCCCCCCCCCGAAACACAACACACGATAGAGAGGAGAATTATGCCCAGAAGAGTCATCTTGCAGTAGCATCAACACACGGGCTGACCGGTACTACATGACATCTATTATGTCGGCTCTCACAAATATCATTCATGTTAACCCAATATAAAGACAATAAATAAAAGTCAAAATCCACACTAGTATAAGTCAAAAGAAAAGACAGGTAGCTACATAGCTCCTGGATACATCAAAGTTAAGTGCCACAAGGGCTACAACATATACTCTCTCAAAATCTCATATAAGTAACTGACGGTAGAGAGAGTATTATCGTATCAGGCCGCGTACCCTAGCCTGGCTGCCCTCCTACATAACTCGCTACTGATGCTGCTCTATCCGCTGGGTGTCCTCCCAAAACGGTAGTCGTAGTAATCGTTAGTCATAAAGACTAAGTGGGTATCTCATCTTCTCACCCCGGCAGCTCTTAGGCACCCGTCGGGAGAAAGAAGAAATGGTACAATATATGTATATAAGCTATAAGTACAAGTAAGTGGCATATCTCTATTGTTAATAAATATAATAGTAGTAGTGTACATAAAATAACAACAACATTCTACACTAGAAGTACTGTATGAGTAAGAGCAGTCAACTACCAACATTTAATCTACAAACAAAAATAGAACTTAAATTATAAAAAAGCTCATACAGATTTATAAGTTAAAGATCGACTTAACAGAAAGTGACTCATCATATAAAAGTACTCATACAAATTTATATGATGAGGATCTTATGAGGTGCAATGCAATGTAATGATGGTTTATGATGTATCCATACAACTCACGCACTTTGTTTTGCTATCTCGAAATAGTCCTTTAGTTCCCACTTTTTTAGAAGTTAGCTAACCTCTCAGGCGTCATCCATCGTGGCCAAATGGTGACAGTAGAGCGGGCGTCTCCACTACTAGGAGAGTATACACGCTACCAGGCCTAGGCCTCCATACGCCTAAAAGCTAAGAACACAACATCGGAGCCTCTACGTATAACGGCTCAGAAGGGGCCTCGGGTACATGTGCACCAAGAACACAACCCAACTGGCATATTACTGGCACGGAAGTAGCCTTTGGGAGTGTATCACCAAAGGACCAATCCCAATGGTCCACTGGCACGGAAGGAGCCTCAGGAATGAGCACCGAGAACCAAGCCCAACATCCCAGGGTCTATCTGTCAACTCTCATCGATGTGATGATTGGTGAGCTCATAGACCTGCCACACTATGCTTAACTCGGGATTATGACACTGTGTGTCAACACACACTACATGCAATTACACTTAGCCATGTCATCAACTATTCAAGGGCTTCAACTAAGGGATACCAATCTCGTGCTCAAAAGCATGCAAGGGATCCACATTGAGCCCCTTATCATCATACCAAACTCGTGCACAAAAGCACGGAAGGGCTCCACATTGTGTATCTTCAATTATTATATGACTCTCACCGCTACCTGTAGGGAGTTAACACAACTCTAAGCGGTGGACTTATTCCAATCATACTTTCAATTCATAAAATTAATATGCTCATAGCATAACCATGTGTGTAATATTCATCTAGCCTCTTTTACTAAGTTTGGCATGCGCACACACAACAAATCATTTATCTTTCAGCACATCTTATTTCTGGAAACGACCTACATATCATATACATTTATAGATAATTAATAATCATGTATAAATACACAACATAATTTCTTTCATTGTTTATAGTTCATCACTTGCTATCGATTATGTATATCATACAAGAGTACCAATTACTCTTCCAATACATATCACCCATCATAGTATTACTGTATGCACTTTCATCGGATTGCATAGGTAACCCATTCGTACATCCAAGGTCCATCAAAACGCATACATAATGCATTCGCTTATCATGGTTTCCTCAAAGTAGATTCTCCCAACGCAACATCTCTTCCAAGGCTACGACTTCCTACCAAGTCCAAGATTCAAACACCAGGCTAACACATCAAGAAAAAAAATCTATCTTTGCCTTATGTTAGTTCAATGCAGCAACATCCGTAGAACTCTGTGGGAGCCATATTGTTCACTGAAAAACTTGCAACCATCTGTTGGAAAGGTTTTTCCGAGGGCTACAACTTTTATGTTCATCCCGAGACCTAGAAGTTCTTGGATCATGGCTTAAATCGAGCACGAAGCCATCTGCATACGAAAATCAGATTTCTGCACACATCGTAAAGAAGAATGAATGGCATCTGTTCGTCTTACTCCTCTAGACATTCATACGAATAAATATTTAGCTCTTCCTCCTCCCTTATTCCCCCTCAATAGACCACCATTCTCCACGAAACCAAGTCCATCGTTCTCATAATGAAGAGAGGAAAGGTTGAAGACAACAAAACTCTAAGACAAAGGTCCTAGTGTGGTCTCTACCTAGGAGATCTTCATTGCACACCAAATTCAAGCTCTTTTGAGTGGACATCTCTATTATAATATATCTAAAGACCTAGTACTAAGGGAGGGGGTAGGAATCTCACCTCATTTCCGGCCATAGATCTTGTTCTTCTTCTTAGCGGCATGATGGCATTTGATCCCCTTCAAATCACTCTCCTAGAGACAAGGAACACTGAAATAAACGACTTCAGGGTTCCTCCAGGAAGGTCTATCACCGATGCTTCAGTCATCCTTCTTGGAAATCCACCCCCGGCTAGCTTTATCCTTGTCGAGCTTGACACAAAAAGAACGACTCGGCAAGGAAGAGTTTGGCTAGTGTTTCTCGTGTATTCCTTTTTATAAGGAAGCATTTCGGTTTTTGTTACTTCATCGCGTGTCGTTCTATCATTGGACTGCCCATTATTACATAAAATAACTCTTGTTGAAAATACCGATCATATGGAATAACTCAACACATATCCCGAACCTGGTGCAGCCCGTAAGAATTAATCAGTAAGCACAACCTGGGCCGAAATTATTTTAAGTCAAATTAGTATTATGCGTCGAGTATGACTCGACGAATTCGTCGAGTATCCTCAACTATATCTAATGAATCATAGGAATCCTCTGTGTCATCTCGACAAAATGACTAAACGTTCTGATGAGTCCTTCAAAATTCCACTGGCCGAAAATCCTCTAAGTCAATGTGTTGTATGCGTCGGGTATCACTCAACGAATTCGTCGAGTATCCTCGATGATATCCGACGAATCGTAGGAATCCTCTATGTCATCTGGATGAATCGGCAAAACATTCCGACGAATCCATAAAAATTCAACTAGCTGAAAATTTTCTAAGTCAATGCATCGTATGTGTCGAGTATCACTGGACTCTCGTCGAATCCAGTCGATGTACTCGACACTCCATTCGACGCTTGCCCACCAATGCACCCCTAGCCTAAGTCAACTCTCTTGACTTAAAAATGCGTGTGAGGGGTCTATTACGAATCGGGACATTACATAAGGAGGCTGATGAGAAATTGCTTCTCATTCTTGCTTTCGCTCTCTCTCTTTCAACTTAAGATATCAAGAGAAGGAAATGGACAGGAAGAAGAAGAAGTTTAGTTTCATCCATTGGAAGACCTTTGGAGGAGCTTCCAAGCTTGGAATCATGTGCCGGTTAAGGATTTGTAGAGTGGAATGAAAGGAGATCTGTTATATTTGACTCAAGCTCTGATTCATGGCACTGAAATGATCTACATGTGTAACGATATTTCTCTTAATTACTAGGACATGTTCGTCCTTTTGATATGCATAAGTATAAGTTGAATGAACGTTCCTCCACTAATTGGTGGAGGTGAGAATTTCAATGGGAAGGTATGAATTATCCTTGGTAGAAATTGCATATAGAGCTCGGTTCATTGTACGGGCATAGGCATGTTGTGTGAAGCCCATCTACACAGGTTGGTCTAGATTGGTGATGATTGATTTGCATGCTGGAGAAGACTCCGTGGAAAACAAGTAGATTTAAGAGTTTTGGAGCACTGCCGGTTGCTGTAGAAGTACTATAGAGTGTCTCTAGGAAACACCCAAGATTGTAATAGAGAATGAAATTCTATTATTATCACCCGCGATAGTGATATCACTAGTGACAGCTCTTCTGGCAGAGACCAGTAAGCTGTTGAAAGTGTTGAGTGTGAACCCGAGCCTAGGATAGACTTGTGGTTTGTCGATATCATGCAGAGATAGTGATATCACTGGCCATAGCTCCCAAAGAGGTTTTTATGGTTGTGAAGCCTATGAACTGGGGACTATGTAGGTAGCATAATGAGTTGTTGTGCCTGCTAAGCCCAGCTTGGGTGCTCGTGAGTGCCGACCAAGGAACATAACGTTGGTTATGATATGAATAGGAAAGGGGAGTCTGACTCAGGCATTGTTGTTCGGCTTTATTGCCTAAAGTACTTGGCAATCATTGTGGGTTTGGCGATTTCAGCAAAGTATGTGGCTGAACTGTACCTGCACCTTGTCATCCGGCTAGATTCCTAAAGTAACTAGCAATCATCGTTGGCTTGGGGAGTGTCCTTGACTTTATCTTCGACTAGTGAATAATCAAAGCTGTGTTGTCTTAATCTAGTACTAATGGATGGTGGTAGAACTCGAGGAGTACAACAAAAGAGTACCTTGAGAGCATGGAACGCATGGTTGTATATGTCAGTGTTTGTGGTGGTTTTGTATATATGGAATGGTGCTTAACTTGCATATTCTTGTAGATGTATATAAATGATGTTATATGTTGCTTGTTTGTATGGAAGGAGTGTTGGGTTTTATATGATGGCACAACACTTGTGCATGCAGTGGAAATAAGGAACAATAAAACCAAAAAGAGTTCGGATCTAGCGATGAACATTAATCAAGAAGAAAATGCAGTAAATAAAATTACCTCTATGGTATTGAGTCTATACTCGACCTAGTGCTCCAGAAGATCTACCAATCACTATGCGGTTAGAGTCCTTAGTGCAGAATAGTGGCTGCCCCTCTACATGAAATCCACACAAACACGAGAACCTATAGACTCTTGTTGAACAAGATCTAGGCCAGGAGAGGGCACTCTGCGTCTTCACGGACTGCAAGGTCTGTTACAGAAGAGGTGGCAGTGACACTCGCCAGAATCAAGCTAAGCAACGACGATGGGATCGGCGAAGACGAAACAGCTTCCGTCGGCCTTTTATGTTTCAAGTTTTTCGCACAGTGCAGCTCGTGTGCTTAGATCGAATGAACGGTCATTTTGAAACCCTAAAACCTTCTATTTATACCCAAAGGTATAAACAGACTTGGAATACAAAAATTCGACCAGACAACCCATGTCTAGATGAATCATTGAGTATCCATAACATATTCAATGAATCGTCCAGTATACAAAACATACTCGACGAATCGTAGAGTATCCATAAGATACATGACGAATGCGTTGAGTGAACTCAACGCACTCAGCGCTATCAGCGCCAAGCCCGTCGAATCAACATTTAACTCCATGAATTCGTTAAGTGAACTCAACGCACTCAATGCCTAAGTGCCAAATTGATCGAATCAACCTTTGACTCGATGAAGGCGTTGCGTGAACACAACACACTTAATGCCTGAAAACATGATTCATCGAATCGACACTTTGACTCAAAGAATCGTTGAGTGAACTCAATGCACTCAATGCTTAAGTGCAATACTCGACGAATCAACACTTTGACTCGACGAGTCGTTGAGTAAACTCAACACCCTCAACGCCACCACTCGACGAGTCAAAACTTGACTAGATGAAAGCGTTGAGTGGTTGCAATGCACTCGATGCTTTCCAAGCTTGGGTGAGCTAAGTCTTTTCCACTCATCATATGAGTAAAACCATACTAATTCAATCTTCCAATTTCTCCAAACAATCATATGTGTGTCCCTGATAGGCTCATACTGCATTGGCAATGAGGCTACATACTTGATCACTTCCAGATCTCAATGATAACACAAACAGTCTCCTACTTGATCTTGAAAGTATCAAACAAAAGCTTCACAAACAATGAGCGGCATCTAGCAATACATAATTTCTCCCCAAGCAATAAGTATTTAGAACTCAAAATACATCACGACCAATGTATTAGTGTTGTCATGTCCCTTCGTCCCTTACATCTGGATAGAACTAGAGGTATACACCGTGTCACCCTCATAATTGTTCAATACTTGTTTCCTGATCTAGAATGGACTTCCAGAAATTGGTGAGCCCAATATCATATAGTGACTCAACCAAGCATGGTCATGCATTTCTCAATCCTATTCCATCAAGGGGCCCTTTGATGTAACTTCTGTCATATAGGAGGACAAATCCCATCTCTGCTCACACGCAAACACCCAAATGATTTGTAACATACCAAATAACCACATTTATCATCCAACTTTCTCAAGACTGGACTTTTGATAACATCAAAGAACTCTCTTCCTCATGCGATGAATGTTGCGACTTCAGGTAAAAGGACCACAAACACCATTGTCACTTAAACCATACTTGTGACACATTGATATAACAATCCACGAAGTATTCACAAGGTGGGTCTGTCCAATATAACTTATTCACTAACAAGTACCTATGTGATGACTTGATATCACAATATCATGACATGTGAGAACCAATCATCAGTCAACACAAATGTTAGTCTTAATGTTTCATCATCACCCTTAGCTTCTACGATGACACTCGACTAGGGACTATTTAAGAATGAATCTTCTAATAATAAAGGCTCTCACATTCAAGTTACCACGTGACTCCTATGGAAGAAAACATTCTAAGAGCATTTATTATATTGAATTACTCTATCACAATAGAAATATATTTACAAATAAAAGAACTTGCCAAAATATATAAATGAAATGTATACAGTACTTTATTCATCAAATGAATTATTATGGCCAACAAATATACAATCCAAAAGACTCCAACTAGAGCTGATCATTAAGGTATTATATACCCATAGATCTAACATGACCATCATGCTTTCTTTATGTGAAAGGCTTTATTAGTGAATCCGCAATATTCTCCTCATTCGACAGTCTGCAAATGCATGTATCTCCTCGATCGACAATCTCTCGAATAAGATGGAACAGTCAAAGTATGTGCTTGGAGTGCCGATGAGACCTAGGTTTTGAAGCAAGTGCAATTGCATCGTTATTGTCACTGTAGAGAACTACAGGACGTTCAATGCTAGGAAGTACATCTAACTCGCCGATGATTTTCCTAATACATATACCCTCCTTCACTACATTTGCTGCAGCAATATACTCAGCCTCAGTTATAGAATCAGCAATTATCTCTTGCTTGGAACTCTTCCAACTAACAACACCTCCATTTAGGCAAAATATGAAACCTGACTGAAACTTTGAGTCATCGTTATCAGTTTGGAAGCTCGCAACCGTATAACCTCTTATAACGATCTCTTCCTCTCTGCAAAATACCAAGAACGTATCCTTATTCCTTCTCAATTACTTTTGGATGTCCTTAATGACTATCTAGTGACCATCACCGGGATCAGACTGATACCTACTAGTCATGCTCAAGGCATAAGAGCCATCGGGTCGAGTACATATCATTGCATACATGATTGACCAAATTACAGAAGCATATGGAATCAACTTCATGCGGTCCTTATCCTCACAAGACTTAGGACACTGGTTCTTAGAGAGACTCACACCAAGAGACATTGGTAAGAATCCTTTCTTTGACTCATGCATGTTGAACCGCTTCAACACTTTATCAATGTGCGTACTTTGGATCAAACCCATCAACTTCTTTGATCTATTTCTATAGAACTTAATACCAAGTATATAAGTTACTTCACCCAAGTCATTCATAGAAAAGTAGGTCCCAAGGTTGTCCTTAATAACTCGTACAGTCAGTTTGTCATCTACATACATTATCAGGAAGACAACAATGCTCCTACTAATCCTCATGTAAACACACGGTTCATCATCGTTCTTAATAAAACCAAACTCTTTGATCTTTTCATCAAAATGAAGATTCTAACTTCGAGAAGCCTGTTTTAATCCATAAATGGATCTCTGCAGCTTGCATATTTTAGTTGATTCACTTGGAGATACAAAACCCTCGGGTTGTGTCATATACACTTCCTCAAGGAGGTTTGAATTTAGTAAAGCCGTTTTGACCTCCATTTGTTAGATCTCGTAGTCATAATACGCAGCAATAGCAAGCAGAAATCTAGTGGACTTAACCATGGCAATAGGGGAAAATGTCTCATCATAGTCAACACCATGAATTTGCTTGAAACCTTTAGCCACCAGTCGCCCTTTGAATTTTTGTCCATTCCCATCCATGTCGGTCTTCTTCTTGAATACCCGCTTGTACCCTATGGGTTGTACCCCTTCAGGTGGTTCCACTATGGTCCAAACTTGGTTTTCATATATGGAGTCCATTTCAGATTTCATGGCCTCAAGCCACTTCTCGGAGTCCGGTCCACACATAAACTCTCGGTAGGTTGCAGGCTCATCACTATGATCCATAAGCAACACATTACTTATTTAAGACACAATAAATCCATATCTCTCAAGTTCAAACCTTGGTCTACCACATCTACATGGAACTTACGTTTCCTGAGCATGCTCTCCAGCTACAACAACTTGTAGTCCTAGCTCAGGTTCCAATTCTGGTTCATTCACATTTTGTGGTTCTTGAACTTCTGCAAGTTCTACTCGGGTAGTGTTTCTACTTAGGAACTCGTTCTCAAGAAAGACACTAGTCCTTGCGACAAACACTTTGCCCTTGGATGGTAGGTAGAAATAGTATCTTTTAGTTTCCTTCGGATACCCCACAAGATAACACTTATCTGACTTGGCTTCAAGCTTGTCAGGCATTTGACGTCGCACGTATGCCTCACAGCCCAAAATCTTAATAAATGACATACTAGGATGTTTTCCAGTCCATATCTCATATGGTATCTTTAGAACCACTTTCATTGGAGCATTATTTAGTATAAAAGCAGTAGTTCCTAGAGCAAATCGCGAAAATGAAACATGCAGATCTGCATGACTCATCATTGACAGTACCATGTCTAATAGAGTATGATTCCTCCGCTCATATACATCATTATGTTGCAGTGTTATAGGTGGAGTGAGCTGTGATATAATACCACACTCTTTCAAATGATCACGAAACTCATGACTCAGGTATTTGCCACCTCGATTAGATTGGAGTGCTTTATCCTTCTTACCCAGCTGGTTCTCTACTTCGTTCTTAAACTTTTTCAACTTTTCAAAGATTTCAGATTTGCACTTCATAAGATACACGTATCTATATCTAATGAAGTCATCAATAAATGTAATAAATTAGAAATACCCATGAACTCATGGGTCCACATACATCACTATGTACTATACCCAAGAGATCATCAGCCCTCTCATTGAAACCAGTGAAAGGGGCTTTAGTTATCTTCCCTAACAAAAAAGATTCGCATCTCTCAAATGATTTATAATCAAATTAGTCCAGTGGTCCATCTCTACGGAGCTTGGATAGGTATTTCTCATTTATATGACCCAAACGACAAAGCCAAAGGTATGTAGGGTTCGAGCCATTCGTTTTTAGTCTGTGTGTTCTCTATATTATAGATCTGATGGTCAAAAGTTCAAAACATATAAACCATTAAACATTTGGGATATACCATAACAAACTTCATTCTTAAATATTGAACAATAATTATTCTTAATAATAAAAGAAAAACCAATCATGTCCAAGCATTAAATGGATATAAGGTTTCTAGTTGTGGAAGGAACATAATAATAATTATCAAATTCAATTACATGCCCACTGGTCAAAGAAAGACGATAAATGTCTACGGTGACAGCAACAACTCTTGCTCCATTGCCAACACGCAGGTCCACCTCTCCTTTACTCAACAATCTTCTCCTTCCCAGTTCTTGCACATTTATACAAATGTGAGAATCACATCCGGTATCCAATACCCAGGATGAAGGTGAAGAAAGGTTTATCTCTATAGCATAGATACATGAAGAGAAAATCATACATCCCTTCATCTTGTGCAGACCCTCAATGTACGAAGGACAATTCCTCCTCTATTGACCAACCTTGCCACATGTAACATCCTATTTTCAACTAGACCCCTAAGAGTGGTTTTGTCATGACTAGGTCATGACAAAATGCTAGTAAGCATGTTGGATCCCTAGTTGGATTTGGGTTAGGTTCACTAATTAGGATGTCTGACCCACAATGTATAGCTAGGGTCATGTGTTCTGAGTCTTAGAATTTTGGCTAAGTATTTAGGTTCAACCTTACATGGACCAGCCAGCAGAAGACCTCAGATTGACTCAAGACTTAGAAGAAATCAAGTTCAGTATATAAGTTTGACATTCGTCGAACTCAGCTCAACGATCATCGATCGCTGATCGACGAATGCAGAGTTAATTCTCTGAGTTGAGCCCTGATGAGTCCGATTTATATAGGGTTTTTCGGACTCATCTGGGCTAGTTTTCACGGGTTTGCACTTCACTTTTAGTTTTATATCGTTCATATTTCATCTTGTCTCGATTTCCATAGGAAGTGCACACTTAGGCTTGTGGTTGTGTAATTTTAATACTTTTATTATTTGTACTCCATTTTGTGCTCGTCTGGAATGTCTACACATATCAGTGCTGGGTTTAGGGGTCGTGTGCGTGTTCCAGGGATGTTTTGAAGCAGGAATATTGTGCACGATCATCGGATATAGTGCGCACGACAACTGGCCGTGCGCCGATGATCGTGCACAATGTTCACTGATTTCCAAAATCTGCCTGGGGTAATCGCACGACCACTGGACATAGTGCGCACGACCATCGGTCGTGCGCCACTGATCATGTGCATTGATTCCTCTTTTTCTAGAGTCCTGTCTGGGGTAATCGCACGACCATTGAACTTAGTGCGCACGACCAATGGTCGTGCGCCACTGCTCGTGCGCGTTATCCCAGTTCTTCTTCCTATTCTGTCATGCCAGTGCGCACGATCACTGGACATAGTGCGCATGACCACTAGTCGTGCGCCCGTGATCGTGCGCATTGTTCAATTCTGCTTTGTATAATTATTGCAGGTCTCGCCCTAACTCAGGATCGCTGAAATCATTCGGAAGGCTCGACATTTCTCCGCCATTTTCCGCCTTTTCTTTCGTTCCCCTTCATCTTCCATCATAGGGAGGTGCTCTGGGCAAGCTTTCACCGCTAAATGCAAGCCGGAGCTTCCTCTCGGCCTCCTCCATCATCTCTTGGTCTCATTTCAAGCTTCAACACCATAGCCATGAAGCAAAGGGAAGCTTGCAATGTTCGTCCGCTATCGTGACACGAAGAAGACGGGCCATTTGAAGGTGGTGACAGCCCTTCTATACCCCGGATGCAGTTGAGGACCGAGCTTGGATGCGGATTGATAACCCGACGAGTCCAACCGTGAATCCTCAGCAAGACTTCGGATTCGGTCGATCTCTTGCCTTGTTCTTCCTTTATTGTTGTTTATGTGTTGTTGTAAACTTTATTTATAGATGATGTGTGCTTATTTGTAAAACGCTTTTATTAAATCATGTCTTTGTGATTTGTAATTTCGTATATTTGCTTGAGTTGCACCATATTCCATCCACCATCCATCTGTTGTTGCCGCACTAGCAATTGCTAGTGGCGTGCGTAGCTAAAAGTGCAGCTAGATCTGATATACTCTAGAGGGGGGGTGAATAGAGTATATGGTGCTTGAGAACTTTTTACAACAATTGTTGTAATCTGAGTGAGCAGGGAAGCAATTATAAATCTAATCACAGAGCTAAACTAATCACAAAATAATCACAGAACAATCACAGCCAGAAACAAAAGATAAAGACAAGCAATTCAGATGACACAAGGAGCTATAGTGGTTCCCCTAAACTTGTGTACATCCACTCTTCTACCACCCTAGTTAGGAATCCACTGCAGGATGAGTTGATCAGGTGTCCTGGGCACCAATGTGCTTCTGATAAGGTGCTCAAAAACCAAATCAGATTTTTTTATCACGTGTCTTGCCACCAATGAGCTTTTGACAAGGTGCTCAAAAACCAAACTCAAACTTTTGAAGGGAGTTTAAGAATGAAAGTCCACCTAGTGTCAACTACCTTCACCTATGGGGGGGGGGGGGGAATAGGTGACGTGCAGCGTTTTTGCGGAATTTAAAATTGTACCTGCACAAGAAAACAAAACAGCACAGCAAAGAAAGTACACAAGTAATTTATTATGGTTCCCCGATTTGGGTACATCCACTTTCCCCCTTCGACCTATCTCCCAACAAGGTACGACTAGGTCACTTCACCAACATGATTGAAATCCAATCCTTGCACTATCGGAAGGAACCCTTCCACACGTAGGAGTCACCACTCCCACAACACGGTTTACACCCAACCCTTACAACTAGGAACTAACGTTCCTTTACAACAGAATGAAAATAGAATGTACAAGAAATACAAACAACTTGTGGAGACTAAGGTGTCCCTCTTCGTTCGATGACGTGTTCTTGAAGTAAACGAAGAGTCCACAACCCTAGATCTCACTTGGAGAGAATCTCCCCGAAACAGGCGGCGGCAAGAAGGGCGGCAGCTCGGTTCTCGGAATCGGCGGTGACAACGGTGTGTGCCTGCAGTACTTTGGAGACTCAATCTTCGTAGCAAAGCTAGCAAGGTCTTCCAACGGTCACACTAGGATCGATCGTCTCGATCAATTCGGAAGGGGAAGGTTTTCCCGATCAACGAATCAAGAGAGAAGGGATCTCTGGTTAGACGCGTGAGACGCTGTGCTTGACAGAGCTTCTATCGCCGGAAGATCTGGAAGAAACCACGATCAAACGGCCGGCGATCGACTAGCACAAGCGGCGATGGCGGCGGAGCAGGTATCGCGATCTAGGTCACGTCGGCGGCTCGTGTATATTTTTCTATGTGTTTTCTTTTTTTTGTTGTTCAAAAATACGCGTGTATTTATACACTAGAATACTCCTTAATGACCGTTGTGGGTCCCACCAGAAGAAACCCCAAGCCCGGTTCAAAACAGTGCCAGCGGCAGAGTCCGGTCCAGCGGTTTCCAGAAAATTGCCCAAGGCAAAATCGGCGAGAATCGAAGGTGATTCTCGCCAATTCGGCGAGAATCAAAGGTGATTCTCGTCGATTCGGCGAGAATCAAAGGTGATTCTCGTCGATGTAGACTTGTTTGCACGCTCTGAGGTAGCTAGAAAGAGACGGCGAGAATCAGCCAGTGATTCTCGATGATTAGTGATTCTCACCGAATCGGCGAGAATCACTTGGTGATTCTTGTCGATTAACACTTTGACGATTTTTCGTCTTTCCGCCCATGAGCTGCTCTTTGACCCATCCTTGCTCCTTGTCTGCTCTTGCATAATCACAGCCCTGTACATGAAAGTAAGTACACTCCAATAGAGAGAGTACACGTAGGCCAACACACTGATCTGCTCAACGAGGGATTACGTCATGCAGACCCTTGTATATTGACCTACTGCACCCTGACATTGGTGTGCACTTAGCATGGAATAACTGCAAGCACAACTTGAAATATTTTATCAAATACATTGTCTATTTACCTTAGCTTGTTCAGGGGCTTCTTCAAATCAGGTACGTTGTGGATACAATACCCAACAATCTCCCCCTATTTGAAGAAGCCTAAACCCTACATGCTAAGGTGAATAGAGCGTATGGGAATGAAAATCATAAACTTGAAATTGAGTTGAGAGAGATATTCATTACCAATACCAATTTCTTGAGAGCAAACTTGCGGCCACCTTAGCCTTAGCCGAGAGGGTAATCTCCCCCTTTTCAGCTTCTGCAAATCTGGGTCTGTTGCATTTGACCCCTTGCTCCCCCTCAGTTCTTGCACCTGTGCTCACACTTGAGTTCCTGGCAGAGGCTCCCCCTAGATTCACGAGCCTGGAGCTTCTGTAGTCTTCATTCCTCATAGTTTAGCCTCCCCAATTTAGTTTTGAAAAGACTGAACTTGTCTTTGTCTAAGGGCTTTGTGAATATATCTGCATTCTGCTTGTCCGTGGGGACATAATAGAGAGAGATGTCCTTGTTCTCCACGTGCTCCCGAATGAAGTGGTAGCGCAATTCAATATGCTTCGTTCTGCTGTGCAATACCGGATTGTTGGTAATTGCAATTGCACTGGAGGACTCGCAGTACATTGGTACTTCCTTGAACTGAAGGTCGTAGTCGGCTAACTGGTTTCTGATCCATAGGAGTTGTGCGCAACAGCTGCCTGCCGAGATGTACTCAGACTCTACTGTGGAGGTAGCTACACAATTCTGCTTCTTGCTATTCCATGAGATAAGCCTTCTTCCGAGAAATTGACACGTCCCGGAAGTGTTTTTCCTGTCCTCCCTACTCCCTGCAAAATCATCATCTGAAAAACCTATTAGCTCGACGTCATTGTTTCTCGTGTACCACAAGCCAAGATTGGGAGTACCTTTAAGGTATCTTAGAATTCGCTTTGCAGCGACATAGTGAGATTCCTTAGTGTTCACCTGATATCTGGCACAGACACATGTGGAGAACATGATATCCGGTCTACTGGCAGTAAGGTAGAGCAGGGATCCAATGATGCTTCGGTATTTGGTTTCATCGAAAGGTTTACCTTTCTCATCCTTATCCAGAGACATAGTGGATCCCATTGGAGTCCTCATAGAGGTTGCATTCTCCATACCGAATTTCTTGAGGAGTTTATTTGTGAACTTCGTCTGAGAGATGAAGATTCCATCCTCAGACTGTTTCACTTGAAGTCCCAAGAAATACTTTAGCTCTCCCATACTGCTCATTTCAAACTTTCCTTGCATAAGTTTAGAAAACGTTTTGCAAAGATTGTTGTCCGTTGAGCCGAATATAATGTCATCGACATAGATTTGCACCAGCAAAATCTTGCCTTTGACTTCCCTGAAAAACAATGTCTTATCTATTTTACCTCTATAGAACTTATTCTCAAGAAGAAAACTAGATAAAGTCTCATACCAAGCTCGTGGAGCTTGTTTTAAACCATATAGAGCTTTATTAAGAAAATAAACATGATTGGGATAAGTAGGATTGACAAAACCTGGTGGTTAAGCGACGTATACTTCCTCTTTCAGGTCTCCATTCAAGAATGCTGATTTCACATCCATTTGTTAGACTGTGAATCCTTTATGCGAAGCATATACCAGGAAAAATCTGATTGCCTCGAGCCTTGCAACTGGTGCAAAGGTCTGGTCAAAGTCAATCCCCTCCTCCTGTCTGTAACCTTGAGCCACCAGCCTGGCCTTGTTCTTTATGATGACACCATGTTCATACAGTTTGTTTCAGAAGATCAAGTTGGTGCCAATCACATTCTACTTGTGTGGTCTGGGAACCATCGTCCAAACGTTGCATCGTTCAAATTGATGTAGTTCATCTTGCATGGCCAAAATCCATGCCGCATCTTTGTTCGCCTCGTCGAACTTATTTGGCTCAACCTGTGACAGGAAGCTAAGATGCAAAATCTCGTTAATAGTGCCTCTTCGAGTTCTGACACAGTCACGAGGATCTCCGAAGATCTGATCTCTAGGATGATCCCTCACGTGGCGGAGCTCTAGAAGTCTGGCGTCTAGAGCTTCGACTACTTCTTGGGCTTCTCCTTCTTCTAAGAGATTTGTTCCATTTTGATCTTCAACATTCCTAGTTGACGTTGAGGTGGAAACTTTGACATACTTAGGAGTTTCATCTTTAGCGGTCTCATCGATACTCAGCTGTTCAAGTCGTACACTTGCATCTTCAAGATTACCGCTGGAAGAATTGTTGTTAAGCAAACTTCCTTCATCAAATACAACATTAATTGATTCTTATACCACTAGGGTTTTCTTATTGAAGACCCTATATGCCCGACTGTGGGGACTATAGCACATGAATATGCCTTCGAAGCATTTTTCACCAAATTTAGTACGCGGGTACTTCCCATTATTCAGTACATAGCATCTGCAACCAAAGATCCTCAAGTAGGACATGGTTGGTTTCCTGCCTCTCAGTAGCTCATAAGGCGTCTTACGATGATGCTTGTTGATCAATGCTCGGTTTTGTACATGACAAGTTGTATTGACCCCCTCTGCCCAGAAGTATTCTGGGAGAGAAGCGTCTTTCAACATTGTCGTGCAGGCTTCAATGAGAGTTCTATTTCTCCTCTCCGCAACTCCATTTTGCTGAGGAGTGCGCGGGGAGGAAAACTCATGAAAGATACATTGTTCTTCACAAAACTCTGTCATAGCACTAGATTCGAATTCTGTTCCATGATCACTTCTGATTTTGACCACTGAGCAGTTAAATTCGTTCTGAACCTGCTTGACAAAACTAGTGAAGATGTCAAACGTATCCGACTTTCGTTTTAAGAAGATCACCCATGTAAACCGAGAATGATCATTAACTATCACTAACGTATAGGACTTGCCTCCCAAGCTATGAACTTGCATTGGACCAAGCAAGTCCATATGTAGAAGGTAAAGACATCGGGAAGAGTCTTTGTCTGCAATGATCTTAAAGGTAGCCCGAGTCTGTTTGCCCATCTGGCATGCAGGACAGGGGCTATCTTTGATGCACTTGATAACGGGAGCATCCCTTACTAAGTTTTTAGAAAACAGCATACTAATTGTTTTGAAATTAACATGTGCCAATCTCTTGTGCCATTGTTCACAAAGAGATGCACTGCCTGTTGCCACTAGGCATACGGGGGTAGATGAATCTAAACTAAGAAAATTTAAGCAGAAGATATTTCGGCTCCTAATGCCTGTTAATACCATCTCAGAAGAGGCACATGATATTATCAGGCATTTATCCTTGCAGAACTTGACGTCATAACCTTTGTCACATAACTGACTTACACTGATCAGGTTATGGTTTAACCCTTCAACATAAGCCACGTCAGTGATAGAGATTATACCGTTGGAAATCATACCGTAACCTCTGGTGACTCCTCGATCTGACCCCCCAAAGATGACTTTGGGTCCATTCGCGACTGGAGTGTAATCACGCAGTAGGCTTCTTGTCCCAGTCATATGCCGGGAGCATCCACTGTCCAAGTACCATATTGGCGTTTTGGTGGCCTTTGGACATTCCTGCAAAACAAAATTAATTTCCCTTAGGAACCCAATCGAACTAGGGTCCTAGATTCTTGGTTAGCATACTCCCCCTCGGGTGGTTAACCCTACGAGTGGTCGGCATCGCATTGCTAACATAGAGAGTCTCGTTATACCTCAGATTAAACCAACAATCCACGACAAAGTGACCGACTTTGCCACAACACCAACAGTCAAATTTGTTGTACCTCTTCCTAGACTCCCGCTTTATCCTAGGAACGGTGGGTACAGCTGGGGCCTTGGATCTGGAGGTGGAGGCCTCATAGTGATTGCAGTCACATGACTTCTTCACCTTCTGTTTCTTCAGTATAACAGGCTTGGATCTTGGTGCCTGCTTTCCATTATGGCCGCTAGAGAATTGACCATAATTTCCCATGTGGATTTCCTCATAAGGTGCCTTGAAGGCACTCTCACCGAAGTTTCGGGGAAAAGTCCAACTATCATATCGACTCTTTGGCTTTGCAACCGAGGGCCGGAAATGATGGCCAAAGGTTGATTCAAAGTCATGTTGGTTGCAAGGAAAGCTAGGCTTTCTGAACGCAACAGGACTGAGCAGAGCCTTTCCATTTTCAGCAGCAGAGGCCTTCTTGGCGGCCTTATTCTTCCTCTGGTTCCTGTTTCTCCTGGATGAGGAACCAGATACCCCTACATGCCCCAAGCAAGCTCCTTTGGCCTGAGCAGAGAAGGTATCAACCACTGGAAGAACTGTTTTTGGCATAGAGAAGCTCTTGACGATCTTCCTTTCTGCCACAAGTTGTTCTTCCAACTTGTTGACTTCCTCCTGCTTAAGATCAAGGAGCTTAAGAGACTCTGAATGCTTTGAAGTCAGGTCTAGGTGCTCCTGTTGGAGAGAGATAAAAATGGTGATCTCTTCCCTTAGGGAGACACTCTCACCCTTAAGGAATTTCACTTCCTTTTTCTCAGCCTTCAATCTCTTACGGCACTCCTCGAAAGTGTTGAGCAGAAGCTCATACTTCTCGAGTAGCTCCGCTTCACGGGCCGAAAGGCTATCCTCAGGGTCATCATCCTGAGACTCAGGATTAGAGTCAGAGTCGGAGAGAGGGGTGTGAGCTTTTACCTTCCCAGTAAATGGGGGGCATTCTTCTTCTGAGTGGGAGCGACCCACCAGCCCGAAGTAGGCTTCCTCATCATCACTGGAGTCTGAGGAATCAGATTCACTCAGTGTCTTTGGCTTTTTGGCGATGTAGCTCCTCTCTTTCTTCTTATCTCTAGAAGACTTGTGCTCCTCTCCCTTCCCCTTTTCTCTCTTGTCTTGGTGGAAGTCGGCCACGACGTGTCCTGGCTTATTGCATCCAAAACAAATAATGTCAGTGGAGCGATGTTTGTTCGGTTTAGAAGCATACCTGTCAGAAGAGTAATTTTTTGTCTGATGCCTGGAGGAGGAGCCGTCTCTCTTTCTTTGATTCCTCATCTTGAGGAACTTCTTGAATTCTCGGGTAATGAGGGAGAAATCTTCCTCAGACAACTTTGAGCAGGAGGAGCAAGACTCGGAGTCCTCCTCCTCATCCTTTTTCCTGGCACGGTATGAAACCGCACCCTTACCCTTCCTGGAGTGAATGGCTTTTAGAGCCACAGTCTTTTCCTTGGCTGCAGCCTTCTCTGCTTCTTCTTCTGCTTTCCTGGTGTTCAGTTGAAGCTCATAGGACATCAGCTTCCCAAACAGAATTTGCGGGTCTGTTTCAGCTAGTCTGCCAAACTCTCGGATGGCACAGATCTTTGTGTCCCATTCCTTAATAAGGGACCTAAGGAATTTATCATTAAGTTCACCATCAGTGAACACTCTTCCATATCCTTTGAGGGCATTGACAATCTTGGGGACGTTCTCGAAGGTGACTCCGATCTCTTCCTTAGGCCCTTGTCTGAAGGCCTCATATTTCTGGCTCAGAAGGGATCTCCGATCATCCCTCACTTCATCAGTGCCCTCCATTAGGATAATCAGGCAGTGCCAGATCTCCTTTGCTGTCCTGCAGTTGCAGAAGTTCTGCATCATTAAGTCATCGACCGCGCTGACCAGAATGTTCTGCGCCTTCTTGTCAAGTCCGACCAGCACCATCTCGTCCTTGTCCATTTCAGAAATTTTCTTTGGCACTTTCTTGGTAGGATTTATGGTGGAGACCTTAGTGGGGATATAAGGTCCCTCCTCCACGATCATGAAGAGTCGAGGATCAACTGCTTCCATGTAGAACTTGATCTGATCCTTCCAAATAGGAAAGTTGAGCCTGGTGCACACTGGGATCTTGCTTGTGTACTTGATCCCGTCCATAGTAGATGTTTGCCTTCTTCTTGACACTAGCGGCAGGATTCTACTCAAGGTGTAAAACTTTTTGATGAGTAACCTCCCTCTGATACCACTTGAAAGTCCACCTAGTGTCAACTACCTTCACCTATGGGGGGGGGGGGGAATAGGTGACGTGCAGCGTTTTTGCGGAATTTAAAATTGTACCTGCACAAGAAAACAAAACATCACAGCAAAGAAAGTACACAAGTAATTTATAGTGGTTCCCCGATTTGGGTACATCCACTTCCCCCTTCGACCTATCTCCCAACAAGGGACGACTCGGTCACTTCACCAACAAGATTGAAATCCAATCCTTGCACTATCGGAAGGAACCTTTCCACACGTAGGAGTCACCACTCCCACAACACGGGTTGCACCCAACCCTTACAACTAGGAACTAACGTTCCTTTACAACAGAATGAAAATAGAATGTACAAGAAATACAAACAACTTGTGGAGACTAAGGTGTCCCTCTTCGTTCGATGACGTGTTCTTGAAGTCAACGAAGAGTCCACAACCCTGATCTCACTTGGAGAGAATCTCCCCGAAACCGGCGGCGGCAAGAAGGGCGGCAGATCGGTTCTCGGAATCGGCGGCGACAACGGTGTGTGCCTGCAGTACTTTGGAGACTCAATCTTCGTAGCAAAGCTAGCAAGGTCTTCCAACGGTCACACTAGGATCGATCGTCTCGATCGATTCGGAAGGGTAAGGTTTTCCCGATCAAAGAATCAAGAGACAAGGGATCTCTGGTTAGACGCGTGAGACACTGTGCTTGGCAGACCTTCTGTCGCCGAAAGATCTGGAAGAAACCACGATTAAACGGCCGACGATCGACTAGCACAAGCGGCGACGGCGGCTTAGCAGGTATCGCGATCTAGGTCACGTCGGCGGCTAGTGTATATTTTTTCGTGTTTTCTTTTTTTTGCTGTTCAAAAATACGCGTGTATTTATACACTAGAATACTCCTTAATGACCGTTGTGGGTCGCACCAGAAGAAACCCCAAGCCCGGTTCAAAACAGTGCCAGCGGCAGAGTCCGGTCCAGCGGTTTCCAGAAAATTGCCCAAGGCAAAATCGGCGAGAATCGAAGGTGATTCTCGCTGATTCGACGAGAATCGAAGGTGATTCTCGTCGATTCGGCGAGAATCAAAGGTGATTCTCGTCGATGTAGACTTGTTTGCACGCTCTGAGGTAGCTAGAAAGAGACGGCGGGAATCAGCCAGTGATTCTCACGATTCGGCGAGAATCACTAGTGATTCTCACCGAATCGGCGAGAATCACTTGGTGATTCTCGTCGATTAACACTTAGACGATTTTCCGTCTTTCCGCCCATGAGCTGCTCTTTGACCCATCCTTGCTCCTTGTCTGCTCTTGCATAATCACAGCCCTGTACTTGAAAGTAAGTACACTCCAATAGAGAGAGTACACATAGGCCAACACACTGATCTGCTTAACGAGGGATTACGTCGTGCAGACCCGTGTATATTGACCTACTGCACCCTGACATTGGTGTGCACTTAGCATGGAATAACTGCAAGCACAACTTGAAATATTTTATCAAATACATTGTCTATTTACCTTAGCTTGTTCAGGAGCTTCTTCAAATCAGGTACGTTGTGGATACAATACCCAACAAAGAAACCCTTTACAGAGATGGGGATGAGAGATTTATGGAAGTCTTCTCTTTCTCAGAGCAGCTGAGAAGACTTTGTGGATTTGATGGTGACAAAGCTCCCCCTGAGTCCTTGAGATCTTCAGGAAAAGAAGCTTTGCTGTAGGGTTATAGGCCTTCAGAAGTTGATCTCCAGCAAAAGATGATTTCGGCAACAGCTGAAATGTTAGGTGTCTGGAGTCTTGAAAGATGTTGGCCTTGAACACTTGAGACAAGAGAGATCAGAAGATTTCAGAAAGTTTGATCTCCTTGGATGTGTGTTCTTGAGAGAATTCTTTGAGATAGAGAATATTTTTTTTTCTTGTTCTTCTTGTCTGTGTTCTGAGGATTGATGATGTCTGAGAGAGATTCAAAAATCTTGTCTTTTATTCTCTGGTACTGAATAGAAAAACATCCTCTGTCAAGAATAGTTGTTGGCCTGCATTAATTGCATCCTTAATTGCATATGTCTTCTGGAGGAAAATCCAAAGAAACATTCATTGATAATCCCTTGAAACTTAGTCCAGAATAAATGAAAACGGCTAGAAAATCTTCTGAATTAATTGCTGAATAACTCCTTAACTGATCTGAATTTAAATCTAGAAAATCCTTGAAGTCATCAGAAAACGTCGAACTGAGCTCTGCTATCGTCGAACTGACCTCAGCAATATGGACTTATACAGCAACAAAATATCGTCGATCTGAGCTCAAATATCGTCGAACTGAGCTCAGAGATAGAGATCCAATGCTGAGTCAAGATCGTCGAACTGAGCTCACAGATCGTCGAATGGAGTTCGACGATTTGTGGAAGTTGAGCTCAGCGATTGTCGAATGGAGTTCGACGATTTGTTGAAGTTGAGCTAGACGATCGTCGATTGGAGTTCGACGAATCGTCGTGCTGAGCTCGACGATATGACTTAGTCTCAAACTGAAAAAATTCTTGGTTTTGAGGGCAGCTTTCAAACCTAGGCTTCTAACCCTTAGACTCAATTCTAATTGACCTTTAGATCTATACAGGAGGTCAAAAACTGGTTTTCTAGAGACATAGTGATCCTGACCCAAATTAGTAATAGGGTGTTCCAACAATCTCCCCCTATTTGGGTTAGGATTACTATTTACAGAATTTGGAAAAATTAAATAGCAACATACAAGTAACAATACAGAAAAGCAAAAAGCTGGACATTGCAGAACCACAGATATATATCATCCTAGATAATAATCAGAAATCAGAGTGATTGTCACCTTACATGATCATTTCTTCTCCTTGCTCTTAATGAGTTTGATTTCTCTATTGGGGTTGAGAGCTTCCTTCTTTGATCTTGTATCATCTGCTGCACCTAAAGAGGTTTGCTATCTGAGCCTTGGAACTACAGCTTCAGGATGCAGCTCCATGTATCTATCAGAATCAAAGAATTTGCTTGAACCATATCTTTCCAACTCTTTCTTTCTCTGTTCAGATAATGTAGTGATGTTGGAAGAGTCTTTGTCTTGCTCTCTAGCTTTCTTAATCTGATCCAGTGCAGCAAGCTCTTTCATCCTTGCAGTCCAATCAGTTGGATTGTTTTCAGGATCTTCAAATGGCACTGGTGGCTCATATCTATTTGATGGATTGTCCTGAGGAGGCCTGGATGAAACTACTTCCTTCAGTTTATAGGGAAAAGGACCGGAGGTTGTGTCAGATGAGATTTGTCCTTCCCTGGAGTAGGGATGTTGCCTTGAATATCCTTTAGAATAAACCTGGAATTCTCTTTGATTTCCTCTATAGTTTCCTCTTCTGGATTGAGAGCCCCTGGACTGGCTTCCCCTATGGTAGGATCTGGCCTGTGGCTGATAGGGGGTTTGGCTTCTAGCAGAGGGTTGAGCAGCTGAACTTTCACCTGCACCTGCATCAGGAGGAGGTGGTGGAGGAGGATGAGGATGTTAAAAATGGGAACATCCTTTTTCATATTTCCTTTTCTTCTTCATTGCTTAGAGTTGATTCTTTGAGTACTGCATCCAGTGCTCAATTATGGGGCAGTCATGAAGAATATAATATGGTATGTCATTGTTGTCCTTGACCTTGGCTGGAGGTACTCTCTTCATCGCTTTGCTCCTTGCCTTTCTCTTCCTAGCAATGGTAGCAGAAAAATCATCAGAATCTGTCTTGAACTCATCACTTTCAAAACTTTGATCATCATAAAGAGCATCAATCTTTTTCATCAAATCTTTCTTGAGCTGGGTTGAAGCAGAAGTAGATACAGAACTGGTAACAGAAGTTGAAGCAGCAGTAATAGCAGAAGATACTGAAGGTGTGGCAGTTGAAGTTGAAGCAGAAGCAGAGGTTGAAACAGCAGCAACAACAGCAGACACTAAAGGTTCTGGAGCAGTAATAACAGCAGTTGGGGCGGCAACATTTTCACTTTCAGAAACAACAATATCAGCAATAGCAGGAAGAATGTCATCAGCAAACACAGAAGGCTCAACATCATGTGCCTCTGTCATAAGGATATCAGTAGAAACTGGAACAGCAGTAGCAGCAGCACTAACAGCACTAATAGCAACAGATACATCAACACTATCTTCAGTAGGAGGGACAACAGCATCAGAAACAACAACCATGCTTTCAGCAGGAGTAGCAGCAGCATAAACTGAGTTAACAAAGGAAGTTATGATGTTGGTATCACAGCAAGAGAAGGGCACAAGGGCCTTGGAGAGATCCTTTGGGGGCTGGATAGCAACTGTCTCTGGAAGGCAACTAAGGTAGGCTGAATCAAATGCTGACAGTAGAGACCTGAGGTCTATTGAAAAGACTGCAACTGGAGCTTGATTCAGAGCAACAGCAGCAGCAGCAACAACTGAAGCTGAAGAAATAGCAGACACAGTAGACAAGCTCACTTCATAAGGCATCTCCCCCTGCCTAGATTCAGACAAGGCTGGATCAAGGCACACTGCTGAAGGGGCTGCCTGAGGGAATAAGGAAGAGAGCCTGGCAGAGAGAGTTGCCACTGACTGGAGTAATGGAGCCAAGGAGGTCTCCAAGAGAAGAGATAGCATGGGGGCTAGCAATTCATAAATCCTGTCAGCAAGGGCTGGAAGATCTACTGGCTCAATAGTGACTGGAGCAGAGGTAGAGGATGGAGGTGGAGCTATAGGTGATGGTAGAGGAGAGCTGGTGTATTGGGGAAGAGATGGTTGAGGTGTGGGGAAAGTGGTGATGGAGGACAGTGGGATGGAGATAAAGGGTGTGAAGATGGGTTGATCAATGATATCTTGTAGAAGGTCTTGGTTAGAGGTTGATGATGAGGGCAGCTCAGGAGGAGAGGAGGATGAGTCATCCATGAAGGAATCATCAATAAGGTTGAATTAGGGAATGGAGGGTGATGAAGTGGCAATATCTGGTTGAGGGTAGGAGTATAATGGATGGAATTGTTCTTCTGTGACAGTTAGAATTGGTGTTGGTATGGATGATGGAGATGGGCTGGAGATGATGATGGTGGATGGAGTTTGAATGGTGGATGGAATTGGAAGAGATGGAATTGGAGGAGGAGGAGAGGCAGCAGCAGGCAGGTCATCTGCAGGGGCAGAGACCTGAGGGGAAGTGATTATGTCAGTCCTGGTGCCTGAAGGTGTGCTGGAAGAAGGCCTGCTAGGCTTGATGATCTGCCTATCCCATTTACCAAATAGGGCACATGACAGTCTCTTGGAAGCATTTATGTGTATCCCATTTACCAAATAGGGCAGAAAAATGCCTAAGATCCTTCCAAAATTTACAAAACTCTTGTTAATTTTCTTTTTGATTAGGTCAAAAAAGACCTCTCCCCAGTTCAAATTCTTCCTGTCCACTATGGCTCCCATTAAGCAGAGCTGATACCTGGAAATTGTATCATGGGCAGAGTGCTTAGCCAATAGGACCTTTCCAACTACATCAGCCAGGAATCTATATTCCACAGACAGATGCTTCTTCAACATCTTGCTAGGGTTAGCCTCAGAATGACCCATTCTTGCAAGCAAGTCAGCATATTCTTCTCCAGATAGATCAGCAGAATCTTCACCAGTACTTAACTCAAAAACTTATGTTAAAATTGCTGGGGTCAAGGGTACCTGGGTGCCAGAGAATGATCCAACAATTGTGTTTTGATCCTGATTGTGGGCAGTGTAGACCCATTCTTTAATTTCATCGGCAGCAAGTTTAATCCTTGTGGTCATGATAGTAGCAAGTTTATGCTCTTTGAACAGCTCCAAGATGTCCTGGAAAACCTGATCTGTCATGCTGAAGGACTCCATGTCAATGTCAAAGCCGGCATCAAATTTCATGGCGGAGAGAACAGCAACAGAAACGGCCATAAATACCTGCAAAGAATCAACAAACAAAACGACCAAGTGCAGAAATGTTTGGAGGGAAAGAAAGTTTTTGCAGAGAAATCGAAAGCGCAAAGGATAACAACGGCGAAAAATGAATTTTATATTAGGGTTCGACGCACAAATGGAAAGATCGTTGAACTCAGTTCGACGATCGGGGCTTCTAAAGGAATCTGAAGAGTCTGCAATATCGTCGATCTCCGTTCGATGATATTGGAGAGCGTCGAGCTCTGTTCGACGATCGTTCAGAGAACAAAATCGTCCAGCGCCATTCGATGATCGCTGACCGGAAGAGATAGTTCAAACTATCTGAGAAACGCTGAACTCAGGTCGACAATTTCGGAAATCGTCGATCTCCGTCCGACGATCTGCGGAAAATCGTCGAGCGCAGTTCAGAGACCAGAAAAACTCTAGACACTAAGAAAAATCAAGATGTTTGCCTAGTCTTGGTCAATTTTTAAACTTTTAAAATCTTGGATATTTTTTAAGACTTCCTTCATCTAACATTCCTAACTGATTTAGGAAGAAAGTGTGTTTCTTTTCATCCAAGGGCTTGGTGAAAATATCTCCCCTTTGTAAATCAGTTGGGATATATTGTAGTTCAATTTTATTCTTTTCAACATTATCCCTTAAGAAGTGATGCTTAATCTCTATGTGTTTTGTCCTACTATGGAGGACTGGATTTTGAGCTATAGAGATAGCACTGGTGTTATCATAAAAGATTTTAGACTTCTCTAAGTTGTAGCCATAGTCTAGGAGTTGGTTTTGAATCAATAAGATTTGTGAACAACAACTGCCTGCAGCCATATATTCAGCTTCAGCAGTTGAAGTTGACACAGAAGTTTGTTTCTTACAAAACCAAGAGACAAGTCTGTCACCAAGGAACTGACAAGTTCCACTGGTGCTTTTCCTATCAATTCTGCATCCAGCATAATCAGCATCAGAAAATCCAGTTAAATCAAATGCTGAATCTTTTGGATACCAGAGACCTAGATTTGGACAACTCTTAACATACCTGAGAATCCTCTTTACTAATGTTAGGTGTGACTCTCTAGGGCTTACTTGGAACCTAGCACATATACATGTAGCAAACATTATATCTGGTCTACTGGTTATAAGGTACAGTAAAGAGCCAATCATTGCTCTATATGTTGTCTGATCAACAGCTTTCCCATGTTCATCAGTATCCAATACAACATTAGTAGGTATAGGTGTTTTCATACAAGATGCTTCAGACATGCCAAATTTCTTAACCAATTCATTTGCATACTTGGTTTGAGAAATAAAGATGCCTTCAGCAAGCTGTTTGACTTGCAATCCTAGGAAGAAGGATAGCTCACTCATGCTACTCATTTCAAATTTAGAATGCATTAGGTTGGAAAACCTTCTACACAATTTTGAGTCAGTAGAACCAAAAATAATATCGTCTACATAAATCTATACTAGTAGGGTATGAGACTTATGGGTTCTAATGAAAAGAGTTTGATCTACTCTACCCCTTATAAATCCATTTTCCAAAAGAAAGCATGTTAGGGTCTCATACCATGCTCTAGGAGCTTGCTTGAGACCATATAATGCTTTGTTCAACCTGAAAACATAATCAGGATAAGTTGGAGAGATAAAACCTGGAGGTTGTCTGACATATACTTCTTCTTTGATGTCTCCATTTAGAAATGCACTTTTAACATCCATCTGATATACCTTGAATCCTTTATGTGCTGCATAATCTAAAAAGATTCTGATGGCTTCCTATCTTGCAACTGGTGCAAAAGTCTGGTCATAGTCTATTCCTTCTTCTTGAGAATATCCTTGAGCAACTAGCCTTGCCTTGTTCCTTACAATTACTCCTTGATCATCCAATTTTTTTCTGAACACCCACTTTGTTTCAACAATGGAGTGATCATTAGGCTTTGGCACTAGTTCCCACACTTTGTTCCTTTCAAATTGATGCAACTCTTCTTGCATTGCAATGATCCAGTGTGGATCTTGCTCTGCATCTTGAATGGACTGAGGTTCAATTTGAGATAGGAAGCAGGTGTGCAACAGGTTTTGGTTGACCTGATTTCTGGTTTGCACACTAGCTGAGATGTCTCCAATTATTTGGGAAATTGGATGATCTCTTGATGTTACTAAATCAACAGGGGGTGTTGATTGTTCACCAACCTGTATTGTTGTTTCCTCTTGTGGTACAACAACTGGCTCTTCAAGTTGTTTCTCTTCAATGTGTTGAACACTTTCTTCATCTTCACAGCTTTCATCCTTATGAGTAACCTGTAACTTGTTCAAGTCTTCAAAAAGAGAATGTTCATGCAAAGGTTCTATGGTAGTTGAGATCTTCTCCTTGAAAGATATGTTAGATTCATCAAATGATATATGAACAGATTCCTCAATTTTTTGAGATGATTTATTACAAACCCTATAAGCCTTGCTGATCATGGAGTATCACAGAAACACTCCTTCATCAGCTTTAGCTTGAAATTTTGCTAAATATTTCTTGTCATTATTATGTATGTAGCAAATACAACCAAAAACTCTAAAATAATCAACTTCAGGTTTCTTCCCTTTGAGTAATTCATAGGGAGTCTTTCCCTTTAGTTTATGTATCAAACTTCTATTCAGCACATAGTTGGAGGTGTTCACTGCCTCTGCCCAAAAGGATAGAGGAAGGTGAGCATCTGACAACAATGTAGTGGCAGATTCAATAAGGGTTCTATTTTTCCTTTCAGCTACCCCATTTTGTTGAGGAGTTCTAGGAGCTGAGAAAGTATGCCTGATCACTTCACTCTGACAGAACTCTTGCATAAGAAGAGAATCAAACTCTGTCCCATGATCACTTCTGATCAGGGCAATGTGAGTATTGAACTCAATCTGTATACATTTGAGAAACTATGTCAAACACTTAAAGTTATCAGACTTCTTCCTCAGAAAGAACACCCAAGTGAATCTAGAGAAGTCATCTACAACTACTAAAGTGTAAGATTTCCCTCCTAGGCTTTTTACTGTGATGGGTCCAAAAAGATCCATGTGTAACAGATACAATATCCTAGGTGAATCACTCTTATTAAGTGACTTAAAACTATTTTTAGTTTGCTTGCCTAATTGACAAGCCCTGCAGAGTCCTTCCTTCTTGTAGGGGCCAGAAGGTAGTTCTCTAACAAGGTTGTCCTTCGATAGCCTAGCAATAGTTCTAAGGTTTAGGTGTCCTAGTCTCTTATGCCATAAAATATTTGGTCTACAAACAGAATTGAACAGGCAAATATCTACATCTGTTGAAAGAAAATCTACTAGATAGATGTTACCTTTCCTTTTACCTGTCAACACAGTTGTGTTGTCCTCTGACTTGATTTTGCATAATGCTTTGCTGAAGGTCACCTGGTAGCCTTCATCACACAGCTGACTGATGCTTATTAAGTTATGCTTCAGTCCTTCCACATAAGCTAACTTCTTGAATGTTACTGATCCAATCTGGACTGCACCACATCCTTTAGTTTTCCAAAGTTTGAATCACCAAAGATAACTTTGGGTCCAAGCTTGGCTCTAAAGGATGTGAGGTTGTCCTTGTTTCCTGTTATGTGCTTAGAGCACCCACTATCCAAGTACCATTGCTGGTTAGATGTTGGATAGATCTTCACCTGCACATAAGACAATTCATTTGTTTTTGACCCAGTTTACCTTGGGCTTAGGTTGATAACCTTTAAACTCTGAAATAAAAGACATCCCAGGTTGACTCTTATAACCTTCAGGATGATATGTCCTTGGAGGTATAATCCATTCAGTATAAGGGTTAAAGATTTGGGATGAAGGACCCTTAGGATTGGATTTTGATTTGCCCTTGAAAAAATTTCCAGAGCTCTGACCTCTGTTCGATGATCGTGGAGCTTTGTTCGACGATCTTGGGTAAGATCGTCGAGCTCCGTTTGACGGTCGACTATGGCAGAGTTCAGAAACTTGAGATCGTCGACCTGAGTTCGACGATTTTGCCTGAGATCGTCAATCTGCATTCGGCGAGCGTCGATCTTCGTTCGACGATTTCTGCTGGGACTTGGTTTTCTTGGGCAGATCATAATTTTTCCTAGCTACCTCTACAACTCCCTTTCCTTTATTAGAAATGAACTTGATTGGAGTTGTTAGAACTATGGGTTGGCTGGATGAAGCACCCAAGCCCAGTGTACTATTAAATCTGGAGTTCACTGTGCTTGTGATGTCCATCAGCTTGATACTTCTCCCATTAAGGGATTCTTCAAGCTTCTTGGCCTCAGATAGCTCACCTTTAGGTGAAGCTATCTGCTCCCTACAGCACTACAACTCCTGAGAGAGTTTGAGGTTTTCTGACTTTAAGTTATTATGTTCAGATAAATGATTTCTGAGAGAGATAATTTCTTTCTCAGATTTTAGCAGGTCTAAACATAATGCTTTAAACTCATATTTAAAGTCCTCTGAATTAAAATCAAATGAACTAATTACCTGATCTTCTTCAGGTTGAGTCTCTGAATCTAACTCTGACTCTTCTTCATCTGAATTATGTTGAGAGGCATTGATTGCCATCAAGCAGAACTCTTTCTCTTCTGCATCATCTTCATCATCACTGGAGCTGGATGAGGCTTCTGACTCCTCTTCAGTCTCACTCCAGGATTCAGCAACAAACCCCTTTCTTGTGTGTTTGTTTTTGCTTGAGGAGGGTTTGTCATTGCCATTCCTCTTGCAGTCTTTCTCCTTTCTTCTTTCTTTCTTGTCCCTTCTGTCCTTGTTTTTGTTTTCTGGACAGTCAAGAACAATGTGCCCTGGTTTCCTGCAACCATAGCATACAATTTCCTTATTATTAATTGACTTATCATACATTGGCTTATCATGCTCCTTGTATGATCTCCTTCTGAAGTCCTTTTTGGCCATCTTGTAAAATCTTTTGGCCAAGAGACTGAGCAGTTCATCATTGCCTGTGACTTTGTCTTCAGGCTGATCTTCAGTTGCCTTGAAGGCTATTGTCTTCTCTTTTCTTATGGCTGGGGAGGCAGCCTTCTGTTCTTCTTCTCTATTCTTAATGAGTAGCTCATAAGATTTGAGCTTACCCAATAGAACTTCAGTGGTGAACTCATTCAAACTTCTGGCATGCTTGATTGGCCAGATTCTTGAATCCCAAGTGCTAGGGAAGCACATTAGAATTTTGTAATTAAGTTCAGTTAGTGAGATCTCTTTATCCAAAGTCCTGAGTTTACTGACTATTAGACTGAGCCTGTTGTACATATCTCCAACTGACTCAGCTTCTCCCTTCTTGAAATTCTCATATTGAGATATGAGGTGGGATCTCCTGTTCTTTCTCTCATCAGCTGAGCCTGAGACTATTTCAGAGAGTTTATCCCAGATTTTCTTTGTTGAATTGCATTCAACTACCTTTTGAAAGATGTCATCAGACATGGTCTGGGCTAAGATGTTCATAGCCTTGGCATCAGCTACCTTCCATTTCTTTATATCAGCATCTATTCCTGATGGAGGTGGAACAGCATTTGTACTTGAGTTCTCTGGAGGTCTTGGACAAACTGTCAAAACAGAGTTAAAAATATCCTCGTCAATAGAATTCATGTATAATCTGATCCTTGCTTTCCAAAGTGTAAACTTGGATAAATTGCACACTGGAGGTCTGGTGCTAGCATAATCTTTGTTTTGGGCCATGATTTGTGAAAACAAAATCTAATACTAAACTCAAAAGGAAACAGATCTAACTAGGAATCTTTGGGTTCAGGTGTTAGCCTGTGCAACCACCAAGGTGTGGTATGTTTAACCAACCTCCCTCTGATACCAATTGAAAGTGCAGCTAGATCTGATATACTCTAGAGGGGGTGAATAGAGTATATGGTGCTTGAGAACTTTTTACAACAATTGTTGTAATCTAAGTGAGCAGGGAAGCAATTATAAATCTAATCACAGAGCTAAACTAATCACAAAATAATCACAGAACAATCACAGCCAGAAACAAAAGATAAAGACAAGCAATCCAGATGACACAAGTAGCTATAGTGTTTCCCCTAAACTTGGGTACATCCACTCTTCTACCACCCTAGGTAGGAATCCACTGCAAGATGAGTTGATCAGGTATCCTGGGCACCAATGAGCTTTTGATAAGGTGCTCAAAAACCAAATCAGATTTTTTGATCAGGTGTCTTGCCACCAATGAGCTTTTGACAAGGTGCTCAAAAACCAAACTCAAACTTTTGAAGGGAGTTTAAGAAACCCTTTACAGAGATGGGGATGAGAGATTTATGGAAGTCTTCTATTTCTCAGAGCAGCTGAGAAGACTATGTGGATTTGATGGTGTCAAAGCTCCCCCTGAGTCCTTGAGATGTTCAGGAAAAGAAGCTTTGTTGTAGGGTGATAGGCCTTCAGAAGTTCATCTCCAGCAAAAGATGATTTCAGCAACAGCTGAAATGTTAGGTGTTTGGAGTCTTGAAAGATGTTGGCCTTGAACACTTGAGACAAGAGAGATCAGAAGATTTCAGAAAATTTGATCTCCTTGGATGTGTGTTCTTGAGAGAATTCTTTGAGACAGAGAATATTTTTTCTTGTTCTTCTTGTCTATGTTCTGAGGATTGATGATGTCTGAGAGAGATTCAAAAATCTTGTCTTTTATTCTCTGGTACTGAATAGAAAAACATACTCTGTCAAGAATAGCTGTTGGCCTGCATTAATTGCATCCTTAATTGCAAATGTCTTCTGGAGGAAAGTCCAAAGAAATATTCCTTGATAATCCCTTGAAACTTGGTCCAGAATAAATGAAAACGGCTAGAAAATCTTCTGAATTAATTGCTGAATAACTCCTTAACTGATCTGAATTTGAATCTAGAAAATCCTTGAAGTCATCAGAAAATGTCGAACTGAGCTCTGCTATCGTCGAACTGAGCTCAGCGATATGGACTTATACAACAACAAAATATCGTCGATCTGAGCTCAAAGATCGTCGAACTGAGCTCAGAGATAGAGATCCAATGCTGAGTCAAGATCGTCGAACTGAGCTCGCAGATCATCGAATGGAGTTCGACGATTTGTGGAAGTTGAGCTCAGCGATCGTCGAATGGAGTTCGACGATCTGTCGAAGTTGAGCTAGACGATCGTCGATTGGAGTTCGACGAATCATCATGCTGAGCTCGACGATATGACTTAGTCTCAAACTGAAAAAATTCTTGGTCTTGAGGGCAGCTTTCAAATCTAGGCTTCTAACCCTTAGACTCAATTCTAATTGACCTTTAGATCTATACAGGAGGTCAAAAACTAGTTTCCTAGATACATAGTGATCCTGACCCATATTAGTAACAGGATGTTCCAACAGTAGCGAAGAGGTGCTCACGACCCTCATTCCGCTATTCTAACAACCTCATCCGTAAGCCTACTTGTCCATCTGCCCAACGATTCGGTGCATAGCGGCCCGACTAGTCTTCCATCCCGCCTGGCGAAGCATCGCATAGCGGCGTTGCATATGAGTAGTTGTTAGATTTTTTTACTTTCTTTTTCCGCAAATATAAAAACCCCCATCATTACCGCCGACCTTGAGGACTTCAATCTCAAGTCGTCCTTAAAATTAACTCCACCTTACTATATTCCTTGAGAGATCGATACTTGGGAAAACTCGCCCATTTTATATTACTTGTGCGACCGGTTCACTGTCGTGATCTTTAGCATCAAGTTTTTGGCGTCGTTGTCGGGGAACACAGTCGTGTGAGTTTCTGGAGAGGGAGACGTGGGATTGCTTTCCTTTTCCTTTGTAAATCGCTTTTGTTTTGTTTTATTTCGGTTTTGCCTGCTTTTTTCTTGTTTGTTTAGGTAATTATAGTAATATATTGTTGGATTTAGTAATTTGCACAATTTATTTTGAATCTGCTTTTTCAAAACCATGTGGGAATATTCGTATGCCTAATGTCGTTGGTATGGAAATCCTTCCCACGCTAGTCGTGAATGCCCTACGAGAGATATTGAGCATAAGTCTCAGCGTACAATGCATGAGATGCTGTATTCGTACAGCCCTTCAAACACTGTGCCCTGAGCTTATGGTCAATCATCCTCACCACATACATCGTTCTCTTATTCCTCTTCGTCCCCACAAGGACCGCAACATAATGGGAGAAAGTGTTTGTATTGTCGTAGAACAAGACATGTTCTGAAGGATTGTGCCGAGTACCTCCGTATTATGGAAGAGGATGATGAGCCGGACATCCGGATCATCCTAACTCCTACCCTTGTTGGCATACCTTCATCATCTGGTTATGTATCCCTGTCACCTTCATTTGTTGAAGGGAATTATGTGGACATAACCACCAGATGTGTGACTGATCTAGGCTTCGACATGGCTGAGCCCATCCCTCATGTGCGTACATCCCCAAGCATTGAGCCGATTCTTTGTGAGGAACCTGTGCCTGACTTTTATCCAAGCAAAGTTCTTTCGCATTTTGTGCATTTTACTTCAGTCATCTCTGGCGACATTTTCGACGATGCAACACAAGTTGAGGCTTGTGATACATGGGTTGTTTCCACTCCCATGGAGGAGGACAACCTTCTTGGTGTCGAGGATTCTCTCTTGATACCAAAGGAGGAAGTCCAAGTCTTGGTGGCGGCCTCTATGGATCCGGCCGAGCCTTGTAGCATTGTCGACATTGCTGACGATATTTTTCTACCTCAGCCTTTGGGGAGTGAAACCGAGATCACTCCCCTGATTATTTCTTTAAGTTCTTCGTCTCTTTTATTTCTTGACCCCCCCTTCCTTATCTGAGCCTTGGCGGGTTGAGTCTCCGCAGGAGCTTCAGGAGGACTTGGAGCTTTCAGCTCGAGTCATCGATGGTAGCATCCTCTCTCACGAGGAGGTTGATTCCTCCTCTGTTGAGAAATCTCCATTGATTGCTTTCTTCTCCTGCCTTCTCCCTATAGTAGACGATACCTTGCTGGGCAAGTATTCATTTTGTGGTGAGAAGAGTGAGGATCAGCGCTCCTTCTCTTCTTACTTCCTATTTCCTCTACCTGCGAGGAGAAGGTATGATTATTTAGGCAGAGGGGTAATTGTTCTATCATCGTATCAATACCCATTACCGCAACGGATAATGGAACAGTTGCATGTGCATTTTTCTTTTCATAGACCCATTAGCTAAAATTGTTTAGAATTGAATAAGTCGTGCTGGAATGACAATAACCCCAGTACTTATCTTTCATTTTTTGTATTTTTTTTCATGTTTATTTAGTTTTAGTATTTCTTTGTAGTTTGTATATTTTTGTTTTGTTTTTGCGGAGCACACCCCTGCAGGTATTCATGGCAAATCACATTGGAGGTGTTGTGATTCTTAGTATGGCGGGCCTGCTTCAGGTTTCCACGCATCTTCTGGTATGCTCACTGGCTGAGCATTGGGTAAACTCTTTCCTTAGCTCTTTATCATTTTAATTTCTCTATAATATGCTGTGTAGTTTAGTTTAAGTCTGGGGAAGAGCCAGGTTTGTTACATTTTGCACGCGCACATTTCATGTGCATAATAGAAGCTTTTATAGATTTATTATGATTAGTTCATTGCATTGCACACCAATGCACCCACTTGAGCGTGTGCTTAGCTGTTAGTGTGCCGCGAGTTAAACTCATTTCTTCGTTAGATTTGGAAAAATTATGGCACTGGCTTAGGATTGTGAGACAAAGTAAAATGTTGACCTTGTTGTGTTTCTAGTCAACTGCTCTTGTCTCATATAGAAATTTGAGTAGATTTAATTTTCCTGTATGCTTATGGTTTTATACTTTTCTATTTGTGTAAAGATCTTTTTATTATACTCAAAAGTTGGTGAATCCAGTGTGAATCAAACGGTAGTGTAGGAATGTGTGTAGTCATCACTAGACTCATTTTGCTCGAGTCAGGAGGAAGGATCATCTTTCTCTGTGGCTAATAACTTGCCCCAAACTACTCTCGAAGCATGGGTACTTGGTTAGTCTAGCGTAAGCGTGATGTAGGCCATCATTTTGGCCCGGTTGAGCTTTGTACTGTTCCTAACGTCATATCCTCGCTAGCCCCATTGTGCCTACCCTTCTTTTTATTCAGCTCCACCTTCATTCACCAAAGCCCCATAGCCTATCCTAGTCGCACACCCAAGTCGAGTTTAGTGTTTTATATTTTCATGTTGGGATGTGATGTGGTGTTATTATTTGTGAAAATGTGGAAATGCTCCAAAGTTTATATCTGTTGAATTGTGAAAATAGAATGAAGAAAAAGAAAAAAAAAGAAAAAGTTTAAATTGAAAATCTTTTTGGAAATGTGACTATATTTGGAGTAGACGGTGCACACACCCATTTGTTAAAAGTTAAGTTTGGAGGTGTGGTGTACCTGCATATAATATGTTTAGCAGTTGGATTCTTTTGAGGTCAGCTCATTTGGGTTAGCTGCATAGCCTTTCTTTTTATCATTGTTTACCTCACCATAACCCAAGCCCCGTGATTATCCTAAAGTCCTACGGATTTGTGCTTGAGTCTAACTAGTGCCGTGGATAGAGTGTGAACGGGCAAGCGTATTGTCCCCGACATTGGTGGATTCCTTTGGAGGTGATCCTGAGCCCCGATCTTTGGAAAAGCTCACCTTAGTGGCCTGCCTACTTTCTTCCTATGCGTGACCGGTTCATTCACCGTGATTCTATTTTTGAGTTGTAATAAAATTTCGATACGCATTGTGAAAAATATAAACTATTCTGCATACTTAGAAATTTTCTCTATTGTATTTTTACCCATGCGAGCATGCGACTTCGCATGGTACTTTGTTTTTCAATTTCTTTGTTAGCTAGTAATTTTCCCTATCTGCTTAGATATTTTTTGCTCGGGATGCGCAAATAGTTAAGTCTGGGGGTGTGATGAGTCCGATTTATTTAGGGTTCTTCGGACTCATCTGGGCTAGTTTTCACGAGTTTGCACTTCACTTTTAGTTCTCTATCGTTCATATTTCATCTTTTCTCTATTTCCATAGGAAGTGCACACTTAGGCCTGTGGTTGTGTAATTTTTGTACTTGTATTGTTTGTACTACATTTTTTGCTCGTCTGGAATATCTGCACATATCAGTGTTGGGTTTAGTGGTCATGTGTGTGTTCCAGGGATGTTTTTAAGAGGGAATATTGCGCACGATCATCGGATATAGTGCGCACGACCACTGGTCGTGCGCCGATGATCGTGCGCAATGTCACTGATTTCCAAAATTCGCCTGGGTTAATCGCACGACCACTGGACACAGTACGCACGACCACCGGTCGTGCGCCACTGATCTTGTGCATTGATTACTCTTTTTCTGGAGTCCTGTCTGGGGTAAACGCACGACCATTGAACTTAGTGCGCAGGAGCAGTGGTCGTGTGCCACTGCTCGTGCGTGTTATCCCAGTCCTTCTTCCTATTCTGCCATTCCAGTGTGCACGATCACTGGACATAGTGTGCACGACCACTGGTTGTGCGCCCGTGATCGTGCGCATTGTTCAATTCTACTTTGTATAAATATTGCAGGTCTCGCCCTACCTCAGGATCGCTGAAATCATTTGGAGGGCTCGACATTTCTGCGTCGTTTTCCAACTTTTCTGCCGTTCCCCTTCATCTTCCATCGTAGGGAGGTTTAGGGTTTAGGGTTTAGGGTCATTGCCATCAAGCAAAGGGAAGCTTGCAAATTTCGTCCGCTATCGTGACACGAAGAAGACGGGCCATTGGAAGGTGGTGACAGCCCTTCTCTACCCCGGATGCAGTTGAGGACCGAGCTTGGACGCGGATTGACAACCCGACGATTCCAACCATGAATCCTCGGCAAGACTTCGGATTCGGTCGATCTCTTGCCATATTCTTCCTTTATTGTTGTTTATGTGTTGTTGAAAACTTTATTTATAGATGATGTGTGCTTATTTGTAAAACGCTTTTATTAAATCATGTATTCGTGATTTGTAATTTCGTATATTTGCTTGAGGTGCGTCATATTCCATCCACCATCCTTCCGTCGTTGTCGCACTAGCAATTGCTAGTGGCGTGCGTAGCGAAGAGGTGCTCACGACCCTCATTCCGCCGTTCTAACCACCTCATCCGCAAGCCTACTCGTCCATCCGCCCAACGATTCGGTGCATAGCGGCCCGACTAGTCTTCCATCCCGCCTGGCGAAGCATCGCATAGCGGCATTGCATCGGAGTAGTTGTTAGATTTTTTTACTTTCTTTTTCCGCAAATATAAAAACCCCCATCGTTACCGCCGACCTTGAGGAATTCAATCTCAACTCCTCCTCGAAATTAACTCCACCTTACTGTGTTCCTTGAGAGATCGATACTTGGGAAAACTCGCCCATTTTATATTACTTGTGTGACCGGTTCACTGTTGTGATCTTTAGCATCAAGCCCGCCGATATTCGAGCTCAGGTCGACGAAGTCTGGATTTCAACTTCAACACATTCTTTCCAGATTACTTTCGCTAAACTCAGCTCGACAAAGACAGATTATTAGCTCGACGAACTTGGAGCTCACAATTGGCAAGTTATTCACAGAATGCAGTTCGGTGTGCTCAGGTCGATGAACATGGATCTCAGGTCGACGAACAAGTTTTCTCAAGTCGACGAATAAGATTTCTAAGCTAGACGAACTTGGATCTCAGGTCAACGAAATCTGTTCTATGGTCGACGATTTCTATTGCAGTTACGGACTTAGAATTTTCCTCATTTCTGTCCTTATTCCATATTATTTAGCAATAATTTCCTGAGTAATTAATGCACATATTCTCTGAATATATTCGTTATTGGCAGCATTGATTATGGTCTTCATTAGGATAATTACTTACTTAATTAATTGGGATAGTTGGGCAAACTCATTAAAGAAAATATTCTCCAGCCGATTTTCATTCTCCAGGCAGCCAGCATTCAATGCAAAGAATTCAAAATTCAAAGGAGTATTTTCGACAGAGACTATAAAAGAGATTCTCTTTCATACGGCAAGAATATAACATAACACAGATAATAGACAGAGAATACAGAAACATCACTCGGACATTATCATAGCAGAAAACACTTTGTTTTCTCCTTAATCTTACTGAGGAAGAAGAAGAACAACAATCACTATCAAGAGTCTTCTTCAACTTCCATTCCAGGAGCTTTTAAGGACAACAAATCTCTATCAGTCAAAAGTTCCTGGATTATCTCAAGTCAAGGTTGAAGACCTACACCTTGTGCAAGGCTCCAAGCGATTTTGAAGGAGTCTTAACAACAGCAATCCACTAAGTCTTCTCAGTTATTTGAGAAAGAGAAGACACCATCAAATATCTCCCCCCCCCCTCCTGTATAAAGAGTTTATTAACTCCCTTCAATAGTTTACTTGGTTTTTGGGCACCTGATCAAAAGCTCAAAGGGTTGTGAGATCTCCCTTGAAATAGATCTTGTGGTGATAGGACACCTGAGTAAAAACCTATTGGTGGCAGTCACCTGATCAAAAACCTGCTAGTGGATTCCTACCAGGGTGGTAGAAGAGTGGATGTACCCAGGTTGGGGAACCACGATAAAATTTCTTGTGTTGTCTGGTTGCCCCTTTTTCTGGTTGTTCTTGTTGTGGCTGTGATAGTCTAGTTTACTGTGTTGTGGTAGATTAGATTAGATTATCTTTTCTTTCTTTTACTACTACTAGTATCACATATTTTATTTAATTTGATAATATTTAAAAATATCCAAGGTTTTAACATACTCTATTCACCCCCCCCCCCCCCCCCCCCCCCCTCTAGAGTAATCAGATCTAACCCGTATCTTTCAATTGGTATCAGAGCAGGTTCCTTTGGTTGTAAAAGTTAACACTTGAACCAAAAGATCTTTTGTTAGATCTGATCTTAGTTTTGTTTATTTCACAGCATGGTACAAAACAAAGATTATGCAAGCACCAGACCTCCAATCAGCAACTTGAATAAATTTATAATTTGCAAGGCAAGAATTAGGCTGTATATGAATTCTATTGATGAGGACATATATAATTCTATTTTGACAGGTCCTCCTCAACCTACAGCTGCCACATCAACCTCTACTTCAAACACTCAAGCTATTCCACCACTTGAGTGGAAAGATGCTCAGAAAAATTCCCAGATTGCAGATGCAAAAGCTATGAATATACTGGCTCAGACTATGTCAGATAACATATTCTAAAAGGTGGCTGAGTGCACATGTGCAAACGCCATATGAGATTCACTCAACCAGATGGTTGCTGAATCAGCTGATGAGAGGAAAGATAGAAGATCAAATCTCATCTCTCAGTATGAGAACCTTAAAAAGGAAGAATCAGAATATGTTAGTGACATGTACAACAGATTAATATCAATTATTAGTGAGCTGAAGACCTTGGACAAAGACATCTCACTTACTGAGGTGAATGATAAAATCCTAATGTGCTTCCCCAACACTTGGGATTCCAGGATATGGCCAATTAAGGAGGCCAGAAGCATGAATGAGATTTCTACAGAATCTCTTGTGGGCAAGCTCAAATCATATGAGCAGCTTATCAAGTCCTGGGAAGTTGCAGAACAGAAGACTCCTACAACATCAAGAAAGGAGCAGAACATAGATTTTAAAGCTGCTGAAGAAACTGAAGCTCCAACATCAAGTGAAGAACTCCTGAGTCTCTTAGCCAAGAAATTCTACAAAATGACAAAGAAGGACTTCAGGAGAAAGTCATCCAGGCATGATGACAAAACCAGGTATGAAAAAACACCCACTAAAGAAACTTTTTGTTTTGGGTGCAGGAAACCATGACACTTCATTTCAGAATGTCCTGAAAATAAAAAGAAGGAGAAAATAAAGGAAAAAGACTCCAGGAAGCATCACTACAGCAAGTCATCCTCCAGTAAGCACAAAAGGAAGGAGAAAGGCTTTGTAGCAGAGACTTGGAGTGATACTAAAGAAGAATCTTCATCTTCTAGCTCTAGTGAAGATGAAGAGAAAGCTAAGGCAAGGGAAGTTTATCTTATGGCTATCAATTCCTCGGGCAGTCCATCTGATGCTGAGGAACAATCAGAAGAATCAGACAATGAAGAATCTGAATTAGTGGTTGATCAGGTATTATTATCCTTTGATTATAATTCAGATAGTTTTAAAACTGAGTTTAAATCCATGTGTATAGATTTAATAAATTCTGAAAAAGAGATTAAAACACTTAGGGAAAAATTAACTGATCATGAAAACTGTGTTTCTGAAAACATTAAATTAAAAGATGAATTAACTCTAGCTCAAGAATAAATAATGTCATTAAAATCCGAATTAGCTGAGGCTAGGCAACTTGAAAAATTCCTAAATGGGAGAAGCATCAAGTTGATGGACATCACAAGCACAGTTAATGTCAAGCTTAATGGCAAGCTGGGCTTAGGTGCTTCATCAAGCCAACCCCCACTAATCGAGAAGAATATATTGTCAACTCCAATTAAATTTGTCTCAAAAAATGGAAAAGAGGAGATAGAAAATGATAATAATGTTAAACAAACTGAATTAAACCCAAAGAATAAGAAAAGGAAATAGAATAGGAAAAATCCTAACTACAATAATGTTCAATAGATTTCGTCGAACTCCGATCGACGAAATGTGTATGGTTCGTCGAACTCCAGTCAACGAACTCCGAATGCAAACTTTCACTATAACTATTCATTGAACTATGATCGATGAAACCAGTATGGTTCGTCGAGCAAAGATCGACGATATTGGGGCCCAGAGAATGACTACATTCATTCTTTGAGTGGAGTTCAACAAACTCATCCCCATTATTCGAACTCAGATCGACAAACTCACTTGAATTCGTCGAATGCAGTTCAGTATAACAGAAACTTTAATTTTGCTAAAACTAATAATCAACCAAGATTATCTTTCAATCAATTTAATCAATGGATCATACCACCTAGAAGATATCACCCTTTAGGTTATAAATATCAGCTTGAATATTCTTATATCTCTAGTTTTAGATATATGAAGAATGAAGGACCCAATGTAACCTGGGTCAAGAATAGCTAATCTGTTTCTTTGCAGGTGAAAGACTATCCCACCACAGAGTAACAGTGGTATCTGGATAGTGGCTATTCTAAACATATGACTGGAAATAAGGACAACCTTATCAACTTCAAGTCATAGTTATGACCAAAAGTAATATTTGGTGAGTCTAATTATGGCCAGACTGAAGACTATGGAAAGGTCAAGATGGGAACTATCACCTTCAGGAAGGTAGCTTATGTAAATGGACTGAAGCACAACCTCATCTCCATAATTCAATTATGTGATGAAAGGTTTCAGGTATCATTCAGTAAAACTTCATGTATTTTTACTTCTTTAGATAACCATATAGTATTGACTGGCACTAGAGTATGAAATATTTACATTGTTAATTTCCAGTCAGCTAAATCTGAAATTTGTTTATTTAATCAAACTAGCAATAATAATGACCTTTGGCATAGGATATTAGGTCATGTCAACTTAAAAAATATTGCTAAACTATCTAGGGACAAACTTGTCAGAGGATTGCCTTCTTGCACCTACAAGAAGGAAAGCCTCTGTAGGGCTTGTCAATTAGGCAAGCAAACTAAAAGTAGTTTTAAATCAGTAAATAAAATTAACTCACCTAAAATATTGTACTTACTACATATGGACCATTTTGGCCCTATTACAATAAAAAGTCTAGGAGGGAAATCCTATACTTTAGTGATTGTAGATGACTTCTCTAGATTCACATAGGTATTCTTTCTGAGATCTAAGTCTGATAACTTTAAGGTTCTTACAGATTTTCTCAAGAATATATAGATTGAGTACTCTACACCAGTTGTATTGATCAGAAGTGATCATGGTACTGAGTTTGAGTCTCTTCTTATGCAAGAGTTCTGTGAGAAGGAAGGTATCAGGCACTACTTCTCAGCTCCTAGAACACCTCAACAAAATGGGGTTGCTGAAAGGAAGAATAAAACCCTAATTGAATCTGTAGGCACATTACTTGCAGATGCTCATTTGACCCTATCCTTTTGGGCAGAGTTTTTGAGCACATTAAATTATGTACTGAGCAGAAGTCTTATACACAAAATTAAGAATAAGACTCCTTAAGAGCTACTTAAAGGGAAGAAACCTAAAGTATACTATTTCAAAATATTTGGTTGCTTATGTTACATTCACAACAATAATAAGAAACACATTAGAAAATTTGAAACCAAGGCTGAAATGAGAATTTTTCTCGGATATTCCCAAGTAAGCAAGGCTTATAGGGTCTTTAATAAATCTACCATGAAAATTGAAGAATCAGTACATATTACATTTGATGAAACTAACAAGTTTTATAAGGAGAAAGAAATTTCTATCAGTAACTCTTTGCAGGAACCAAATTTTTGTGAGAATTTAAATGAACTGAACCTCATCAATGACGCTATTAGCCAACCTTCTCCACATATTACTGAAGACAGTGAAGATGAAGACAGTGAAATCTGTATAGCGCCAACAACAGCTACCATAATTCCACAAGAGGAATTTATTCCCCAAGCTGTTGCTCAACCAACACCACCTACTGAATTTGTCACACTTAGAGATCACCATGTATCTCAAGTGATAGGAGACATTTAAGTTGGTGTGCAGACCAGGCATCAACTCAAGCAAGACTTGATGCATGCCTGCTTCATATCTCAAATTGAGCCCCAATCCATTAAAGATGTAGAGCAAGATCCCCACTGGATTGTTGCAATGTAAGAGGAGTTCAACCAATTTAAGAGATACAGAGTTTGGGACTTAGTTCGAAGACCAAAAGACTACAAGTCATTGGAACTAAATCGGTATTTAGGAACAAACTAGATGCCCAATGTATTATAATAAGGAATAAGGCAAGGCTGGTTGCTCAAGGCTATAGGCAAGAGGAAGACATTGATTTTGACCAAACATTTGCACATGTTTCAAGGCTGGAAGCAATCAGGATATTTCTTGCATATGCTGTCTACAAAAAGTTTAAAGTATACCAAATGGATGCCAAGAGTGCATTCTTGAATGGTGAACTTAAAGACGAAGTTTATGTGGAGCAACCACCAGGTTTTATCTCTCTAACTCATCTTTCCTATGTCTTTAAATTTCATAAAGCTCTCTATGGTTTAAAGAAACCTCCAAGAGCTTGGTATGAAACCTTAGCTACCTTTCTTCAGGAGTATAAATATTTTAGGGTCATTGTAGATACGACATTATTCACTAGACACCATAAGGATCAAATCTTGTTAGTATAAATCTATGTAGACGACATTATTTTGGGTCTATAGATTCCAAACTATGCACGAGGTTCTCTGAGCTCATGAATTCAAAGTTTGAAATGAGTTTCATGGTTGAGCTCTCTTACTTCCTTGGTCTCCAAGTGAAGTAGCTACATGATGGCATCTTTATATCCCAATCTAAGTATACTAAAGAGCTAATCAAAAAGTTTGGGATGTCAAATGCCTCAGCCAAGAAAACACCTATGGCTACAAATGCTGTAATTGACTCTGATGAACATGGGAAACCTGTTGATCAAAAATTAAATAGGGCTATTATTGGGTCCCTGTTATATCTTACAGCAAGTAGACCTGACATCATGTTTGCTACATGTCTTTGTGCTAGGTTCTAAGTGAACCCTAAAGAATCTCACCTTATTTTCTTAAAAACGATTTTAAGATATATAAAGAGTTACCCTAGTCTAGACTCTGATATCCAACTGAGTCAGAGTTTGAGTTGACTGGATACTCAGATGCTAACTTTGCTGGATGTAGAGTTGACAGAATAAGTACCTCAGTGACATGCCAGTTCCTTAGTATGAGATTAGTATTTTGGTTTTGCAAAAAACAGTCATTTGTGTCTACTTCAACTGCTGAAGCAGAATACATAGCAGCTGGCAGTTGCTGTTCCCAGATGCTGTGGATTCAGAACCAACTCCTGGACTATGCCTTCAACTTAAATAATTCAACTTTATTATGTGACAACACAACTGCAATTTCGATTGCACAAAATCCAGTGCATCATAGTAGATCTAAGCATGTAGACATCAGGCATCATTTCATTAGAGAGTGTGTGGACAAAATAAATTAAGCTTATCTACATCTACACTGATTTACAAAGAGCAGATATCTTCACCAAACCCCTGGATGAGAGGAACCATCTGTTCTTTATAAATCAGCTTGGTATGATCAATGAAGAGGCCTTAATTTAAATTTTTGTCTGCGGTCGAAGAATTTGCCTCAATTCGTCGAATGGAGATTGACGAACTGAGAAGAGTTCTAGAGAAATTCGTCAAACTGAGATCGACGAACTCTCTCTATGTGAAGTTATATACGTCGAACGGATATCGATGATATTGTTTCAGAAAATTTTTGTCGGACTGAGATCGACGAAATGTTTTCACTTCTTCTGACTGAGATCGACGAATTCTTTTGTCAATAAAATATTTCATCAAACCCAGATCGAAGAATTTTTATTTTTCACCGGACGGAGTCTGCCGCTTCATATTCTGAAAACCATGTATCTAAGTTTTCTTCGAGCTCCGTCCCGCGCTTTCTACTCCCTTGCACTTGATCTCTGTTTTTCTTTTGCAGGCAAACTAATGGCGATTCCGGCGAACTCTCTTGCCGCGATGAAGTTAGACATGGGATTTGACATTGATTTTGAATCTTTCTAGCACTTTGACCAGATTTTTGTAGGTATTCTGAAACTGCTTGAGGAACAAAATCTGAAGAAATTAATGACTTGTCGAATCAAGATAGCAATGTTAGAGATTAAGGAATGGGTGTTCACCTCTACAACACCAGAGGCAGATACAATGACAGGGACAATATCCGGTACTCAATTCTCTCTTTCCCCCAATATACTAACCGAAATTTTCGGTGTACTGAATGGAAATGACGATATAGAAATGGATAGTGATGAGTATGATAATATGCTGATAAAGATGGATCACTCTGGAGAAAACTCAAATAAACTGCTGAAGAAAAATTTTTCAACTGAGTATAAATTTTTGGCTGATATTGTCGGCAAAGTTTTATTGGGAAAACATACCGCTCATGATTAAAACACCAGGCACCAGTTTCTTGTTATGAGTGCTCTGGTTGAGAAGAAGGCAGTAAATTGGGCAAAACTCCTGTTTGATTTAATTAAGAAGAAAAATAATAAGAAGGAAGTTTGCTTTGGAAGGATTCTGGGAATAGTCCTTCAAGAAAAGGCTCCTGAACTACTGGTCTCCATGACAGTGTTCATTAATGCCTCGAAGAGGCTTACCTCTTCCCTTTTCGGCAGATGGGAGAGGACAATCACAAGGCCATCCAAGGCTTCTTCCTCCTCTCAGACTTCTGAGGGCAGAAGGGCAATGACTGTCACAACCCGCATTTTCTCAACGATGAAATCGTATCAGAGCAAGAGAAAACACGTGTCGTGATGCCACGTCGTGCAGGGGATAACTGCACACGCTCAGGCAAAACTCCAGACCGTTGTTTTTAAGGAAAAATGTTGATTAATTATGGTATAAAAATAGTTATATTGAAAGGCCGTATCCCTCGGCACGGTGGATCAGCAAGTCCACAGGTAACAATATATTTATACGCAGCAGAAAATACTTTGGTTCAGTTAAGTTGACACCCTAAACGAGCATAAGTGTCCCCGGGGGAACGACACATGGTATGCACGACTCTAAGGTGAATATAATATACATAGAAAGGTAGTCTTTGCGCTATAAGGAAAAATAGTGCTTTAGTTTTACAAACATGAAATGCATGAGTACATATAGTAACATTTTAGGGTTTAAAATAACTAGAATGCACCCTAGCATAAAACCTTCCCAGAAGAGCAAGGACCATCAGGTAAAAAGTAACAGTAGTGAGAGCAGCAAGCAGTCTATCACAGGAAAGCAAAAGTCTATGGGCATCAACAACTGACACGAACCCATAGAAAGAAGGAAAATAGCCAAGTCTAAACAGACAACTACCTCAAACTCCGATGTGGAAACAAATAGCCACAGGAACCAGCAGCACCAGAAGCCCAAGTCTGCCAGCTAAACCTGCTACAGCTCTGATCCTGAGGCATTCAAAAGAAGAACACCTCAGAAGCAAGTCACAAGTAGAGTAAGAGTAAAAACAGACTACACAAACCTCTAAGTAGAGGAGAATGAAAGAAAAGGTGACTGCAACAAAACGGTCAACAGAGTAAAAATGAGTAACAGTAAAACTAGCCGAGCAGGATATGCTAAGTATTATATATTCAAAAGAAAAGGAACAAGTAACAGCAACCGAAGTCCAATCTTTCATTAGCGATTACCATGCCGAGGGAGGAACCCCAACGCGCACAGCCCATCCGAGTATATAAAAAAAAATACTATGCCGAGGGAGGAACCCCAACGCGCATAGTTCATCTGAATATAAAACACTATGCCGAGGGAGGACCCCAACGCGCATAGTTCATCTGAATATAAAACACTATGCCGAGGGAGGACCCCAACGCGCATAGTTCATCTGAATATAAAATACTATGCCGGGGGAGGAACCCCAACGCGCATAGTTCATCTGAATTTCTTTAGTCACATAATTATACAAGCAGTGTTCATTTACGCTCATTCATCACCATAAACTCCAGGGATGGCCGACCAAGTGGGCTGCATAAGGGCGTATCAAGAACAGCAAGATTTCAAGGTTTAAAACTTAAGGGACATCAAGTCACAAATTCCAGAAATAGAGGGGAAAACAAGTTAGGAGTTCAGAACAAGTATCTCTACCATCGAAATACGATAAGCCCAACAAGTGTAGAAACAAAAAGGAAGGTGGGAGTTTATAATTAAGAACAAAGGGAAAGCAAGAACACTACTTGCCTCGATTTACCAGAAAACTCTCCAATCTCCACGCGTCGCGATAGGGGTCAAAATCTGGACGAAAGATGACTGGAGAAACGGTTAGGGCCGAAAACCTTAGCAAGAAAACTCGAGGAACGGGGAAGAAATTACCCCGAGGGCGCAGCTCTCCACGACAGCCTTCCAGATCCACAATCGGCGGGAAAAACCGAGCACTGGAGCTCCGTCGGTGATCGCCGGGAGAGGCACGGACGGCAAACCTCTCTGTGCACGCCGCTCTGGGACGGAAAGCAGGAGAAACCTAGGTCGGCTAAAGATAAGGAGGAGCAGGGTATAAATACACAGCAGCCGCAAGGACCGGGTTCAACTACACCGGACCGGTCGTGCCGACGCACCACAGAACAGCGGTGTCGACACGCCTGTGTCGACACCAGTCGGCAGTGTCGACACAGCAATGTCGACACCCGCCAGCCAGCGGTGTCGACACACTGTGTCGACACCGGCCGGCAGTGTCGACACAGCAGTGTCGACACCGATAGCCAGCGGTGTCGACACACTGTGTCGACACCGGCCGGCAGTGCCGACACAGCAGTGTCGACACCGACAGCCAGCGGTGTCGACACACTGTGTCGACACCGGCCGGCAGTGCCGACACAGCAGTGTCGACACCGACAGCCAGCGGTGTCGACACACTGTGTCGACACCGGCCGACAGTGTCGACACAGAAGTGTCGACACCAACAGCCAGCGGTGTCGACACACTGTGTCGACACCGGCCGGCAGTGTCGACACAGAAGTGTCGACACCGACAGCCAGCGGTGTCGACACAAAGTGTCGACACCAGACGGCCCGCTCGACGCCTCGTCGAGCCAGCACGGCAAGCGAGGAGCTCGACGATTGCTAACCTCCCAACAACGCTCAAAAAACTAACCATCGCCAAGCTCGAACCCAGAGGATACAATAAGATAAAAATTGACATAGCAAGGTTGGTTCGATGAACTGGACGAGCAAGACAGAAAAAAGAAAATCAATTAAGCTTCCCAAATGTGAAAATTTCCATTTCTGCCAAAGATTCCAGAATTCGGCCGACTGAATCGACGAGATGCGAAAACGCACTAACGACGACGCGCCACCAACTGAACGCTAGAGTAACGCCCTAACGTCACAAAGATGCCAACCAGGAGAGACAATAATGCCTAAAAAAAAGCAGGGGCGTTACAGTCACCCCTCCAAAAGGGAAGTTTCGTCCCGAAACTTGAAACACAAACGAAAAAGAAAAGAGGACAGAGAACGAGACAAGACAGGAGAATTCTTGAAACTAGAATACTAACCAGAGAGATTAAGAGAACAGTTGAGGATGAGATTCTCTCATCACGGATTCCAATTCCCAAGTTGTACCTCTTGCATCCTGATTTCGCCAGAGAACCTTAACTATTGGAATTGTTTTCTTTCTTAGCACACGGTCTTGCGTTTCCAGGATACGAACCGGTTCTTCAACATACGAAAGATTAGGCTGCAACCGGGGTACCGATACAAGGACATGCTGCTCACTGCGGACACACTTTCGCAACTGGCTCACGTGGAACACGTCGTGAACACCAGGGAAAGAATCAGGCAACTCTAGTCTGTAGGCAGAAACTCCAATGCGCTCCAAAATCTGAAAAGGCCCCACATACCTGGGATCTAGCTTATGGTTTCTTCCAAATCTTTTAACACCCGGCATCGGGGAGACCTTCAAAAACACCATGTCCCCTACCGCAAACTCCAGGTCAACTCTGCGCTGGTTAGCATACTTCTCGTATCGCTCCTGAGCTAACCTCAGCTTTTCACGAATGTCCCTTACTGAAGTACTCATATCCTCCAGCACTTCTGGTCCGAGCAACGACTTCTCGCCCACTTCTGTCCAAAACAGGGGAGTTCGACAACGCCTTCCATAAAGAGCTTCAAAGGGCGCCATCTACAAACTTTCCTGATAACTATTATTGTATGCAAACTCCATTAATCCGAGGCGTTTATCCCAAGCTCCGCCATGGTCCAGGAAATAGCATCGAAGCATATCCTCCAAAATCTGGTTCACTCTCTCCGTCTAACCATTTGTCTGCGGATGATAGGCAGTAGAATATCTAAGGTCAGTACCTAGGGCTCCCTGTAAGCTTTTCCAGAATCGAGACATGAATCGGGAGTCTCGGTCGGACACAATACTCGTCAGTATGCCATGAAGTCTGATAACTTCGTTCAGATAAAGCTCGGCTATCTTTTCCATGGAATAACTAATCTTAAAAGGCACAAAATGGGCACACTTAGTTAGCCTGTCCACAATGACCCAAACTGCATCATGCCCTCGGGGAGATCTGGGCAAACCGGTTATGAAATCCATTGATACACTCTCCCATTTCCAACTCGGTAGATCTAACGGAGTTAACTTACCACCCGGCTTTCTGTGATCAGCTTTTACACGTTGACAGGTCTAACATTCAGACACAAATCTTGCGATGTCATTCTTCATGCCTGACCACCAAACAATCTGCTTCAAATCTCTGTACATTTTCGTGGAGCCAGGATGATATGCAACACTGGAACCATGCGCTTCACTGCATATTTTTGATCGGATGTCCCCAATAGCAGGAATACAGTATCTGCCACGGTATTTTAGGGTACCCACGTCGTCAATTGTAAAGTCGGGTAATTCTCTTCCCTCAGTCCTACTGCGGAGGTGCTGCAAGTCAGGATCGTCCTTCTGATGAAGCTTAGTGAGGGTAATCCACGAAGGCTCATCCACCTCTAGGCTACTCGGCAAGGCGCTATTCCCTACGGTTATGTCCATGAGCAAGAACTCTTCGACGAGGGATTGCACCGAGAGGTTAAAGATGTGTGTGGGCTTCTGGCTCAGCGCATCTGCTACAACATTAGCCTTGCCGGGATGATAAAGGATGTCCACTTCGTAGTCCGCAACATACTCTAACCATCGGCGCTGGCGCAAATTCAGTTCCTTCTGAGTAAAGACATATTTCAAACTTTTGTGATCTGAATAAATTTTTCATGGCACTCCATATAGAAGATGTCTCCACAATTTCAAGGCATAAATGACGGCAGCAAATTCTAGATCGTGCGTAGGGTAATTCTTTTCATGCACCTTCAATTGTCTTGATCCATACTCAATCACCTTGCCGTCCTGCATCAGCACGCAACCGAGTCCAACTCGCGAGGCGTCCACATAAACAGCATACTCCACTCCTTCCACTGGCAATGCCAACACTGGAGCAGAACACAAACGCCTCTTGAGCTCTTGAAAAGCTCCCTCACAGGCATCGCTCCAAACAAAAGCTACGTTCTTCTGTGTAAGCCTGGTCAACGGCGCAGAGAGGACAGAGAACCCTTCCACAAATCTTCTGTAGTAACCTGCCAACCCTAAGAAGCTCCTTATCTCTTTAGGCGATGCAGGTCTCTTCCAGTCCAAAACCGCAGCTATCTTTGCAGAGTCCACTGAGATACCTTCCTTACTTACTATGTGTCCTAGGATAGACACCTGAGATATGCAGAACTCACACTTGCTAAGCTTCGCATACAACTTGTGCTCCCTCAAAGTAGACAAAACCAAGCGCAAGTACAAGGCGTGCTCATCTGCATCTCTAGAATATACTAGGACATTGTCAATGAACACCACCACGAACTTATCCAAAAAATCCTTGAACACCTTGTTCATCATGTCCATAAAAGCTGACGGTGCATTCATCAATCCAAAAGACATCACCAGAAATTCAAAGTGACCATAACGAGAACGAAAAGAAGTACGCGGAATGTCTGACTCCCGGATCCTCAACTGATGGTAACCTGAACGGAGGTCAATCTTCGAGAACACAGAGCTACCCCGCAACTGATCGAACAAATCATCGATCCTAGGCAACAGATATCTGTTCTTAATTGTTACCTTGTTTAGCTCTCGATAATCAATGCATAGTCTCATCGTCCCGTCCTTTTTCTTCACGAAGAGCACTGGTGCACCCTAGGGAGAAGAGCTGGGTCTAATAAAACCGCATTGCAATAGCTCATCCAGTTGAGTACGCAGCTCCTCTAACTCACGCGGCTCCATGCGGTACGGTTCTTTGGCAATAGGGCGAGTGTCTGGCTCGAGGTCTATAACAAACTCCATCTCTCTCTCAGGAGGAAGTCCAGGAAGGCTGTCTGGAAAAACATCCGGAAACTCGCACACCACAGAAACTTCCTCTACCCGAGGCTCAACCGGTGCAGCTCCCAGAACAGAAACAGAGACAAAAAACGAATCACAGCCAGACTCTAGAAATATACAAGCACGCACCGCAGAAATGATCGGAGACTCCGGACGCGGCAAACCATACACACTCATGGGCTGGCCATTGCTGCCCTTGAAATCCAAGCGCTTGAGCTTGCACTGAATGACAGCATCATAGCTGGACAACCAGTCCATGCCCAAAATTACGTCAAAGTCCACCAGATCTAGCACCTTCAGATCCGCAATCGCCAGAAACCCGTCTAGGGAGATGGGGCACTTTTGGATACCCTGGCTTGACCTCACCAACTCTCCTGAAGGAAATTTGACATCTATGGAGGTGTCTAACTGGTCGAGAGCCCAACGATGACGGTCCACAAAACTTCTTGCCACAAAAGAATGAGTAGCACCCGAATCGAACAAAACGCGCGCCCACTTATTCTTCACCTTAAATTCACCTAAACACACAGCGCGCGAAACTAATATGCAGAAACCATATATCCACTAAAAGGAAAAACTAGTCGAGTCAGCGACTAACCTGCGATCACCTGAGTCGATGATTGGGCCTCCTCCTTGGTCAGCACATTCAACTTTCCTTTTCCTTTGTCCGCGAGAGGCGGAGGCGGCGGTAAGGTCTACAACGGGACTGCATGTAGCGCAGGCTGGCTCTGCGGGCAATTAGCCCTCATGTGTCCTCTTTGGCCACAGAGATAACAAGCTCCAGCCTTTTTGAGACAACGGGCCATATCAGGTCCACTCTTCTGACAATAAGAACAGACAGGACCCCCTTTGGGAGCATCTTGGATCGCATGCACCTGAGACAGCTTCTGCGCATCCAATCTCTTAAAACACCTATCGAGAGAGTGCCCTGGCTTACCACAGAAGCTACACACCTCTCTTCTGTCCTTCTTCATTGCAGGGCCAGATGCCCTCGCACTTCCTCCATCGTCAGATTTCCTCTTGTCCTTTTTTGCAAGTGATCCTCGATTCTTCGCATTTTCTATCGCCTCAACCTTTAAGGCAGCTTCAACTACTTCGGCAAAGGTCTCCGACTTGTAGGAACTAACCAACTGCTGGATATCATACCTCAAACCATCCAAAAAACGCTTCACTCTGCCTTCTTCAGATGCTATCAGGTCTGGGGCGAAACGACTGAGCTTGCCAAACTCGACTTCGTACTCACCAACAGTGAGTTGTCGCTGCTTCAGGTGTAGGAAACTGTTCATGAGGCGGACTCGCTCGACTGATGGTAGGAACCTCTTTAGTAACAAACTATTGAATGATTCCCACGAGCACCCCTCTGAAAGGTTCTCTTTTTCTCTGATCCACCAACTCTTCGCAAGGCCCTTGAGTTGATAAGACGCAATCATCACCTTTTGATTGGGAGAAACGCCAGAGTAGGAAAACATTTCTTCCATGGCAATAATCCAGTCATCCAATGCCATGAAGTCTGCCCTACCGTCATAAGACGGGGGTCCTAAATGCTGGAAGTGAGAAATGAAATTCATCGCAGGCGGCAACGCAACTGGGGGAACTAGAGCAGCAGGGGGGGTAGGAACCGCTTGATCCTCAGCAGGACCCTGTGCTCTGGACTGCTGCCCAGAGATGACAGCCAACATCGATTGCATCTAGGACTGCATGTCCACCATCTGTTTTGCTAGGGTATCATTACTTAGCCTCAGCGCTTCGATCACCTCTTCGCTCTGGGCACCTGAAGACTCGCCCTCTGACTGGGGGGTCGACCTCGTCGCAACTCGCTTAGGCGACATTCTACAGAACAAACGGAGATCTAGTCAGACCTTGCCTTAGACACCACAAACTGGGAAAGCAATCCCTAAAACACACTATTTCGGATTCACATTGACCGATACGAACAAAAGGCTTATTAGGGACCTAGCTTAGGACACTGAAGCTAGAAAACTAGCATACCCTGACACAGTTCAGATCCGGAACAGACAACTCAGATCAGGTCGAAAAGAACCGATACTTGCTCCTACTGTTACCTTGCTCTGGGAAATCATAAAATGATGTTATGCTTCTAGCTTGTGCCTATAATATGAATGCATGAATGTATAAATTTCATCCCAAAGTATGAGTGTACATATATCATCATGCAGATCTTTAACTTGGCACGTGTGCTTATGCAATGATATGATATGTATGTAGTGCTATGCTTACTACAATAAGGCCTTAGTGCATGCTATGAGCGGCGTATACATTCAATATTATGCATCCCATACTACATAATATTATATGCAACGAAGAAAGAAAACGCGCTAATGGGCATCCATGTGATGATGGTTATGCATCCCATACTACATAACCGTCACATGTTGCCACCTATGGTGGATCCATATACAAACACATATTATGCATCTCATACTACATAATATGCCCCGTATACTTCTTATCATGCTATGAGTGTAGTGTTCGTGCTTCCATCAAAATCTACTGATGGCATATTGTGTGTGTGTATGCAATGCAACGATACCACTAGGGTTTTGCTTAAGGGAAAGTTGTTCGACTGGTTTGGTCAACCAACCAACCCTCTTGCAAAACCTGGCTCTGATACCAACAGTCACAACCCGCATTTTCTCAACGATGAAATCGTATCAGAGCAAGAGAAAACACGTGTCGTGATGCCACGTCGTGCAGGGGATAACTGCACACGCTCAGGCAAAACTCCAGACCGTTGTTTTTAAGGAAAAATGTTGATTAATTATGGTAGAAAAACAGTTATATTGAAAGGTCGTATCCCTCGACACGGTGGATCAGCAAGTCCACAGGTAACAATATATTTATACGCAGCAGAAAATACTTTGGTTCAGTTAAGTTGACACCCTAAACGAGCATAAGTGTCCCCGGGGGAACGACCCATGGTATGCACGACTCTAAGGTGAATATAGTATACATAGAAAGGTAGTCTTTGCGCTATAAGGAAAAATAGTGCTTTAGTTTTACAAACATGAAATGCATGAGTACATATAGTAACATTTTAGGGTTTAAAATAACTAGAATGCACCCTAGCATAAAACCTTCCCAGAAGAGCAATGACCATCAGGTAAAAAGTAACAGTAGTGAGAGCAGCAAGCAGTCTATCACAGGAAAGCAAAAGTCTATGGGCGTCAACAACTGACATGAACCCATAGAAAGAAGGAAAACAGCCAAGTCTAAACAGAAAACTACCTCAAACTCCGATGTGGAAACAAATATCCACAGGAACCAGCAGCACCAGAAGCCCAAGTCTGTCAGCTAAACCTGCTACAGCTCTGATCCTGAGGCATTCAAAAGAAGAACACCTCAGAAGCAAGTCACAAGTAGAGTAAGAGTAAAAACAGACTACACAAACCTCTAAGTAGAGGAGAATGAAAGAAAAGGTGACTGCAACAAAACGATCAACAGAGTAAAAATGAGTAATAGTAAAACTAGCCGAGCAGGATATGCTAAGTATTATATATTCAAAAGAAAAGGAACAAGTAACAACAACCGAAGTCCAATCTTTCATTAGCGATTACCATGCCGAGGGAGGAACCCCAACGCGCACAGCCCATCCGAGTATATAAAAAAAATACTATGCCGAGGGAGGAACCCCAACGCGCATAGTTCACCTGAATATAAAACACTATGCAGAGGGAGGACCCCAACGCGCATAGTTCATCTGAATATAAAACACTATGCCGAGGGAGGACCCCAACGCGCATAGTTCATCTGAATATAAAACACTATGCCGGGGGAGGAACCCCAACGCGCATAGTTCATCTGAATTTCTTTAGTCACATAATTATACAAGCAGTGTTCATTTACGCTCATTCATCACCATAAACTCCAGGGATGGCCGACCAAGTGGGCTGCATAAGGGCGTATCAAGAACAACAAGATTTCGAGGTTTAAAACTCAAGGGACATCAAGTCACAAATTCCAGAAATAGTGGGGAAAACAAGTTAGGAGTTCAGAACAAGTATCTCTACCATCGAAATACGATAAGCCCAACAAGTGTAGAAACAAAAAGGAAGGTGGGAGTTTAGAATTAAGAACAAAGGGAAAGCAAGAACACTACTTGCCTCGATTTACCGGAAAACACTCCAATCTCCACGCGTCGCGATAGGGGTCAAAATCTGGACGAAAGATGACTGGAGAAACGGTTAGGGTCGAAAACCCTAGCAAGAAAACTCGAGGAACGGGGAAGAAATTACCCCGAGGGAGCAGCTCTCGACAACAGCCTTCCAGATCCACAATCGGCGGGAAAAACCGAGCACCGGAGCTCCGTCGGTGATCGCCGGGAGAGGCACGGACGGCAAACCTCTCCGTGCACGCCGCTCTGGGACGGAAAGCAGGAGAAACCTAGGTCGGCTAAAGATAAGGAGGAGCAGGGTATAAATACACAGCAGCCGCAAGGACCGGGTTCAACTACACCGGACCGGTGGTGCCGACGCACCACAGAACAACGGTGTCGACACGCCTGTGTCGACACCAGCCGGCAGTGTCGACACAGCAATGTCGACACCCGCCAGCCAGCGGTGTCGACACACTGTGTCGACACCGGCCGGCAGTGTCGACACAGCAGTGTCGACACTGATAGCCAGCGGTGTCGACACACTGTGTCGACACCGGCCGGCAGTGTCGACACAGCAGTGTCGACACCGACAGCTAGCGGTGTCGACACACTGTGTCGACACCGGATGGCAGTGTCGACACAGAAGTGTCGACACCAACAGCCAGCGGTTTAGACACACTGTGTCGACACCGGCCGGCAGTGTCGACACAGAAGTGTCGACACCGACAGCCAGCGGTGTCGACATAATGTGTCGACACCGGCCGGCAGTGTCGACACAGAAGTGTCGACACCACAGCCAGCGGTGTCGACACAAAGTGTCGACACCAGACGGCCCGCTCGACGCCTCATCGAGCCAGCACGGCAAGCGAGGAGCTCGATGATTGCTAACCTCCCAACAACGCTCAGAAAACTAACCATCGCCAAGCTCGAACCCAGAGGATACAATAAGATAAAAATCGACATAGCAAGGTTGGTTCGACGAACTGGACGAGCAAGACAGAAAAAAGAAAATCAATTAAGCTTCCCAAATGTGAAAATTTCCATTTCTGCCAAAGATTCCGGAATTCGGCCGACTGAATCGACGAGATGCGAAAACGCACTAACGGCGACGCGCCACCAACTGAACGCTAGAGTAACGCCCTAACGTCACAAAGATGCCAACCAGGAGAGACAATAATGCCGAAAAAAAAGCAGGGGCGTTACAATGACAGCCGCTCCTCCACCTGCAGAAGAAATTCCTCCCTCCATCAGAATTCTTTCACCTCCTCCTCAACAACCACAACAGCAACCAGCTTCTTCTCTAGTTCATACTCAACCAACTTAACAACAACATCAACCCTCACAAGTTCCATCTCCAGAGCACACTACACCACCTCCATCTCCACCTCCACATTCTCCACCTCCACCACTTAGTATATCTAAAAAACAATCTGAAACACCATCTACCTCACTTCAGGAACCATCCTTCAACCTCTTGTCTCCTCAACCATCTCCACATCATTCTCTAATTCCTTCAACCACCACAACCACAGTCCAACCTTCCACCACTGCAACTCCTTCAACTGATATTCGTTCAGTCATCCACACTGACATACCATCCACTGCTCCAGACTACACATATACTGATCTTTCCAGTCTATTCTCTGTGTGTTCAAACTGTGGACATCACACTCCTTACTCCTCCTCTGCTCCAGCATCTCTATTTCTAATTTTTTTTGATATAGCTAAAGATCTTCTTGCATTTATCTCTCCCACTCTTGAAAAATTCATAGCCACTGCTATTGCTCCCCTCTCTACTTCCATCACTTCTCTATCTTCTAGAATTACTGCTCTGTCCTCTGTCCCTTCTTCTAGAGGACTGACTTCAGGACCCTCTGAAGCCAGTCAGGGGGAGATGTTCTGTGAAGAAGCTCCAGTTCCCCCCTTTACAGCATCAGAACCAGCAGTGGTAGATTTTGAGATGACTGATGACTCAGTAGAAACAACTCCTCATACATACATAATTGATTTACTTGATTTTGATACAGAGATGGATGACACAGCTACAGTAGAAATAAATATTGTTGGTGATTACATTATAAATCTCACAGTCAATCTATATTCTTCACTTAATTCTTTCAGTTTTGTTTACAGAGATTTTCTCCCAAGCTCTTCTCGTCAGCCTTCTATGGCTATTGTACCATATAGTTCTCCAATAAGTCTTATAGTTGCCAAGCAACTTAAGGCATGTTTTGCAAGAACAGAGCCTACAAAAGTATCAGCCCCCAAGGCTAGCTCTTCTCCAAAGGCTATCTCATCTCCCACATATAAAATGGATGATAGTCCTCTTCCAGACTTAGATGAAATAATTATGACTGATATTGAAGAAGAAAATAAGTTAATTTCTGAAAAAGTTACAGAAACAGTTGTTCCAGAAATTGAAGTATCAGAATCTCCAGTGTAGCCTCAGGCTGAAAAACAAATTTCCCAAGATATTTTGAAAGCACTTGATCATCTATATGACAATCCTCAAGGATCTTCTAATGATGAAGATGATGATGACTCTGATGATTCTGAAAATACTAAGGTTGAGAGGAAAGTTGTTAAGAAGAGAAAGACTTCTTCAAAAGCTTCTCCTAAGCTTGATCCCACTCATGATACTCCATACTATATTATGCAGAATATCACTTCATATCCAATGATGCCAGCATGGATGTGGCTTTCTAAGAATGAGCAGAAAGCTAGAAAGAAAAACAAGAGATACTCTCCTCCTCCTCCTTCTCAAAGGAACTGGAGAGGTCCTCCTCCTCCTCCTGCTACTGGTGCTTCAGGTAACATCTCTCAGAGGTCTACTCCATATGCTAGAACATATCAAAGACAACCTGATAGATCCTCAAGATCACAAGGAAGCAGTCAGCAATGGTATTCTAGCATCAGCAGACAACAGCAGTAGCAACAACAAGCATCTGAAATTAAAAACGCTAAAAGTCCAAAAAGGCCAGAATCACCCTCAATCTCCTTTGTGGATCCTGAAACAAAAACTACCTAAAGAATGGCAAGATTCCAAGAGCTTGTTATCAATGATTAATAAAGCTAAAGCTGGAGGCAGAGATCCTTCTCAATATACCACTATGTCATCCTATAGAAAAGAAGAACTGAAAACGTACGAAAAGGCTAAGAAATTTTTCAATGTAGATGCATATATGAACTTGCATCCAGAGGCTTTTGTACCTAGAGCTTCTTCTCTTAATATAATTGGTGCTACTAACATGACCATGTACAAAAGAGATGCAACCAGTCCTAATAGTGAAATCAAATTCACACAGCCCTATAAGAAAGACAAAGCTGACAAGGAAAAGAGGCAGAAGAGGAAATGAATATATTGTTTGGTTGTTATTGTCTGAACTTTATTTGTTTTCTGTCACAAAGCTACTATCTATGTACATATCTGTTGAATGTTTCAATTTTCTGTCAGATATATTTATTCTGCTTTGTGAATGTTTTTCTTTCATTTTGTATTAGTGACCTCACCCAAATAGGGGGAGATTGTTGGATCCTAAGTTGGATTTGGGCTAGGTTCACTTATTAGGGTGTCTGACCCACAATGTATAGCTAGGGTCATGTGTTCTGAGTCTTGGAATTTAGGCTAAGTCTTTAGGTTCAACCTTACATGGACCATCTAGTAGAAGACCTCAGATTGACTCATGACTTAGAAGAAATCAAGTTCAGTATATAAGTTTGACGTTTGTCGAACTCAGCTCAACGATCATGGATCACTGATCGATGAACTCAGAGTTAATTCTCTGAGTTGAGCTCGATGATATTCGAGCTTTGGTCGACGAAGTCTGGATTTCAACTTCAACACATTCTTTCCAGATTACTTTCGCTTAACTCAGCTTGACAAAGACAGATTATCAGCTAGACGAACTTGGAGCGCAGAATTGGCAAATTATTCATAGAATGCAGTTTGTTGTGCTCAAGTCGATGAACTTGGATCTCAGGTAGACGAACAAGTTTTCTTAGGTCGGTGAACAGGATTCCTCAGCTCGACAAACTTGGATCTCAGGTCTATGAAATCTATTCTATGGTCGACGATTTCTGTTCCAGTTCCAGACTTAGAATATTCATCATTTCTGTCCTTATTCCGTATTATTTAGCAATAATTTCCTGAGTAATTAAGAACATATTCTCTGAATATAGCCGTTATTGGCAGCATTGATTATGGCCTTCATCGGGATAATTACTTGCTTAATTAATTGTGAGAGTTGAGGAAACTCATTAAAGAAAATATTCTCCAGCCGATTTTCATTCTCCAGGCAGTCAGCATTCAATGCAAAGAATTCAAAATTCAAAGGAGTTTTTTCAACAGAGAATATAAAAGAGATTTTCTATTTTAGATGGCAAGAAGAGAACATAGCACAGAGAATAGACAGAGAATACAGAAACAACACTCGGACATTCTCAGTGCAGAAAACAGTTTGTTTTCTCCTTGATCTTACCGAGGAAGAAGAACAACAACAATCACTATCAAGAGTCTTCTTCAACTTCCATTCTAGGAGCTTTCAAGGACAACAAATCTCAATCAGTGAGAAGTTCCTGGATTATCTCAAGTCAAGGCTGAAGACCTACACCCTGTGCAAGGCTCCAAGTGATTCTGAAGGAGTCTTGACAATAGCAATCCACTAAGTCTTCTCAGTTGTTTGAGAAAGATAAGACACCATCAAATCTCACTCCCCCCTCCTGTATAAAGGGTTCATTTACTTTATTCAAAAGTTTATTTAGTTTTTTGGCACCTGGTCAAAAGCTCAAAGGGTTGTGAGATCTCCCTTGAAATTGATCTTGTGGTGACAAGGCTCCTGAGCAAAAATCTGTTGGTGGCAGTCACCTGATCAAAAACCTGCTACTGGATTCCTACCAGGGTGGTAGAAGAGTGGATGTACCCAGGTTAGGGAACCACTATAAAATTTTTTATGTTTTCTGGTGGCCCTTTAATCTTGTTGTTCTTGTTGTGGTTATGATAGACTAGTTTATTGTGCTGTGGTAGATTAGATTAGATTATGTTTTCTTTCTTTTACTACTACTAGTGTCACCAATGTTATTTACTCTGATAATATTTAAAAACAACCAAAGTTTTAACATACTCTATTCATCACCCCCCCCCCCCCCCCCCCGTGTAGAGTAATCAAATCTAACCCCTATCTTTCAAAGCACAAGAAGATCAAGTGAGCTTCGGCATGAGGTTGCAAATCACCATGGTCTGCAAATAGTAGAATTCTAAATAATATTTTAGGATGACCATAGGGCTTCACCATGACTCCATGACCCCACCAAAACATCCCTAACCCATTAGAGGGTCCATTAGAGGCATAGGAATCCATTGGGGTCAACCCAAAGTGGTCAAATTGACCTAAGTCCACCATAGCCATAAATGGGCAAGGTGCCTTAACTAAGGGCAATTTTCCTCTAACATGCCCAATTGACCATACCTAGACCTCCCCAAGACCTAAGGGATGCCAATGGGTCACCAAGGACCCATTGGGGTCACCCAAGAGGCTAAGTTGACCCAAGTCAACTCTAGCCCCAAAGTGGTCAAAGTGCCCTTACTAAAGGTCAAGTGACCTCCAAGGTGCCAAGTCAACCCTACCCAATCCTACCTAAACCTTAGAGGAGGCAAATGGGTCACCAAGTACCCATTTGGGTCCACCCAAAAGGTCATTTTGACCAAGGTCAACCCTATGCTAGTGTTAGATCAAACTTAGCCATTAGGCTGGATTAGTCATCAATTTGGCCTTGGTGACTAGGAGAGAGAAATCTCCATTTACCCTTAATGGAGGAGAGAGAAAGAGAGACAAAGAGAGAGAAAGAGAGTCATTTATGGCTTGGAAGGCCAAGGGGCCTCCTCTCTTCATCTCCAAAGGCTAGATTCAGCCTCCTGAATTAATTAGGAGGATATCAAAGGTTTTCTCCAGCCTCTATGCGGCTGGATTCAGTGTTTTTTCCCATGGTCGAATTCAAGCTTTCAAGGCCATTAATGGCATTGATGACATGGACACTCCCCTCCCCATTGATGTCTGGATTCAACTCCTCAGGAGTATGGGAGGAGTTTCCAGCATTCTTCAGGTCACCAAGGGGCTGAATTCAATGAGAATTCAGTTTCCCAAAAATCCCCATTAATGGTGGAAATGAGAATTCAAGCTATGACCCTCCCTATCCCCTATTTGGCTCTTTTAAAAGCTTCCATAGGCCAAGAGCAATAGTTTCCACCATCCTAGTGAAGGTGCCTAGGTAGTTTGCTGTACAGTTGCTGAGCATGAAAAGTGTTAAAAATTGTGAAGTGAAAGTGGGTGATTGGACTTGGGCAACCTATCCGTGCGGACTACGTGGACAGGGCTGGTGGACAGCCAGGTCGGCAGGGCTGTTGCAGATGGCTTGTTATGTGGTGGCTTGGGCGGTCTATTCACGCAGACTACGTGAACAAAAGCGGTGGTTTGCCAGGCCGGCTTATGCTCTGCAAGAAGTTGGATCCCAGAAGGTAACTGGGCGGATTGTGACTCTATCCGTAGAGTCTAGCAAGAATCGGACTGAAGGACTAGAGCTCGGCAGACCCGCATGGCTGAAGCCTTGGTCTTGCTCTGGTGAAGCGGCAAATGGAAGCCGCGGAGATCGCCAGTCAGTGCGGGCAGGTGCTGGAGTTTGCCGAAGCTGGCGGACTATTTTCAGTGTCCTCCAGTAAGTGTGGACTGGCCTTTGTGGCCAGTGGTTTGGACTTGGTTATTTCTGAACCAATTCTAGGTTAGGCTCAGTCTGGGGAGATTGCACAGAGAAGCGCGGACTACATCTCATTCCGCCGAGCTAGGCAGCAGTGTCGTGTGCTTTGGTTCCGTGCTTGGGGATATGCAGAATGGAGTTGTGTCTGCAAGGGCGTGCGGACTGGAGCTGTGTTCGCTGAGTCCGGCAGTTGCCCTGGTGGCGAGGCTGTGGGCTCAAGATAAGCGGAATGGAGCTCTGTCCGCGAATAGGCGGACAATTGTTGTAGAGTTCGGCTGTGGCGGTCTTAGCTTGGCCTGTGGCGACAAGGAATACTGGCGATGTGTCCAGGCTTGTTGAAGCATAGGCAGACTGGCTATCCTGCACAGGTCGCGGCGGACTGGAATGTATCTATGGTTTGCGGAGACTTGTTCTTGCTGCGGGATGTGGCAGTGATCCTATCGCTAGGGCGGTGACCACACTCCTCATCGTGCCTATAAATAGGACCCATGTCACATCAAGATTAGAGTGTACGAATGAATAATAAGTCAGACTGCCAATAGTTATTGCGGACTGGATTTTAATATATGCGTGGTTTGATAGAGCTGATTGGTTTATGCTGTGCAAGTTGTGTGGATAGCATTGGAAGGCTAGGACTTGGCTCTAATTGCGGTCAGGGACAGTGCAGACTCTGCGGTTAAGCAAAAAGCGGTAAACAGCAGGCCACGAACAGCAAGCAGACGATTTTCTCTTTGGCAACTTGTTTCTGGGTTCAATAAGTCGCCTGTTTCAGGCGGCCTGTTCAGTTCAGCATCGCAGCTTGTTCGGTCTGGCAGCTAGGCAAACTCACTGTTAGTCGGCTTGCATATCAGCGGCTAGAGATTAGCATTGGAATAACGGGCAGCCCGCACTTCTTGGGTTGTGGCCTAGTGACCTGGAGGACTGTGCGGACTCCTTAATGCAGGAGTAGATCTGGCGGCTACGTGTTAAGTCCGCGCGGCTTAACTTGTCTTGTATTTTTAGTTGTCTCTGCTTTCCTTGTGGTAGTTTTGGTGAATAATGTCTTGTCATATAGGTCTCGCCTTGTAAAGAAAATTATTGTTATCAATGAAAACTCTTGTTGTTGCATGTATTTCTGGTTGTGACTAACTTTAGTTGAGATAACCCTGCTCCCTCTGATGAGCTGATGTCTTGTATTTGTAGTTGTCTCTACTTTCCTGGACCATCGTGTCGAGAGAAGTTGTCTTCGATGAGCTGACGTCGTATTGGGATAGCTCATGTGTGGAGCTAGAGGTGAGCAAGTCAGATGGTGGGTTGAAGGAGGTTGCTGCTACAGTTCAATTGAAGCTGTCTGTGTCACCAGGAGCTCCAGGTTGTTCTAGCTCTAGGGCAAAGGCATCAGGGTCAGGAAGCATGGGAGCGATGCTCCAGGTGCTTCTGGCTCGAAGATGGTTGCTTCTGGTTAGGGAAGTAGGTGGAGCAATGTTTCATATAGTTTTTGTTCAAGAGCAAAGACTTCTGGTTCAGGAAGCAGGTGGAGCGTTGCTCCAGGTGCTCCTTGTTCCAGTACGATGACTTCTTGTTCAGGAAGCAAGGGGAGCATTGTTCTGGGTTTGCCCGGGAACGGAGCTAGTTCAGGAGAAGCAGCGAAGGTGGCTAGCCGTGATCAGGTTCTTAGGAGATCGAAGAGGCTCAGCAACCCACCAGCTCGATATAATGAAGGGAACATGGCGAGTTTGGTCTCATGTTTCCTTGCAAGCCCTCAGGTCGAGCGAGTACCTTCTAGCTGTGATGACCCCACTGGAGTCAAGGAGGTGGTTGACGCCAAAACTGAGGAGGTGACTACTCTCAGAGGTAACGAGGCTTGGGCCCCTGTGCGCAAGGTCATTGGTGATACTCCTGTGATGCATGAGTGGAGGTCGAAGCTGAAGAAGAAGGCAGAGGGAAGCATGGCTCCTTTTGGGAGATGCTGGAGGGATCCCACATGGTCCAAGATATGCAGGACGGGGACTATATCTTGGATAACGCCTTGAAGATGCTATCGGAGGGACCAGGTTCAAGGTTACGAGAGCGGCTGGTATTGTTCACCACTTTTCACTTCAAGGGGGAGTGTTGAAAATTATGAAGTGAAAGTGGGTGATTGGACTTGGGCAACCTATCCGTGCAAACTACGCAGACAGGGTTGGCGGACAGCCAGGTCTGCAGGATTATTGCAAACAGCTTGTTCTGTGGCAGCTTGGGCGGTCTGTTCGCGCGGACTACGCAAACAGAAGCGGAGGATTGCCAAGCTGGCTTATGCTCTACAAGAATTTGGATCCCAGAAGGTAACTGGGCGGATTGTGACTCTATCCGCTTAGTCCAGCAAGAAGCGGACTGAAGGACTGGAGCTCAGCAGACCGGCTTGGTAGAAGCCTTGCTCTTGCTCTCGTAAAGCGGCAAGTGGAATCCGCGGAGATCGCCAGTCAGTGTGGACAGGTGCTGGAGTTCGTCGGGGCTGCCAGACTGCTTCCACGGTCCACTAGTAAGTGCAGACTGGCCTTTGTGGCCAGTGGTTTGGACTTGGTTGGTTCTGAACCAAGTCCAAGTTAGGCTCAGTCCGGGGAGATCGCGCAGAGAAGCGCGGACTACTTCTCAGTCCACCGAGCTCGGCAGCAGTGTCGTGTGCTTTTGTTGCTTGCTTGGGGATATGCAGACTGGATTTGCGTCCGCAAGGGAGTGCGGACTGGAGCTGTGTCCGGCAGTTTCCTTAGTAGCGAGGCTGTGGGCTCGGGATAAGCGGACTGGAGCTGTATCTGCGGATAGGCGGACAGTTGTTGTAGAGTTTGGCTGTGGCGGTCTTGGCTTGGCCTATGTCGATAAGGCAGACTGGCGATATGTACGGCATTGGTGAATCATAGGCGGACAGGCTATCCTGCACAGGTCGTGGCAGACTGGAATGTATCCGCGGTTTGTGGAGACTTGTTCTTGCTATGGGATGTGACGGTGATCCTATCGGCCACGTCGGTGACCACACTCCTCATTGTGTCTATAAATAGGACCCATGTCTCATCAGGATTAGAGTGTGTGAATGAATAGTAAGTGAGCCCGCCAACAGTTGTTGCAGACTAGATTTTAGTATCCATGTGGTTTAATAAAGTTGACCAATTTATGCTGTGCAGGTTGTGTAGATAGCCCTGGAAAGCCAGGACTTGGCTCTAATTGCGGTCAGGGACAGTGCGGGCTCTGCTGTTAAGCAACAGGAGGTAAACAGCAGGTCGCGGACAGTGACCAGATGGTTTTCTCTTTGGCAACTTGTTTCTGGGTTAAATAGGTCTCCTATTTCAGGAGGCCTGTTCAGTTCAACATCACAGCTTGTTCGGTCTGGCAGCTAAGCGACCTCGCGGTTAGGCAGCTTGCAGATCGGCGGCTAAAGATTAGCATTGGAATAACGGTCAGTCCGCGCGGCTTGGGTTGTGGCCTGGTGACCTGGCGAACTATGCGGACTCCTTAGTGCAGCAGTAGATCTGGCGACTACGTGTCGAGTCTGTGTGGCTTGACATGTCTTGTATTTGTAGTTGTCTCAGCTTTCCCTGTGGTAGTTTTGGTGAATCATGTCTTGCCATGTATGTATCGTCTTGTAAAGAAGATTGTTGTATCAATAAAGACTCTTGTTGCTGCATGTGTTTCTGGTTTTGACTAACTTTAGTTGAGATAATCCCTTCTCACTCCAACGTCCAGTAAATTTCAACAAAAAGCTCCACCACCGAAAATGACGACGTGCCAGCCGTCTAGGAAACACCCCCCCCCCCCCCCCACACACACACACCCACACACAGGTCCTCCCCTTGTCCTTCTTCCTTGGGTAGATCCTAGGATTCATTTAGATTGGGAATCGGGCTCAATTGAGCCCGATCAACGCTTCAGTATTCCTGGTTTTCCGGGAAAACAATGCATGGTCGGGTTTGCCAGAAACGGCCCCTGCTGCAGCCGTGCCGCCGCCCGGCGGTAGCCCCCACCTCAACGAAGGTGGTGGCGGCGTTAGTCAGCCAGGGAGGTGGTCGGGTGGTCAGGAAATAGGGCTGGAAGATGCTCCGGTCGGGTGAACCCTGGTTGTTGGCTAGAGGAAGAAGAAGGCCAGGGATCGTCCGATTATGCTTCAAGATTCGTGCTAGTGATAATTTATTAATTCCTTTTATTTCAATTTCTATCATATTTACTAGGATGTCATAAATTAAATATTAAAAATAATTAGGTGTTGTTTCAGAGAACATGATCAACATAAATATTGTATCTATATGGGTCTAAATTATTTTAAAATTGATTTCAACCAATTTGGGTAAGTGGATTGACCACAACACTCATTTTGGTGGGATCTCTACCTAGGGCTAGTCAAAGACTTAAATGTGTGCCCCCACTTCACCACAAGTCCAAATGACATGAACTTTGGACAAGCAGTCAGTCTAACCCATACCTAGGTCGTGTCCAAAAATGGGATTTGTTTGAGATACATTTTCTATAGTTTTTGAAATTATTTAATAATCATAGGATAATTTAATTAGGGGACCTAATTACCTCCAAACCCTCCCAAATTATGGTGAGTTGTCCTTGTGGTCGTCATAAGACTCTGTATAAATTTTCATCCCATTTGGAGATGATTTAGGTTGGAAATAAGCAAACCCTTGCCTTGCACTAAAAGGGGTATTTAGGTCAAAGTGCCCCTTGTGGGTTTGAGTGGCCAAACCACCTCAACAGAGGTTGAAATTTTGGTCACTGGTTTGACATGACATTTAACACCATCATATTGATTATGGTGTGGATTAGGGTGGGTTTGCCCAAGGACCCTAGTTCTAACCCTAAGGTTGAACTTTGGGGGCTTGTGAAGGACATAGGGGGTTATGTTCTTGGATCGACTTGGGGATTATTCCATGAGATCCTAGGGCGGTGAAATTCCCTAGGAAGGGGTATGGTGGTATTTAGACACATACACCGCACAAAAACCACATAATAAGTATTTAGGACTTTGAACCCTAGAAATTATCTTACGGGTCAAATGACCTTGAATCTTGATGATATTTTGGTATGGGTGATTTCATAGTATTATTAACCTCTGGTAATTATCCTATGGTGTTTAGAGATCAGTAGATCATCCTTGTAGTAGTAGCTTAAATATTGCCTTTTTTTATATTAATGATCAAAATATGATGTATAGGTGGTAGAATGGTTTGAAGTTCTGCAATAGATAATCAATTGTCAATAGGTTGCACTAGTAGTTTATTTGGAGTGGTTGAAGCTTTATTTGTAGTACCTCCTTTGTAAAGTAAATTAGTGCACCTTATATGGATAAATAGAAAATAAATATCAAAGCTTGCTGAAAAATTGTGATACTTAGTCATGGAACATATTAGGGCATATAGAAGCATGAAAAAATTGTTAAATGTTGTCTAATTGAGATTATAAGGGTGTGTCTTCATAAAGTGCTTTATGATGGTTTTCCTTAGGATAATCTTTTACCAAGTTTGCTGACTTGTGAATTTCAGGAAACTTCGGAAGTTAAGTTTTATTATCATAATGTAGCTCTGCTAATTTTTGGGGAATTTTTGGACTAATATATTTGGTACTTCCTTCAATACCCCTATTTATATGAATTATTTTGGAATAAATATTTAGAGGTTAAATATTTTATGAAAGTTTATGATATTTGGTATTCACTGATATCTTATTATCCTACAGTGTCCATAATTTTTGAATGGTCATACCCTAAGTAAAATTAGTACCTCATGTTCAAATAACCTGTGGATTAATTTTGGGAAAAATTAATTAAATGCCAAATTTACATAAAAAATCATGAATTTTTGGATTTGGACTAAATATATCATGGTAGACTGGCAGTAAATATTATAGGGATTTTGGATAAAAAAACTTTGGAGTACCTCCTATCATGTACATCATATAGGTTAGGATGGTCTATACATAGTAAAACAGCAAAATGAACTCGGGGAGTTTGATATTAGGCTATTGGTTGAGATAAGGTACTAAGGAATTCATCAAGGGGAATAATGTTGGGATAACTAGAGTATGTGGTGCTCGGGTTCGATGAAAGATCGTCTTTCCCGCAGAGAGGAACAATCAAAACACACTAGGGTTAGATCCAGAGTAATATTAAAAAGGGATCGAGTATTAACCAATACCAGTAAGTGCCTTGCAAAAGGGAGCTTTGGGCTTCAGCCCATCGTAGTTCCTAGTTCCCTCGAGTGGCCTTCACGGGGAATACCTTTGGCAGTCCTGGGCTAACCTAAACTGTAAGTAAAATCAATATTTAACAGCAACTAGTATAACTAGTGTTTCACATTCACACACCCCGGTAACAAGGGAGGTTGGTTGGGCTAGTTTTATTAGACATCCGAACGGTAGGTTCAGAAGGTAGAGGTAACATACTGGATAGTCCGGGGGGTCAGTGGCTCGGAAGGATTTGGATACATAAATAAGGTGGTGGGTCTTCGGTATTGAACGGTCGTTCACATCGACTTCAATACATTGACTCGGCATGTGTGGTTGACACTTAGCCAAAGAAAGTTTGGTGGATATGGCCAACACTAGTACTTAGTGACTCTAGGTTGTGTCCTTCTAGAGGCGTACGTAAGGGCTAGGCCTGGTAGTGTGGTTACCCACCTAGGAGTGGGGGGCCCTCCCCGCAGTATCCGTTTGCCACTGCGGAGGTTCCTGGGAGTGAAGCTAGCTGCCCAAATAGGGGAAACTAAAGGTCTGTGTGCATAGAGTCTTGTTTGTGAGTTGCACTTGCATGAATCATGGCATAACATAGCACTACACTCATACTTGCATTTAAAACTGACACCCCATCGTATAAATCAGTATGAAACTTTTTATACGATGGGAGTCTTGCAGAAGACTCCTTAACTTATAAGTTTGTATGAGCATTCATATAAGTTAAGGTTACTGTGGGGTACATTGGAATATATGTACCTGATTTGAAGAAGCCTCACCCTACTCAATGATATACATCAAGGTGTATTTGATGTACTTTGAGTTTATGTGTGCAGGTTAAGTAATTACAGGGAAAGCATAAAAGTTTCTAAGTCCGTGTGTCGACACCCAGAAGAAAAGTGTCGGCACTTAAGAAGGCTTGTGTCGACACCTAGAGAAGTTGTGTCGACACTTGGAGTAATTGTGTCGACACTAGGAAGGCAGAGTCGACACCAGAAGAAAAGTGTCGACACATACAGACAGTGTCGACACACAGTGAAGAATTGTCAACATTATCTTTGTCGACACTTAGAGGCAGTGTCGACACCCAGAGAAACTTTGTCGACAGCAAAAGTGTCGACACTAGGAGGCTGTGTCGACACTCAGCAAACTTCAGCAAAGTTCAAGTACATGTGTCGACACTAGGAGGCTGTGTCGAGACTCAGCAAACTTCAACAAAGTTCAAGTACATGTGTAGACACTAGAAGGCTGTGTCAACACTCAGCAAACTTCAACAAAGTCCAAGTACATGTGTCTACACAATGAGATGTGTCGACACTCAGCAAGAGTTTCAACACAGAAGGCATGTGTCGACACAAAGAAGATGTGTCAACACTTAGCAAGTTTCAACACAAGAAGATGTGTCGACACTTAGCAGAATTTAACTAAATATTAAAGAAGAAGGCTTGTCTCGACACACAGAATCAGTGTCGACACATTCTGAAGAAGAAGTGTCGAGAAGCTGTTACAACAACACAAGGAGTTGTGTCGACACCAACAAGGCTAGTGTCGACACTTAATCTACTTGTGTCGACACTTAGTCCATTTGTGTCGACACATAAAGACTATCTGTCTCGACACATTCAGACAGTGACAGAGATTTCAAGAAGTGACTGGATGACTTGACAGCTGCCATTTCAACCGGTCAACTGCAACTATCAGAGCTGTCAGAAGGTTGTTAGAAACCTGATCAGCCGGTTACCTTGGAGAAAGCTTATTTAAAGACGTTTCTCCTTCAACAGAATGAATCACGAGAATCGATCAATAAATTGAAGGACAACACAACAAGAAGAAGACCTTCAAGAGAAGATCTAAGAAGTTGGAGAGAGAGAGCTCCTTCTAAGAAGACCAGCTATTGAACCAGGCTGATAAGGAAGATTCAGATTGAAATCAGAATCTCAAGTCAGCAGTTGATTGAAGATCATCTGCATAGAGATACAACCCTACTGTGTTCTAATTCAAGAAGCTTTGAAGAAAGCCAAGGGAGGTTGATCTCTGCCAAGTTCTTCCAAGAACTCATCAAGAAACCAGTCAACTCATCTCTCTCTTTCAGAGTTGTGGTTATAAATTTTGTAAATATTATTTTCTGTAGGATCCTAAGGGATCTGAGCTGTAAGCCTATTTTATAAAGGCTGAGTGTAGGAGACAGTGTGCTCTGAGTATAGGTCTTGTTGAAGACTGAGGTAGGTCCTAGTGCCTGAGTTGTAGGAGACTTTGTTCTCTGAGTGTAATTCTTGGTGAAGACTGAGTGGTAGGGCTTTTGTGCCTGAGTTGTAGGAGTGGGATCACTCTGAGTTGTAGGAACCTGTTTGGGGTTCTGAGTTGTAAGATCTGAGGATCTGAGAATAAGTAGAGAAGTTAGGCCGAATCTAGTACACTACTAGATGGGCGAAGGGGGAAAGTGGATGTACCCAGACCTTGGGGAACCACTATAAAATCTGTGTGTACTCTGTGTGTGATTAATTCTGTGATTGTTGTATGTTCTGTGTTGAATTGCTGTAGAGAATTGCAAATACAGCTCTTATTATTAAGTGTTTCTGCCTATAATTTTAAAAAGATTAAGTTCACCTATTCACCCCCCCCCCTCTAGGTGATTAGGCACTATTTCTTTCAAGTGGTATCAAAGCGAGGTTACTCAAAAAGGACATAACATTCTGAGTAAAGATCCTGTAGGCAGAATCAGAATAATCAAGAATCAAGAAAATGGGGTCTACTGAGAATCACAAAGAGCTAGGATCCATGAAATTGTCAATCTGCAGAAAAGAGATTTTTGGCATATGGAAAGAGAGGGTTAGACTCTTTATGGAAGCATCTGACCCAAGAATATACATCACAGTCAAAGAAGGGCCATATGTGCCAATAAAGATCTCCATTCTAGATAAAAATCAGAAAACTCCTAAGGACTATTCAGAAATGGCAAAAGATGAAATAATTCTGACCACTATGGACAAGAGGGCCTAGAATATTATTATAAGTGCAATTGATGATGCCACATTTAAGAACCTAATACATTGTAAAACCTAAAAAGAAATGTGGGACACACTAATAGTTTACATGGAGGGATCTGAAGAGGTAAGACAAGACAGGAAGTTCTTGTTAAATCCATAGTATGAAAGCTTCAGACAAGGAAAGTCTAATAGCATTACTGAATGCTACAAGAAATTCTATAGGATTGTTAATGAGTTGATGTCCTATGGAAGAGAATTCAGCAACTATGAGCTGAATGACAAGTTTTAAAGATCCCTAACTAAGGACTGGGATACCAAGATCTGTGCCATCAGGGAAATGGCCAAATTAGCTGATAAACCTCCTCCAACCTTGTTTGGAAAACTGCTATCTTATGAAATGCAGTTAATGGTTAGAAAGGAGGAAGAGAAGGCTACAAGAGTGGAGCATAAGGAAAGAGATGTGGCCTTCAAGACTGAAGCCACTAGGATGTATAGAAGCAAGTCTCCATCTCCACCTGAAATAGTTGCTGAGACAGTCACAGAAAATTCAGATAGTAAGAATTCAGAAAGCAGTGAAAGTGATGAGGACTTTGGAGCTTCAAGACATTTTCAAAAGTTTCTGAAGAAGAAGCAGTGGAGGTCTAAGCCATCCACTTTACAGACAAAAGATGACTACTATCAGAACAGGAAGTCATCAAGGAATGACAGAAGGAAGTCCAAGCCAAGTAAAACTGCATCCTCAAAGATTGTATGCTATTGTTGCAATAGACAAGGACATATAGTAGCTGACTGTCCAGAAAAGAGGAAGGAGTCAACTGACAAGAAGAAGACTCAGTTTAAGGGCAAAAAGGAAAGGTCCTTTGTTGCCAAGAAGGATAAGAGTTTGACTGATCAGTCATCTTCAGAAACAGATTCAGAAGCTGAAGCCTATATTGGACTGTTTGCTGAAGAGGAGGAAGATGAGTTCATGCAGTTAATGAACTCAATTTATGAGCATGAGGACAATCAGTGCAAAGGGCTGATGGCCTTATCTGAGGGAGACAAAATCCAGGATCAGCCTGTACCAAGTAAGGTACAAAATTGTTCTTCTAGTTCAATTTCTTGTACTGATTCAGAATCAGATACATCTACATCAAGTGATGTGGGTGGTTCTAAATCTGAAGGAGATATTCATTAGTTAATTGATGAATATAGGGACTTGTTGCAGGCCTTGAAGAGAAGCAAATCATTGGCCAAAACTCAGGCAAAGGAGATTGCTTGTCTTAAATTGGCTGCTGCTGATTCAGACAAGTTGCTTGATCAGAAACTAAATGAAATAGCCAGGCTGAAGAACATTACTGTTATTCAGATGGGTACTATTACATTTAAGAATGATCAAATTAGAAATCTGGAGGCTAGACTTCAGAAGGGGAGAGAGATTGTTGCAAGTTTTTCTAAACCAAAATCTGTTTTACCTTTAATAGATGAGTTTGTACCTCATAAGGGTAAAACTGGATTGGGGTTTACAAAACCTGCCTGGACAGTAAAGTCCAAATTTAAGGACAAAGCCCTAGTACTCAATAAGAAGCCTGCTGTAGATAAAACAGCCAGGGTCGTACCTAAACAACGGTACAACAGATTTGAGTGCTGGTGTTGTGGCAAGGTAGGCCACTTTTCCATAGATTGTTGGCACAATTCAAGTGTCAAGGAGAGTAGCAAACTACCTGCTAGAAGAGCTACAGGTAGTTTTGTTAAAAGCCAAACTAACCTACACCAAGGACCCCAGAATTATTTAGGTTCTAAGGTTAAGTAATCTGTTTTGCAGGTGAGTCCAAGTGGCCATGCCCCTATATGGTACTTGGACAGTGGATGTTCCAGGCACATGACTGGAACTAGGGGGTTGCTGAAGGACTATACATCTATCAAAGATGGGCCTAAGGTTACCTTTGGTGCTTCAGAAAAAGGAATCATCAAATGCTTTGGTAATATTTCTAGTAACCTGATTACAATTACTCAAGTGGCTTATGTAAAGGGTTTGAAACATAACCTCATTAGCATAAGTCAGCTGAGTGATTTAGGATATGACATCTCATTTGTCAAGGATGGTTGTCATATCAAAAGGTCAAGTGATCAAAAGATCATTCTGACAGGATATAGGAAGAGAAATATCTATTGTCTAGACATTATGTATGAGAACATTGTTTCTCCTATTTGTCTTGTAGCTGATGAGAAAGTCTCACATTGTGTTAAGTGGCACAAGAGACTGGCTCATCTTAACTATAAGATAATTGGTCAACTCTTTAGCAAAGATTTAGTGAGGAATGGTCCTCAGGTTAAGTGTATAAAGGATGGGATATGCTCAGCTTGTCAAAAAGGCAAGCAGACCAAATCCACCTTTCATAGCCTTGAGAACAAAGATGTTGTGAGGTGTCTATACCTCTTGCATATAGATCTGTTTGGTCTTATGCCAGTTCACAACCTAGGTAGGAAGGTCTATACATTTATGGTAGTTGATGACTACTCAAGGTATTCCTGGGTGTTCTTCCTAAGGCAAAAATCTGAAACACCAAGTATCTTATATAGTTTTGTTAAACAAATTCAGAATGAATTGAACAGTACAGTGGTCAAAATCAGAAGTGACCATGGTACTGAATTTCAGTCTGACAGTATGACAAAACTGTGTGAAGAATTTGAAATTTTTCAGGAATTTTCCTCACCAAGAACACCTCAGCAAAATGGTATTGCTGAAAGGAAAAATAGAACCTTGATAGAGGCTGGTAGAACCCTATTGAGTGACACTTCTCTCCCAGAATATTTCTGGGCTGAGGCAGTAAACACTGCTTGTCATGTGATCAATAGGGCTACTATCACCAATAGCCACAAGAAGACCCCCTATGATTTTGTGAAGGGGAGAAAACCAAATCTATCCTATTTCAGGATCTTTGGTTGCAAGTGCTATATCCTTAACAATGGTAAGTCTTATCTAACCAAGTTTACTGCCAAATCCCAAGAGGGGATCTTTGTTGGGTATATCAACAACAGTAAGGCTTATAGGGTCTACAACTTGATCACTCAAGTTGTAGAAGAGTCTGTTCTTGTAGTTTTTGATGAAGCTAGACTCATTAACAATGAATTTCCTAGAAGTGTTTGCAGCTCCACAGGTGTAACTGAGAAGATGGACAAGCTTACTATTGCAGAAGGTCCTACTGCAAGTCAGCAAGTGGAAGAAGGTGGCTTCTATCCAAGGGGAGTACAAGATACTCCTGAAGCTGAAGAGGATCAAGAAGTGCAGCTAGATGAAGAGAATGAAGGTGTACAACCTGAAGACAGGCTGCCTCCTGCAAATACGCATTTAAAATATCATCCAGCCAATCAAATTATTGGAGATCTCAGACAAGGGGTATAAACAAGGAGCAGGAATCTAAGTTCAGTTCTCTACTCCAGCTTTCTATCCCAAGTAGAGCCAAAGAAATTTGAAGAAGCAATCCTAGACCCTCATTGGATTGAGGTCATGCAAGAGGAGTTGAACCAATTCAAAAGATGCAAGGTCTGGGAGCTAGTTCCTAAACCAAAGGACCATAACATTATTGGAACTAAGTGGATCTTTAGGAACAAGTTGGATGAGAATGGAATTATTATAAAGAATAAAGCTAGACTAGTTGCAAAAGGATATAGGCAGGAAGAAGGTATTGATTTTGATCAAACCTTTGCTCCAGTAGCAAGACTGGAAGCAATAAGGATGTTCCTTGCCTATGCAACATATCAAGGATTTAAGGTATATCAAATGGATGTTAAGTCAGCTTTTCTGAATGGAAACCTGAAGTAAGAAGTCTATATAGAGCAACCATCAGGTTTTGTAGATTCTCTTAAACCTGATTATGCATATTGACTTAGGAAGGCTTTGTATGGGTTAAAATAAGCCCCTAGGGCTTGGTATGAAACCCTGTCTAGTTTCCTCATTGAGAATAAATTCTCAAGGGGGAAAATAGACAAGACTCTATTCCTTAGGGAATCCAAAGGTAAGATTATCTTAGTCCAAATATATGTAGATGACATCATATTTGGGTCTACAGAAAGTAGTCTTTGTAGAAAGTTTGCAAAACTCATGCAAGGACAATATAAAATGAGCAGTATGTGGGAACTTAAGTTCTTCTTGGGTCTCCAAGTTAGACAGACTGAAGATGGATTATCCATATGCCAGTCTAAGTTCACCCTAGAATTGATAAGGAAGTATGGTATGGAATCATCCACTACCATGAAAACTCCTATGGGGTCAACAATGTCTTTAAGCAAGGATGATGCAGGGAAACCTGTAGATGAAACTTTGTATAGAGGAATAGTTGGCTCCCTACTATATCTAACTGCTAGTAGACCAGATATCATGTATGCTACATGTGTTTGTGCTAGGTACCAAGCTTGCCATAAAGAATCTCATTTGATAGCAGTCAAAAGAATTTTGAGATATCTTAAGGGCACACCTTATCTAGGCCTTTGGTACCCTAGGAATGGAGATTTTGAACTGACAGGTTATTCAGATGCAGATTTTGCAGGCTGCAAGGAAGATAGAAAGATTACTACAGGAACTTGCCAATTCCTACGTGGAAGGCTGTTTTCATGGAGTAGCAAGAAGCAAACCAGTGTGGCTATCTCCACAGCAGAGTCAGAGTATGTGGCTGCAGGAAGTTGCTGTGCTCAACTTCTATGGATTCAACATTAACTAGAAGATTATGGTATTCAAGTAAGTATAACACCTTTATTTTGTGATTCTACAAGTGCTATTTCTATTGCAAATAATCCTGTCTCCCATAGTAGGACTAAGCACATAGAAATAAAATACCATTTTTTAAGAGAAAATGTAGAAAAAGTAGACATTTCCTTAGAGTATATTAATACAGATAATCAGTTAGCTGATATGTATATTAAGCCCTTAGATGAAACTAAATTCAATAAATTTAAAATTGAATTAGGAATGATAAACTTAGAATAGTTTACAAAAATTGGCTAAGTAAAATGGTGTCGACACACAGAGTTGTCTGTGTCGACACATAGAAGTGGTGTCGACATTTCAGAGAAATGGTGTCGACACATCTAGGAAGTCTGTGTCAACACTTCAAAGAATTAGTGTCGATATATGCAGTGTAGGTGTCGACACATCCAAGGTGGTGTCGACACTTAAGATTTACACAGAATTGGTCTAGTAGAGTCTCGACTAAGTGTCGAGCTGAGATGTATAAGTGTCGACACATATATTCTGTCGACTATATTTGTGTCGACACATAGTTGTCGAGACATTTTAAGTAAGTGTCGACACTTTTCAACAGTGTCGACACAATTCAAGTATGTTAACGCGCCTTTTCACCTTCAATTTTAGAAAGGTATAAATAGGTTTTCCCCATTGTTTGTCGACACGCTCACCTTAGTCTCGAGATAAAACTTGTGTGTCGACATCTCTCTTCTCTAAATTCAAAATTTCTTCAAACCCTAATGGCGCCCAAGCTAGAAGAGAACATTAACGAAGGATATGAGCTCATGCGTCACGCCTTTGATGATGCGGAACCAGAAATCAAATGTGTGGTAACCCTAATTGCCGAGACTGGACTAGAGTATCTTGTATCAGAACCAATCAAGATCTCGAAGAAGGAGGTCCTTGAATTCTTGAGTGCATATACTCTTGATGAATCAGAGCTCAAGATTAAGTCCAGAGTTCGTGGGACAAAAGTCAAGGTCACACAGAAAAGTCTAAGAAAGGTACTTCAACTACCAAGAACAAACGAGGAAGAAGATGTATCTGCTTCTAAGACTAAAGAGGCATTGATATGGTGTGGATTAGACTCAAACCTGAAAATTGGATCAGTTTTCAACAGAAACGTTTCTATCTGAATTAGTAGGAAAAGTAATACTGAGGAATCCTGGTGGGCATGATAGAATATCTGCTCACATGTTCAGTCTAATGACTAGGATAATTTTCAAGCTTACAACTGATTGGTCAGTAGTGATGTTTGACAAGATAAAAGAGAGCCTGAAGAAACTTAATCTGGGTAGAATTCTGAGTTTGTATTTAGCTGGAAGTATACCTGAAGTAATGAACCAAGATGCAGGTTCAAAGATAAACCACATGAGAAGAATGGATATGAGAAGTTTCTCAAGGTAGGATAGAGTATTGACAAAGGAACTGCCAACTCCAGAAAAGGCAACACCTCAGAAGAAGAAGAAGAAGAAGACAGCCATTGTGGCTCAAGAAACCTCAAGTAGCTCTGAATAACAAGTGGTTTTTAGTTCTGATGATGGAGGAGATGACCATGCTGGACAGTCACCAGCAAGACAAGAAGATGCACAGAGGCAGGGGGAGCTACCATTAGCTAGCCCTATTCACCTGGATCCACTCCAGGGGGTGCCTCTACAAATGGATGAGCCAACCCAACTAGAGAGTGAAGGGGCTACCCAAACCATTCTAGAGGTAATCAATGAAATTAATCAATTAGATTTCACTATTGAGGATGAATTTTTGACTGATTCATTACCTGATGTTAATCAGCAAACACAGATACATAGTCAACCCCAGGATGTGGTCATGGATGACACATCAGTTACTGATAGAGAGGTATTAGATGCTCCGGAGCACAGAGATTCACCAATCCAACCTCAACATGAGTTTACTCTAGAGGAGCTATTCCCTGATCTAATACAGATTGACTTTGAGGGAGAGAAAGCAGCTGTTGAGGGGGAGCAGGTAGACCTTGAGGGGGAGCATGTAGAGGAGACTGCTAGACAAGAGACTGTGGAGCCAAAGGATGCTGAGCAAATACAAAGGACTGAGAAGGAACTACCTCCTACTCCTAAGGATAGAGTAGATATTGCTAGCACTTATGCTTTAGAGGATGAAGAGGCTGCTAGAGCCAAGAAAAGGAAGTTCCAAGTCTTCAAGAAAAGAAGCCAGAACTACAAGAAAGCACTGCAGACACTTGCTCCACAGCCTGCCCCATCTACTGATTATAGTTCACTGACGGTGGCTTTGCAGATCAAGCTAGATGAGCAAAGAAAAGCTTTAGAAAAGTATATGGATGAAGGGCATAAATCCCTGCAATTTGATCTGGCACAAGACATCAAATCTATAAGATTTGAAGTGAATCAAAACAAAAAGGAAATGACTGACTGCTTTCATAAAGGAGGAAATGCAGTAGTCTATCTGGCTACTCATCTAGAGAACATCAAGGAACAGGTTGATGACATTGTAGTGAAGCAAGGCTATGTCCTGAAAAACTAGATAAGGATGAATGATAATCTCACTGCTTCACATAATGCCATTATAACTGAAATGAAAAATATAACTACTGCACAACCTGCAGTAAGTGCAACTTCCAAAGAAGAATTTGATAAGAAATTACAGGAGAGCCTCACTAGTGTGAAAACTGCCATTGAAGATTCTCAGAAAGCTATTTCTGCCCAGCTTCAAAAGTTCAAACCTTTTTATAAGGATGGAGTAAACTATTTTAATGCTCAAATAAGATTCCAGAAAGATGATCTTAGGGATCATATAGAAAGAGAAGTCATAAAGGGGGAGAGGGTTTTAGTCAAGGCAGGCTCTGATCATGTAAAGTGGATTTCAAACTCCATCAAATCTACCCTAGGATATCCACCTTTATGTGATGATGACAATGTGGCAGAGTCTGGAATAAAACCTGCATACTTTGGAGGAGAGCAAGCTGAAGTGTCTCAAGTGATATATCCTCCTACAAATTTTGATATGATACATCAGGAGGTACAGTCTATGTATAGTCCTCCTGAGGGTAATCAGAATATTATCTTTGAGAAAGTAGTACAGCTTGTGCCAGAGGCAGTAGTCAAAGAGCAAGAAGCATTATTAAAAGAACAAGAGGCTCAATTATCTAAGAAAAGGTTCAGAGAGCAGGCTGAATTAAGGCCAGATTTTGAACAATGGAGCCCCACATCCAGGAATATCATATTGACTGCTTGGAAGGCTGCTAAGGACAATATCCTGGATAAAGGCAAATGGTATTCTAAACAGGAGTGGAGAAAACATGAGAATAGGCAAGAGGCCATAGTACAATATAGAAGGAAGGCTAAACTGGGAAAGCTACCTCCTAATACACAAGAGCCTAGCAAGTATTTCCCTAAGCCTTATCACTATTTTGAAAGGCAGAAGATAAAGGCTGAAGAGCTGAGAAGGAAAGATCTCAAAGGGAAGAAGCCTGTTGATGACAATGATGCTCCAGTTCAAGCAAAGATTCAATCTGGAAAGGGGATTGTTATCAAGGAGCCTGAGCAGCCATAGGATAGAAATTTTCTTAAGTTTAAAATTTGTAATCATTTGCTTTTAACTCTATGTAAACTTTTGATTAATGAAAATGTTTGGAGTTGTAAGAACAATGTTATATGTTCAATCTATTACATTAATTGTTCTGAGATAATTGTTTATACATGTTCTGTTCATACATGTTTAAGTATTTTCTCTGTCATATAATACTGTTTTACATCATACTGAAAATTTGTTATGTATGGTGTATATCATTGACTAAGGGTTATGACTTCTCCAAATAGGGGGAGATTGTTGGGTATATTGGAATATATATACCTGATTTGAAGAAGCCTCACCCTACTCAATGATATACATCAAGGTGTATTTGATGTGCTTTGAGTTTATGTGTGCAGGTTAAGTAATTGTAGGGAAAGCATAAAAGTTTCTAAGTCCATGTGTCGACACCCAGAAGAAAGGTGTCGACACTTAAGAAGGCTTGTGTCGACACCTAGAGAAGCTGTGTTGACACTTGGAGTAATTGTGTCGACACCAGGAAGGCAGAGTCGACACTAGAAGAAAAGTGTCGACACATACAGGCAGTGTCGACACACAGTGAAGAATTGTCAACAATATCTGTGTCGACACTTAGAGGCAGTGTCGACACCCAGAGAAACTTTTTTGACAGCAAAAGTGTCGACACTAGGAGGCTGTGTCGACACTCGGCAAACTTCAACAAAGCTCAAGTACATGTGTCGACACTAGAAGGCTGTGTCGACACTCAGCAAACTTCAACAAAGTTCAAGTACATGTGTCGACACTAGAAGGTTGTGTCGACACTCAGCAAACTTCAACAAAGTCCAAGTACATGTGTCGACACAAGAAGATGTGTCGACACTCAGCAAGAGTTTCAACACAGAAGGCATTTGTCGACACAAAGAAGATGTGTCGACACTTAGCAAGTTTCAACACAAGAAGATGTGTCGACACAAAAGAGTTGTGTCGATACTTAGCAGAATTCAACTAAATATTAAAGAAGAAGGCTTGTGTCGACACACAGAATCAGTGTCGACACATTCTGAAGAAGTAGTGTCGAGAAGCTGTTACAAAAACACAATGAGTTGTGTCAACACCAACAAGGCTAGTGTCGACAATTAGTCTACTTGTGTCGACACTTAGTCCATTTGTGCCGACACATAAAGACTGTCTGTCTCGACACTTTCAGATAGTGATAGAGATTTCAAGAAGTGACTGGATGACTTGACAGCTGCCATTTCAACCGATCAACTGCAACTATCAGAGCTGTCAGAAGGTTGTTAGAAACCTGATCAGCTAATTACCTTGGAGAAAGCTTATTTAAAGACCTTTCTCCTTCAATAGAATGAATAACGAGAATCGATCAATAAAGTGAAAGACAACACAACAAGAAGAAGACATTCAAGAGAAGATCTAAGAAGTTGGAGAGAGAGAGCTCCTTCTAAGAAGACCAGCTGTTAAACCAGGCTGATAAGGAAGATTCAGATTGAAATCAAAATCTCAAGTCAGTAGTTGATTGAAGATCATATGTATAGAGATACAACCCTACTGTGTTCTAATTCAAGAAGCTTTGAAGAAAGCCAAGGGAAGTTGATCTCTGTAAGTTCTTCCAAGAACTCAACAAGAAACCAGTCAACTTATCTCTCTCTTTCAGAGTTGTGGTTATAAATTTGTAAACATTATTTTCTGTAGGATACTAAGGGATCTGAGCTGTAAGCCTATTTTATAAAGGCTGAGTGTAGGAGACAGTGTACTCTGAATATAGGTCTTGTTGAAGACTGGGGTAGGGCCTAGTGCCTGAGTTGTAGGAGACTTTGTTCTCTGAGTGTAAGTCTTGGTGAAGACTGGGTGGTAGGCCTTTTGTGCCTAAGTTGTAGGAGTGGGATCACTCTGAGTTGTAGGAACCTGTTTGGGGTTCTGAATTGTAAGATCTGAGGATCTGAGAAGAAGTGGAGAAGTTAGGCCGAATCTAGTACACTACTAAATTGGCGAAGGGGGAAAGTGGATGTACCCAGACCTTGGGGAACCACTATAAAATCTGTGTGTACTCTGTGTGTGATTAATTCTGTGATTTTTGTATGTTTTGTGCTGAATTGCTGTAGAGAATTGCAAATACAGCTCTTATTATTAAGTGTTTCTGCCTGTAATTTTAAAAATATTAAGTTCACCTATTCACCCCCCCCCCTCTAGGTGATTAGGCACTATTTCTTTCAGTTATATACTTCTTAGTATGTATTTCTTACCTGTGTTGCTTTACTCTTCTTCTTCACCTTACTGCTTACTATTATAGAACTACTAGCTTGTACCTTCCATCCTTAGTTATATATACATTATAATTAACTGCTAGAATAGTTACACCATCACCTGCTTTGCTTATTCTCCACCTTCAAAACTTCCCTTTACTCCTACCCGCTCGGTGCTTAGGAGCCATGGGGGAGGGGTAGGGGATGATAGGACTTCGTCTTTTTGACTAACAGTTTTCGGACCACAACATTCCAGGGACTCCGGATGGGAGACAAGGAGCAGTAGCAGGGGACACAACACCAGCGGAGTACGATGCTCATGGAGGTGGGCCAGTCTAGCACAGGGGCACCAGCTACTAGTTCCGTGAGTGATTAGTTTACTTAGCTTTCGCGAGTGTTTGTAGTGAGGATTTGATGTACCGGGCTTGAGCCCATTTATATTTCCTTGTACTGTTTTATTTCAGTACTTTTATAATATGTGGACTATATGTGATTTCCTTTACATATATTACAAGTGATTGTGGACTTAGTTTTATCCATACTATGTATATACTTCTCTTTCTCTTTGGTGATCGTAAAGGCCAGCAGGATCGACGTTTTATAGTGGCGACCTTCCCGAGAGTCGGTGTCACCACAAAATGGAGGTTCTGGGCATAAGACCCCGGTGGTTTTAAAAGAAAAAAAAAGGTCTTTGAAACTGGTATCAAAGCGAGGTTTCGATCCTCGGATCTGTGGGTTATGGGCAAACATTGCGATCAAACATCGATCCAAGAGAAGAAGTCCACAAAATCCTTAGACCACCCCGCGTGAGCGTAGTTTGCGGACAAACTAGCAGCAAAAGTAGTGGTGGGCCCATAAGGGGAATCACATATAAAAGTCAACTTTATCTCTTCCATTCATTCCATTTTTACGCTATCTAACAATTGGAATTCTTCTTTGTAGCTTGCGGCAAACCCTGCCCCCAGCAGGGAGCACCTCCGGCTGCGAAGATTCCATCTTATAATTCTCTAGTCAATGAGTTAGACTCAACCCACTAGGACACATGACTAACCACGATAACTTATACTCTGCCCTAGTCTAAAATAGACCTCGGGTATGAACTTGGTTAAGATAAGGAGATACAAAAAGAGAATAAAGGAGGAATTTGACACGAGATTGGCTACCTAAGCCATAAACTCAGGCGGCCCTACGGTCCCTGTCAAGGATTACACAAACCGGTAGGACTGCTTTAATTAGAATTGAGACCAATAATCCATTAGCAGGATGGTAGAAGACACATAGTCTCAACCCTCGTACTAGTAACAAGATTACTTGGAGACAACCACCATGACAAACACCGAGGGTCAGATAGGAATTCAAGTTCGGAAGAGACACGGTTGGGATTTGGAACATTTTGACCCGAATACGGTTGTCGTAAATATGACTTGGATGGTTTAAAGTAAGGAGTAAATCAACAAGTTTTAGGTTGGAACCCAAGTCGAAGATTGATTCCCTAGGGACTGTGCACCCAGCTAGGACGGATATAACATGGCACTATTGAAGATAATTAGCCCAAGGGAGGTAGGGGGTTTATCTTTTGTTTATTGGGGCTTGTCATTTGTTTATTGGGCAAATTAGTTATTGACTTGGGTTTCCCTTAGACCTCATCTAGAAAACATTGCATCATGAATATAGTGAAATGGACGTAAATCGTATTATGTGCTACTCGGGCTTATTCGTAGGGATAAGAATCTGATTGAGAAGTGAAGATTCTATAGAGTCGTTGTCTACCCACACAAATGAGAAATCTAAGCACTAGAAGTATGGTATATCTCGGAATATATATCCTCCCGAAGTGAAGGAAGACGTCATGGATTTTGTGATGCACGATGAGGTTCGTCGCCCGATGAAGGTTAAGTGCAAGATTTTTTGGGGAACTATTACAGTTACTGCCCGAATTAGACTGGAAGTTCGAGGATATAATTAGGGATTTTCATACACAGGATTCCTCATCTGCACTCCGGGCATAATTATAATTGGAACATTAATGATAGACTGGCCGAGATATCTAGGGTCGCCCCGACCCGGAAGAAAACTCCTATGGGTGTTTCATGAAATTTGTGAGTAGTTGTCCGTTACCATGGTGTGCTCGAGATGATTGTATCGAATCAGGATGGATAGTGTACATCCAAGGAGAGAACATCAGTTCAGGCTTATCTGGGCTCTCGGTCGACATTCAATGCAGCTCTCCACACTTGTATGGAGGTGCAGAATTACACTGTCATGGATCTAGGACGAGGATCCAAAGGCACTCGGCTCGAAATTTGTGGAGAACACAGATACCCAAGTGTCACTGATTTGAGATAGGATGTTTTAGGCCTAGGGCAGGCTAGCCAAATATTACGATGCATGACATTGGAAAGTAGAGTTTTAGGATGGAGACTGTGTATTCCTGAAGATATGTCAGGTGAATGTAGTGATGAGTACGATTATGATATGCTTTTTACTATCATAATTGTAATTGTGTCTACTATTTCCTGCCCCTTTTGTGTTGATTTCACGATAATAGTAAAGAAATTATCGTATCATAGATAGAAGAGCACATTTAGAAGTCTTTGGCATTCCTTGTAATAAACTATTTACTGATTCTTTCATTTTTCTATTGCAGGTAATGCCAACCAATGGACCTAAAAGTCTCGGAGCAAACAAAGGAGTTCACAGAGTCAACATGGCTGATGACAAGACGAAAATTTGGTGCACACCGCCAGACACACGGTCGTGTGCCTACCCGTGTCCTATACACCTGGAGCTGGAGATTGCACGCAGGAGACATAGACTCACACGGGTAGACCACACGCCCGTGTACCTACCCGTGTCATATTGAACATGCCTGCCGACCAACCTGTGTCTGAAGAACACGGCCGAACACACGGCTGTGTCCATACCCGTGTCATCTGACACGGCCCACGACCAGACACGCCTGCTCATGGGGAACTGCCTAGGAACCGTCCACACGGCTTGACACATGGCCGTGTTGGAACCCGTGTCCGACCTATTTGCAATGGGACTATATATTTCCTGTAGAAAAAATTGTTTAGAACTTTTGGATCATTTCTGGATTGGAGAACTGCTGAAGGCCGAAGGGGAGCATTCAAGACAAGGAGGATTGAAGGGTATTTTATATGTATTTTTATCTAATCATTAATCCCTTTTAATCCTTCCTTTCTCTTGATGATTCATCTTTGGTTATTGTTTTAATTTGCATGAACTTCTACTTGAACATTCTAGTAATCATGTATCGTTTTGTCTATGTTAAATTTGTGGTATTTTATTCGTGTTTAGGATTGAAAACAAAGAGTTTAATCTTCATTATGAATTGGTTCTTCGATTTACATAATTTGCAAATTGCTAAATTGAGAAATTGGTTCTTTGTAATGATATTTGTATATTCATATTGTGATTTTAATTCTCTTTGTAAATTTCAACTCTATGATCGAGAGATTATTGTTTGGAAAATTAGAACACGAGTAAAAGAATTCATGGTAATTTAGAGATAAAATTCATGAATTTATGCAGTAATAAGGGTACTTTACTTAGTGCGAACTTGAGTGTTGTAAATTGTTCGAGAGAAAATTTACTATCTTAGGTTTTGATTTGGAATTGCTCGAGAGAGAATTTTGATGAACATTTAAGCTTTACATTACAACAAATTTAATAGTCTTTTCATTTCATGATCACTTAGAACTGAACTAATAAATGAATTCGTTCATGTAATCATTTAAAAGCTTCATGTCTTTTATCATTTTTCTTCTCCAATGCTGAATCATCCAAATGGTCATAATTAGGTTAATGTAGTTTAGATATCACTTTTATTTAGAGGTATGATAATAAAGGGAGGGTGAGTACGATTAGTTGAAACGACCCTGTGAAATACGACACGAGATGTAGATTTCTCCTATACTATGATTGATATGTGCACTTGCCTGAATGCTAATTCAATCTAGTTTAAGCCCATCTACATAGTTGTATTAGAATGTAGAATGAAATCACATTGAGTTATTACTTGTTAGCAAAGAAAATCATCAAGTTTTTGGCGCCGTTGCCGGGGATTGTTTTCAATATTTTGAAATCCTAGTCTTTATTAATCTACCAATTTTCATTTATATAGTTGTAAATTAGTATTTGAATAATTATATTGCGTAATATTTTTTTTTGTAGTCTGTTAGTCTATGACCAGGGGCAGAAATTCTGGGCTAGCACCATTTCATCATGACCCAGAACGACTTCTCCATAACACTAACCTAAGGGACATGGGAATTAATACCCTAGATATTTCAAACGGACTACCAGAAGAAGAGACAGTAAACTAAGGAGAGAATCATCCTGAAAACCTAGATACCATGGCCAACCAAAATGAGCAAACCTTATCTGACTTTGCTAGACCTAATCTCCAAGGAACCGGGTCGAGCATCGTTAGACCACCGATAGCTACCAATAATTTTGAATTGAAGCCTAGTGTGATACAAATGGTTCAACAATATGTCTAGTATGATGGCTTGCAAGATGAGGATCCTAACACCCACTTAGCTGGATTCTTGGAGATATGTGATACATTTAAGATCAATGGTGTTTCCAACGACTCCATTCGATTGAGATTGTTTCCATTTTCTTTAAGGCATAAGGCGAAGCAGTGGTTGAATTCATTACCTAGAGGGTCGATCACTACTTGGGACATGATGGTTGAGAAGTTTCTGATGAAGTATTTCCCACCTGCGAAGACTGCAAAGTTAAGGAATGACATCTCTACGTACATTCAATTGGAGTCTGAATCGTTGTACGACACATGGGAACGATTCAAGGAGTTGATAAGGAGATGTCCCCACCATGCTCTACCTTCTTGGCTTCAGATTCATACTTTCTATAATGGTCTAAATCCGAACACTAAGCAGATGATTGATGCGGCTAGTGGAGGCACATTGAACAACAAGACACCTGAAGCGGCTCAATAGTTGATAGAGGACATGGCAATGAACAACTATAAATGGACTACTGTGAGACAAAAGCATAGCAAGCCCGCAGGAATTTATGAAGTAGATGTCGTCACTGCCTTAGCTATTCAAGTGGAGAAGCTTCACCAAAAGATGGACAATCTTGCCTTAGCATCACCCTCCATGGCACCTCAACAATGGGAATCTTCATGCAGTGGAATGCCTGGTTGTGAACCACAAGTTCAAGAGCATGTTGACTATATGGGTAACAATATTAGACCACCTTTCAATCAAGCCAACAACCCATATAGTTCTACATATAATCCTGGATGGAGAAACCACCCCAATTTCTCTTGGGGAGGACAGGGACATGAAATCAAGTGAAGTAACCCATGTTTGGACAACAACCACAGTTGGAACCAAGAAAGCCTACATTGTAAGATGTTCTTACCAAGTTCATGCAAACTAACGATGTAGCCTTCCGGAATCAAGAGGGTTCAATTCGGAACTTGGAGAATCAGATTGGTCAGCATACAAGGATTGTTTCTGAAAGGCAACAAGGAACACTTCCTTGGAACACAGAGATAAATCCAAGGGAGCATGCAAAAGCCGTTCAATTGAGGAGCGGAAAGGAGTTACAAGACCCAAGGCCTGCGAAGGAAGCACCCCAACTGGAGTCTAGCGGCGAAGGACGAAGCGAGATGAATGTGCAACCGATGGAGTACGAACCAGCAATACCATTCCCAGCAAAGCTTAACAAGGAGCGCATGGATGCGCAGTATGGTAAATTTTTATCTATGTTTAAGCAATTGCATGTTAACTTACCTTTTTCTGAAATTATTCAAATGCCTAAATATGCAAAATTTCTTAAGGATTTGATTTCTAATAAAAAGAAAATAGAAGAATTATCATTAGTAACATTAAGTGAAGAATGTTCTGCTATTTTTCAAAATAAATTGCCACAAAAACTTAAGGATCCTAGTTCATTTTCAATTCCATGCTTAATCGGTGATTTACAAGTAAATAAGGCTTTAGCAGATTTAGGAGCGAGTATAAATTTAATGCCTTATAAACTATATCTGAAACTAGGCCTAGGAGAACTTAGCCCAACTAGAATGAGTATTCAACTAGCAGATCGATAGGTTAAGTATCCTAGAGGAATAGTAGAGGATGTATTGGTTAAGGTAGATAAGTTTATATTTCCTGCTGACTTTGTAATTTTAGATATTGATGAAAATATCGAAGTACCACTCATACTTGGTCGTCCATTTCTAGCTACTTCTAGAGCACTTATTGATGTTTTTGACGGTAAATTAGTCTTGCGAGTAGGAGAAGATGAAGTCACTTTTCAAATTGGCAATACTATGAAACAATCTTTAGATAACGATGATTATTGCTATTTTTCTCATGGTATTAATGATTTTATGTCTTCTATAAACTCTGATTTTTATTATAAAGATCCTTTAGAAATTTGCATAACTAATAGCTATCTAGAAGATGATAAAAATGATGACATTGTTGAACATTTATTTTTTCTAAAAAATTGTGTTGCCATGAATAGAACAACTGAATGTGGTTTAATTACTGAAGGAGATCATGAAGCTCTTAAGAATAATACTAAGAATCCACCAATAGTAGAATTAAAAAAATTACCGGATCATCTTGAGTATGCATTCTTAGGAACTAATTCTTCGTACCCAGTTATCATATCTTCAAATCTTTCCAATATCGAAAAAAAAAATTAATAACTGTATTGAAGAAATGTAAAGGTGCAATAGCATGGCAAATATCTGATATAAAGGGTATTAATCCTAGTTTTTGCACTCATAAAATCCTTTTGGAAGAAAACTATAAGTCTTCTATTCAATCGCAACGTAGGCTAAATCCTAATATGAAAGAGGTAGTTAAGGCTGAAATTGTTAAGTTATTAGATGCTTGTATTATATATCCTATTTAGGATAGTTCATGGGTTAGTCCTGTCCAAGTAGTTCCTAAGAAGGGTGGCCTGACAATGGTAGCAAATGATAGAAATGAATTAATTCCAACGCGAACGGTAACAGGTTGGCGTGTCTGTATAGACTATAGGAAATTAAATGATGCCACTAGGAAAGACCATTTTCCTCTTCCTTTCATTGACCTGATATTAGAACGCTTATCAGGACATTCTTATTATTTTTTTCTAGATGGACTTTCTGGATACTTCCAAATTCCTATAGCACCAGAAGACCAAGAGAAAACAACATTTACTTGCCCATTTGGTACCTTTGCCTATAGACGTATACCTTTTGGGTTATGTAATGCACCCGCCACATTTCAGAGGTGCATGGTAGCCATCTTTAACGAGTATGTTGAAGATATCATGGAAGTGTTCATGGATGATTTTTCTGTTTTTCGCGACTCATTTGATACATGTTTGAATAACTTAGAGAAAGTTCTTAGGAGGTGTGAGGAGACGAACCTAGCGCTTAGTTGGGAGAAGTGTCATTTCATGGTACAAGAAGGGTTAGTACTTGGCCATAAGATCTCCAGCCAAGGAATTTAAGTCGATAGAGCAAAAATAGAGACCATAGAGAAATTACCACCACCAACCTCCGTTAAGGCAGTGAGAAGTTTCTTAGGACACGCGAGATTTTACCATCGGTTTATTAAAGACTTCTCTAAAATAGCTAAACCACTACAAGGCTTTTAGAAAAAGACACACCTTTTATTTTTGAACAAGAGTGTCTACATGCCTTTGAGTTCTTAAAAGAAAAATTAATTAATTCTCCTATTATGATCGCACCCGATTTTAGTCAACCATTTGAGATCATGTGTGACGCTAGTAGTTTTGCGGTAGGGGCTGTTTTAGGACAACGCCGAAACAAACATTTTCACCCTATATATTATGTTAGCAAAACACTTAATAATGCACAGGAGAATTATACAACTACCGAAAAAGAACTCCTAGCAGTGGTATTCGCCTTTGATAAATTTAGACCATACTTAACATTGTCCAAAGTGGTAGTTTACACGGATCACTCTACACTTAGATATTTGCTAGCCAAAGCGGAAGCAAAGCCTCGTTTAATCCGATGGGTTCTTCTTCTATAAGAATTTGATTTAGAAATTAGGGATAAACAAGGGGCGGAAAACTTAGCGGCAGATCATCTTCCCGTTTAGAAAATCCACTACGATCAATGTTAGATGAAACTGAAATTTCTGATACATTTCCTGAGGAATCACTATTTGTCATATCTACCAATATACATCTTGATTATCCATGGTTTGTAGATTATGCAAACTATCTTGTGGCTAAGGTCCTTCCAAAAGACTTTTCATATCATCAGAAAAAGAAATTTTTCTCTGATTTGAAATATTACTTTTGGGAGGACCCCTTTCTTTTCCGGATATGTGCAGATTCTGTTATACGAAGGTGTGTATCAATGGAGGAAGGTTGGAAGATTTTGGAGCAGTGTCATGCAGGGCCTGCTAGTGGTCACTATGGAGAGAATCGCTCTGCTAAAAAGGTTCTTGATTCCGGTTTTTATTGGCCCCTTCTATTCAGGGATGCCCAAAGGTATGTGCTTTCATGTGATTCTTATCAGAAAGCAGGTAATATTTCTAAGTTACATGAAATGCCGCAAACATTTATCCTTGAATGTGAAGTATTCGATGTGTGGGGTATAGATTTTATGGGACCATTTCCAGTTTCTTTTGGTAATAAATATATTTTGGTAGCTGTAGATTATGTATCAAGGTGGGTTGAAGCGCAAGCTTTTCCTACTAATGATAGTAGGGTTGTAATCAGATTTTTGAAATCCTTATTCGCACGATTTGGCACACCACGCGCACTTATTAGCGATAGGGGTCCACACTTTTGTAATCTACAACTAGACAAAGTATTACAAAAATATGGAGTTACACATAGGATAGCCACTCCGTATCATCCTCAAACTAGTGGGCAAGTTGAAGTTTCCAATAAAGAGCTTAAGAGGATCATAGAAAAATCTGTAGAATGGAATAGGAAGCAGTGGTCTAGGAAACTTAACGATTGTTTGTGGGCATATAGGACCGCATACAAAACACCTATAGGGACCACCCCTTTTAGATTGGTCTACGGTAAATCTTGTCACCTGCCTATAGAATTAGAACACAAGTCGTATTGGGCAATACGTTCTTTAAATTTTGACACTAGTTCTATAGGAGAGAAGCGTAAACTTCAACTTAACGAATTAGATGAGTGGAGAACTATGGCGTATGAGAACTCCCAGATTTTTAAGGAGAAAACCAAGCTATTTCATGACCGTCACCTTGGCAAACCCAAGGTATTCCAAAAAGGTGACCAAGTCCTCCTTTATAATTCAAGATTACGTTTATTCCCAGGGAAATTAAGGTCAAAGTGGTCCGGACCCTTTAAGGTTAAAGAAGTCTTTCCCTACGGTACCGTCGAGTTAACTCACCCTGAGAAGGGAGATTTTAAGGTTAATGGTCACCGACTTAAGTCTTATTATGGTGAACTCCCTATGGACTTTGCTCGTCTAGAGACCTGCCTCCGTCTAGATTAGTTTCATGTTAAAATATAGTAAGTGTTTCTTAATATCTCTATTTTAGTATAAATCTAGTTAGTTGTAATGAAAAATTTAATGAAAAAATTATAATGAAAAAAAAATTCCAGCAAAATTTTAAAAAAAAAATCTGTAAAAATTGTTGGAGAAATGCAAAACTGGAGGGGCACACGAGTCACCACACGACCGTGTGTGGAGCCGTGTACACGACACGGGCTCAGGCCCAGCCGTGTGATTTAATTCCGCAAAGAGGCCAGTTTTTTCCCGAGCACAACACGGGTGGACACCCACCAGTGTGGCTAGCCGTGTCATCGGCTCGACGATCGTCGAGACATCTGACACGCCCGTGTCGGATGGCACACGGCCGTATCACCTACCTACCCGTGTTGATACATCATGCCAGCTGCGACACGGGACAACACACGGCTATGTCGGTGCCCGTGTCCACCTATCGTGCTGTCCCGTACCAGTTTGACCACACGGACCGAGGCAGCCCGTGTTCCACGAGGCCTCAAATTCCCTAACATGGGTGCACACACACGGCCGTGTGCGCACCCGTGTTCAAATCCAACACACGGATCGACGCACCACGTGTTCCACGAGGATGCGAATTCCCTAACACGGGTACACACACGCCCGTGTGCGAACCCGTATGCAACCTCTTTAAATAGGGCCGTGTGATTGTTTTTACCTGCTCATTCCAAATCCTCTCCTAGCACCAGTTCTCCCTGTTTCCTGAGCTCAAGAGCGCAATCTTCTCCAATTCTCACCCCCCTCTACTTTCAGTTCTTCCTTCTATATCATGTCGTCCGGAAGAAGTCAAGGCGGTCGCCGTTGCCGACCGGAGCTTCAAGTCTCAACGGAGAGGCGGGATGCCGCTGCTCCATTAGTATTTACCGACGCATCGCACACCGCCCGCTTCAACCGCTTACAATCAAAAAAATTCCAAGATATCTGCATGATTGATTGGAGAGTGCTTGAAGAGATAAATTTAGCTGGAGATGTCAGGGCATTAATTTCTGTAACGGGGTGGGTGAAATTTTTCGTCATAGAGGAGTTAGGGTTTAGGGAACTCACTTTAGAGTTCCTGTCCTCATTTTATTGCAACTTTCGGCCTAACTTCATCGATGCGCCGCACGCGCCCGAGGGGATAATTTCGTTTCGAGTGGGTGGCATATTTTATACACTCACCATGCTCCAGTTCACCCAGTATTTAGGGGTGTATGAGGAGTCATTCATTTTTAGTGCTGTCTACCCCGAGCTCCACTTTGAACTCCCCAATCGCGATATGGCCGGTAGTATCTTGCGCCAGATTTCTTTTGACACTGACACCTATGAGGCCAAGAGATCTAAGGCCTCTAAGTTGATTTCTCCCGCCCTCCATTACATCCACCATCTCCTTAGCCACACGTTGAGCGGCCGGGGCGAAAGCTCCGGTGTTGTCAGTCGACAGGACCTGTTATACCTATACAACATGACTTCACGTTATCCTCTACATCTCGGTTGTCTTCTAGCCCAGTTCATTCTCCATCAGGCCGACACCCCCCACATAGGGTCTATTTGTGTAGCACCCTACATTACTCGCCTGGTGAAGAATATGGGCATATTCTCATCCCTCCCGCAGATGACAGTGGTCGCAAAGACCGTGCCTATCAAGATGGCCAGTCTTCGCTCCCTCCACCTCATCACCGCCCGTCAGGGCCGGGGAGGCGTAATAAATTCTATTGCATGACGTGGGCTGCATGTACAGGATGGCAGTGGTGATGAGGTAGATCCTGACCTCGATGTGCCGTTGGTGCCTCCGCCCCATTCCACTTACGCTCATGGCGAGTCTTCTACTGCACCTCCTCCACATCATTCACGGTACTGGCGTGAGTTTCGACAGTTTTTCGAGACCGAGCTCTCGCCGCGCCTACAGCACATTGAGGAGTCACAGCAGCGGACCGAGGACCTCCTCATCCAGATCAGAGACCACCTAGGGATCGCTCCTCGCCAGCCGCCAGCTCCAGCCCTGCCTTCCTTCCCTGATGATCCGACCGACCACCCTGCATACTTCTGATGTGTATCGATGTAGTGTTATCTTTATGTATCATATCTTGTATTTTTTATATCAGTGTATTTAGTTCTGTCAGCTATTATATATCAGTGCATTTCATTACAGCTCCTGTCTCATTACTGTGCTCTTCTACTTATTATGATAGCAGTTTTTTTTCTTATGACATCGTGAAATTACTCTATGTCCGTTTTTTACATTGCAATGAGGACATTGCAAATTTTAAGTCTGGGGGTGGAATGGCTATTCACGTGGTTACAATTGATTCTAATTTGCTTATCATAATACTCAAATTTGTTATACCCCCCGCCCCTTCAAATTTTTGTTTGACTCTTTTAAGCTCTCATTATTCATCCAGTTGGAATTATAACTATCTAATTTAACTTCGCACGCTGATTAAAATGAATTGATGTAGACTAATAGAGTATTCAACTTTGTTGATTTCGTAATTAAGCATAGAAATTCATTAGCTTAATTTTCTCTATATAATTTACTTTTAAGATTACTCCTCTATATTAGTAACTATCCAACACTCTATTTTAGAAAATATACTTATCTACAATAATGTGAGTCGATGAGTGTAACACTCTTTATAATTTGGTATTAGGGAATCGAAATGAAATGAATTCTCTATTGATGTCTAGGACTTACCCTCTAACATTCCTCAAAACATTACATAGGTTAATTAGTAAGGGCGAAAATGACTTAGGCCTCCTATTGGATAGCTTGAGCCTTGTTAACCCAAAACCATTAACATGATAACCTTGCACCCCCGATTTGAACCTAATCCCCATCCTTTTGATGCTCTACTACTAAAATTCACCAAGGCCAAATCCTTACCTATTAGCACACCTATCATTGATGCCTTCTTGAAATGATTTGTTCATTGTGATATGTGGCCTGAGTGCGTGTATACTTGCACCCACTTGGAATGATCCCTACTTTGAACTCTTTAAAAAAAGACATAGTGATATGTGGCCTGAGTGCGTGTATACTTGCATCCACTTGGAATGATCCCTACTATGGTCCCTTGGTTAAGAAAAAAATATATAAAAAAAATAGAGTGCCCTTCAAAATGTGGGAAATATACAAATTGCAAAATCTGGGGGTGTTTACATTAAATTGAAGTATGTTAAGGTAGCTTCTAACATAAGGCTCAATCAAGATTTAGGTGTGAAAAAAATTCATCGAACTTATCTTTGATTACCTCACCTTTAATCTTCTATCCTAAGCCAAAAAGGCTACACCAAAATTCAAGTCCTAAGGATCCGACCTTACTAATTCTAACTAGTGCTGGGATAAGGGTGTAAAAGGGTAAGCTCATGATTATCAATATGGGTACTTATAAGTTTTGAAATACTAATACATATCTTATAGAGATTGTTATTTTCTCCTCATATTTGTTAAAGATGACTATACTTTTATTTCTAAAAGCGAGTGAGAGATAGTTAACAGATATATTGGAAGAATTTTAAGACGATGTTATATTTAGAAAAGTCTGCTAAACTATTTCCTATGCGATTACATCATCAAAGTTCTCTTAAATTCATAGCAACCAGTGTGCCGAGGCAAAATTATTTAATGGAAACCCAAGTGTTTGAATTAGTTTGCTTAGGGACAAGCAAACATCTAAGTCTGGGGGTATTTGATGAGTACGGTTATGATAGGCTTTTTACTATCATAATTATAATCATGTCTACTATTTCCTGCCCCTTTTTGTGTTGATTTCACGATAATAGTAAAGAAATTATCATATCATAGATAGGAGAGCGCATTTAGAAGTCTTTGGCATTCCTTGTAATAAAATATTTACTGATTCTTTCATTTTTCTATTGTAGGTAATGCCAACCAATGGACCTAAAAGTCTCGGAGCAAACTGAGGAGTTCACAGAGTCAACATGGCTGATGACAGGACGAAAATTTGGTGCACACGGCCAGACACACGGCCGTGTGCCTACCCGTGTCCTATGCACCTGGAGCTGGAGATTGCACACAGGAGACATAGACTCACACGGGTAGACCACACGCCCGTGTGCCTACCGGTGTCATATTGAACACGCCTGCCGACCAACCGGTGTTTGAAGAATACGGCCGAACACACGGCCATGTCCATACCCATGTCATCTGACACGGCCCACGACCAGACACACCTACTCGTGGGGAACCGCCTAGGAACCGTCCACACGGCCTGACATACGTCCATGTTGGAACCCGTGTCTGACCAGTTTGCAATGGGACTATATATTTCCTGTAGAAAAAATTGTTTAGAACTTTTGGATCATTTCTGGATTGGAGAACTGTTGAAGGCCGAAGGGGAGCATTCAAGACAAGGAGGATTGAAAGGTATTTTTTATATGTATTTTTATCTAATCATTAATCCCTTTTAATCCTTCCTTTCTCTTGATGATTCATCTTTGGTTATTGTTTTAATTTGCATGAACTTCTACTTGAACATTCTAGTAATTATATATTGTTTTGTCTATGTTAAATTTGTGGTATTTTATTCGTGTTTAGGATTGCAAACAAAGAGTTTAATCTTCATTATGAATTGGTTCTTCGATTTACATAATTTGCAAATTGCTAGATTGAGAAATTGGTTCTTTGTAATGATATTTGTATATTCATATTGTGATGTTAATTCTCTTTGTAAATTTCAACTCTATGATTGAGAGATTATTGTTTGGAAAATTAGAACACGAGTAAAAAAATTCATGGTAATTTAGAGATAAAATTCATGAATTTATGTAGTAATAAGGGTACTTTACTTAGTGCGAACTTGAGTGGTTTAAATTGTTCGAGAGAAAATTTACTATCTTAGGTTTAGATTTGGAATTGCTCGAGAGAGAATATTGATGAACATTTAACCTTTACATTATAATAAATTTAATAGTCTTTTCATTTCATGATCACTTAGAATTGAACTAATAAATGAATTCGTTCATGTAGTCATTTAAAAGCTTCATGTCTTTTATCATTTTTCTTCTCCAATGCGGAATCATCCAAATGGTCATAATTAGGTTAATGTAGTTTAGATATCACTTTTATTTAGAGGTATGATAATAAAGGGAGGGTGAGTACGAGTAGTTGAAACGACCCTGTGGAATAAGACACGAGATGTAGATTTCTCTTATACTATGATTGATAGGTGCACTTGCCTGAATGCTAATTCAATCTATTTTAAGCCCATCTACATAGTTGTATTAGAATGTAGAATGAAATCACATTGAGTTATTACTTGTTAGCAAATCAAATCATCATGGAGTCTAGCGGGTACGCAGGCGGAAGAAGCTCAGTCCAAGGAATATGGGGTGTTACAGGATCCTAGAGCGGATCGGCCGATTGGCTTACAGACTGGTGCTACCGCCGGAGTTAGCGGTTTTGCATGACATCTTCCACGTCTCCTCTCTTAGGAAGGCTCTACTATGGCCAGAATAGCAGGTTCTTGGTATAGATGTCTCGGTAGCCATTGATCGATCGGTCTGCTGTGAGCCGGTCATGATGGATGATACCGCGGTGCGGGCCTTGCAGCGCAAGAAGGTCCGACTGGTCAAGGTCCTGTAGAGGAACCATGGGCAGGAGGATCATACCTGGAAGCCACCGGATCTGATGTAACAGAGGTACCAGGATCACTCTAGTTAAAGTATACATTCAGCTTCCTATGGGATGTTACATTCTGTTACTCTCACTAGAAATCCCACAGCCTAACCTGAATTTTGATGACGAAATTTTTAGTTTTTTTATTGGGATTTGTAACATCTCATTTCCAACTAGACCCCTAAGAGTGGTTTTGTCATGACTAGGTCATGACAAAACCCTAGGAAGCCCAAGAAGTCCAAGTGAGCTTAGGCATGAGGTTGGAAATCATCATGGTCTGCAAATAGTCGAATTCTAAACAATAGTTTAGGATGACCAGAGGGCTTCACCACGACTCCATGAACTCACCACAACATCCCTAACCCATTAGAGGGTCCATTAGAGCCATATAAATCCATTGGGGTCAACCCAAAGTGGTCAAATTGACCTAAGTCCACCATAGTCCTAAATTGGGCAAGGTGCCCTAACTAAGGGCAATTGTCCCCTAACATGCCCAATTGACCATACCTAGACCTCCCCAAGCCCTAAGGGAGGACAATGGGTCACCAAGAACCCATTGGGGTCACCCAAGAGGCTAAGTTGACCCAAGTCAACTATAGCCCCAAAGTGCTCTTACTAAGGGTCAATTGACCTCCAAGGTGCCAAGTCAACCCTACCCAACCCTACTTAAACCTTAGAGGAGGCCAATGGGTCACCAAGGACCCATTGGGGTCCACACAAAAGGTCATTTTGACCAAGGTCAATCCTATGCTAGTGTTAGGTCAAACTTAGCTCAAATGGGCTAACCCATGCTCAAGCCTACCCCACTGGGGCTAACTTTATTTTAATTGATATTATAAGCTAGTGGGCTGCCATTAGGCTAGATTAGTCATCAATTCAGCCTTGGTGACTAGGAGAGAGAAAGCACTATTTACACTTAATGGAGGAGAGAGAAAGAGAGACAAAGAGAGAGAGAAAGAGGGTCATTCATGGCTTAGAAGGCCAAGGGGCCTCCTCTCTTCATCTCCAAAGGCTAGATTCAACCTCCTAAATTAATTAGGAGGATACCAAATGTTTTCTCCACCCTCTAGGTGGTTGGATTCAGTGTTTTTTTCCCATTACCTAATTCAAGCTTTCAAGGCCATTAATGGCATTGATGCCATGGCCACTCCCCTCCCCCATTGATGGCTGGATTCAACTGCTCAGGAGTATGGGAGGAGTTTCCAGCATTCTCCAGGTCACCAGGGGGCTGAATTCATTGAGAATTCAGTTTCCCAAAAATCCCCATTAATGGTGGAAATGAGAATTCAAGCTATGACCCCCCTATCCCCCATTTGGCTCTTTTAAAAGCTTCCATAAGCCAAGAGCAATCGTTTCCACCATCCCAATGAAGGAGACGAGGTAGTTTACTATACAGTTGCTGAGCACGAAAAGCTCCACGCCGGAAATGGCGACGCGGCGGCCGGCAAGGAACCCCCCCCCCCCCCCACACACACACACACATATCCTCCACTTCTCCTTCTTCAATGGGTAGATCCTAGGATTCATTTAGATTGAGAATCGTGCTCAATTGAGCCCGATCAAAGCTTCAATTTTTCTGGTTTTCTGGGAAAAATGCATGGTCGGGGTTGCCGAAAATGGCCCCTCCGACGGTCGTTCCGCCGCCGGGCGATAGCCCCCACCTCAGCGAAGGTGGTGGAGGGTATGGTCGGCCAGGGAGGTGGCCGGGTGGCTGAGAAATAGGGCTGAAAGATGCTCCAGGGAGGTGGCTGGGTGGCTGAGAAATAGGGCTGGAAGATTCTCCAGGTCGGGTGAATCCTGGCTGTTGGTTGGAGGAAAAAGAAGGCCAGGGATCGTCCTATAGTGCTTCAAGATTGGTGCTAGTGATAATTTATTAATTCCTTTTATTTCAATTTCTATCTTGTTCACTGGGCTATTGTAAATTAAATATTCAAAATACCAAGGTACTGTTTCATAGAAAATGATCAACATCAAAATTGTAGCTCTATGGGTCTACTTTATTTTAAAATTGATTTCAACCAATTTGGGTAAGTGGTTTGACCACAACACTCATTTTGGTGGGATCTATACCTAGGGCTAGTCAGAGACTTAAATGCGTGCCCCCACTTCACCACAAGGCCAAATGACCTAAAATTTGGACAGGGAATCATTCTAACTATACATAGGGCATGTCCAAAAATAGGAATTTTTGGAGATACGTTTTCTATAGTTTTTGAAATTATTTAATAATCCTAGGGTAATTTAATTAGGGGACCTAATGACCTCCAAACTCTCCCAAATTTTGGTGAGTGGTCCTTGGGATCATCATAATGCTCTGTATAAATGTTTTTCCCATTTGAAGATGATTTATGTTGGAAATAAGCATACCCTAGCCTTGCCCTAAAGGGGGTATTTAGGTCAAAGTGCCCCTTGTGGGTTTGAGTGGCCAAACCACCTCAACAGAGGTTGAAATTTTGGCCACTAGTTTGACATAACATTTAACACCCTCATATGGATTATGGGGTGGATTTGTAATGCCCCGAAACTCAAAAGAGTGATGGGAGGCATTTTGAGCCAGCTTTGGAATTTGCCAGGAGGCACACAGCCTGGGACACAGGCGTGTCCCAGGGCGTGTCGTGTTTGGTTCGATGATCTGGTCGAGAGGTCGATGAATTTTGGGTCGACGATCGTCGAGCAGGGAACACGGCCTAGAACACGAGCATGTCCAAGGCCGGGTCGGGTGGTCGACAAATTGTGCTCGATGAAGTGTCGAGACAGTGAACACGGCCTATAGCCCAGGCGTGTTCGGGTATGATACAGGCGTGTCAAAGAGGACACGGGCTTGTCCAAGACCCGTGTGTATCTCGGGTTGGTGTTGGTTCTCTGTTGATGGAGGAACACGCCCGGGAACACGGGCGTGTACTGGATGATACGGGCATGTTAGCTCAATACAGGCGTGTCGGGTGCCCGTATGAATTTTGGGACGCGTCAGTTTCGACAGCGAATGGGGGACACGGCCCTAGACACGGGCGTGTCGCAGGCCGTGTTTGGCCCAGATTTTGCATTTCATCTCTGTAACGTGGCCGTTCGTTTCCTTATTTTGGGATCCGATGGCTGGGGTTTGTTCCTACTGGGATATACCCGGGAATAGGGTTTCAAATCTCTCACTTCTTTCACTTATTCTCTTTCTAAAAGTCTAGAGAGGGGAGAGCAAGGAAGAAGAAAGGAGGCTAGATCCGATTACCGGCGGAGTTTCGGAGCTCCAAATCGCAATCCAACCTCAGATCTACGGAGGTAAGGAGATTGCGGTGCTTTCCATCCTCATACATTTCCATGGCGCCAAGGAAAAAATACTAGGGTAATGATTCTCTACTTGAGCATGTGAAGCTCTCTTTTCCTTTGCATAGGAAGCCCGCTCTAGCGAGTTTGCGGTAAGTTGAGACATTCCTTCGGGTAGACATGAATAGTCCCCGTTGTGTACATGTAGAGTCCGTAATCGAGAACGGATATAGGCATGATGTGTGAAGCCTACCCGGACAAGTTGGTCTGGATCGGTGATGTGGCATTGCATAAGTGGTCGGAGAAGACTCCGTGCGGATGTTTGTTTTTTGGGTTTTCTACACGGTAGATTGCAATAGGGAGCCTTAGGGATTAACTCCAAGGTGCACCCGGAAAACTGAGTAGATGCGCGTTTCTGCCAGCATGGTGTCCTGGGAGCCAACTTGTACATACTGGGTTATGTAAAGTGTGTATCGGATTGGGACTCGAGAAATTTTGACCCACGCATATGACTTAAATTATTGTTGAGATGCGAGCAATGGGTTAGGTGGAACTATACCCGCTCTATGTCGTTCGGTTGGAGACGTTGGCATAGATGGAGTGTCTTAGGTGGTCTATGGCTTAAAATGACGTGACCAATGCCGGAAAGACAAAATGCTCATAAGATTGGCCGTCCTAGTGGTGGTGGTGAGACCGAGACGTCTATGGCTTGAATTGACGTGATGTTGACCGGTTCACCAAGAATGTGCCCTGAGAGCATGGGGTGTGAGGCCATGAGTGCCCATACCTGTGATGAAGTGTTTATTCACTATACTGCTTGGTTATGCTAACAAAGTGCAGGGAAAGAGCATCGCAGCCCCAATTTTGGGGGCGGGATCGTTATAATTTGGTCAGCATAGCTGACCGTTGCTTTTGTTTGCCACCGTGCGGTGGATTGTTGCTTGCAGGTGCTGCGGAGCCGAGCGGTAAATAGCAGGCGAAAGCCCAAGTTGAGATGCCGGCCCTCGAAGGCCTATTTGAGTGTTTACTTATTTGTTCATGTGTGACCGGCCTACGTGCTGTGGTATGGAAGGCACATTTTATTTCAGTAAACAAATATAAGGCCTTAAGGCCGTGTTCTTGTGTATTGTACTTCATTCTTATTGGGCTTGTAGTGGATATTCATACCTTTTGGTCTGGGTTCTTTAATTTGCAAATTTTAATAATTGCTTCCGCTAGAATGACTCTGTGTAGGACGTTGGATATTAGTTGGATGTTATTCCATTGAGTAACCACCCGGTCTGTCTGTGGTATATGGCGTCGGGCCCCGGCCGGACCTACTACTATATGCTATGCGATGGATGGGGGTGTTAAAATTTGGTATGAGACTCCGAGTTTTGGATGGGCTTAAAATGAATTTGTGGACAAATTCTTTTTAAGGGGTGGTGAGCACATGTGTGTGCGTCATCGTTATAAAATCAAAAGAACCAATGAAATTCCACTTAGGAATGAAAATACACGTGTTTGAGGAACCTGCGTGTTCCTATAATTGCTTTTTGCAATTTTGTATGGTCGTTTAACGGTGTTTTGTACAACTATAGGTTACTAGAAGCGGTGTTGGGCCGTCAGAACGTCGAATTTCTGAGGCTAGTAGTGCAACAAACGATGCTCCTGCAACACCTCCATCGGCTGAAACCATACGATTGGTTGCCGAAGTAGTGTTTGTCATGATCAACGCGCATCCTGCAAGGCAAATACAGCAGCCCGCTCCTACGATGGAGCAGGTACCACTGCAAAGGGATGAACCGAGAAGAGTGGAGCAGGTAGTGGTGGAGCATTTGGTGCCGAGGCGAGCAACTGAAAGGCAGCTCAAGCATATTATGAGCTTTAATCCTCCTGTGTTCTCGGGGTTGGGAACCTCATCGCAAGCTGAAGACTGGCTCTCCCGAGTGAAGAGAGTCCTGACAGCTACTAAAATGGAGGAGTGGCAGATGACCACTATAGCTACATTCCTGTTGGAGATGATAGGCTGTGGTGGGAGGGTTTGGAGCTGCATCTCTTGAGAGGAAGGCAACTTACAGACGTCTCGATAGAAGAGTTCTTGAGACTGTTCTTGGCAAGGTAACTCCCTTTGGCACAGAGGATAGCTTTGGAGAATGAGTTCCAAAGGTTGGTGCAAGGAGAGAGTTGCGTGGACGAGTATCTCAACGAGTTTGCTCGGTTAGTTCAGTATGCTAGCTCTACGTTCGCGGATGAGGAGCGTAAGACCAACCGTTTCTACGAAGGTCTAAGAGATGACTTAAGGCTACTGCTCTCGGGGCCTATGACGCAGGGTTTCTTGACCCTGGTCAACACGGCCCGCTCTTTGGAAAAGGATATGAAGAATGTACAAGCAAAGAAAAGCTTTGGTAATAAGAAGTCTGAGTTCAAGGTGCCGACTACCTCAAATTCTGGGTCCCGCAATTCTTTAAGAAGGCTATGACTTTGGGTCCAGCTCCTTCTTCCGGTGCTTCTGGGGCGACTACGGGTCGGACCCCAGGTGCATGTTTTACTTGTGGAAAGTCGGGGCACTTTGCCCGCGACTGCTGGAGCGGACGTCCCAAGTCCGAAAGGAAGCCGAGAGCAACATATGAAGAGAAGGGCAAGGCGGTGGAATCAACCGCGTCCCATTATGCTCTGGCTCAACCGATAATTTATAATCTTGGCCAACAGGAGGCCATTAAACAAGGGGATGTGGTGACAGGTATGGTTTAAATTTATAGCAAGTCAAATTGTTTTATACTTGTTATGTGCGTGTTACCTTACGACTACTTGTATAGGATTTGTTTTGATTTGTGATAATCCAGCGAGAGCACTCTTTGATACGGGAGCTTCACACTCCTTTTTGTCCGAAGGTTTTATATCGTGCATCGGTGTACCTTCTTTGATGGAGAAAGACAAATTGGATGTGTTGTTGCCGAATGGGTGTTCGATGCGCCCGGAGAGAATCTGTGGCATTAAGATTCATATTGGGAGTCAAGAGTTCCATTTGCTAGCATTGTTACTGCCGTTGGTGGAGTTTGATATAATATTTGGCATGGACTGGCTCTCCGAGCATCAAGCTTTTATTGATTGCGGTCACAAGGAAGTCAAGTTGGGAACAGGTCATGAGACGACTTTTATAAGCTTGAAAGGGTCGAGCAAGACTTTGATGTCTGCTCTTCAGGTGGTGAAGGTGGTTCGTGCTGGAGCAGAGCTGTTTTTCACGCTAGTGGAGGTTGCAAAGCCTAAGCCTATGTTGGACAATATTTCAATGGTATCGGAGTACCCTGATGTGTTCCCTGCCGATCTTCCTGGTGCCCTGTCTCAACGGGAGATTGATTTCACTATTGAGCTAGTGCAAGGTCCGAAACCTGTATCACGCTCTCTATATCGGCTAGTGCCTAAGGAAATGGTGGAGCTAAAGGTGCAACTGCAAGAATTTTTGGAGCAAGGGTATGTTCGCCCAAGTTCGTCGCCTTGGAGCGCACCGGACATCTTTGTTAAGAAAAAAGACGGAAGCTTGAGAATTTGTATTGATTATCTGGAGTTGAACAAGCTAACGGAGAAGAACAAGTACCCGATCCCAAGGATTGATGATCTATTTGATCAGTTAGTCGGGTCGACGGTGTACTCAAAGTTGGATCTTAAGTTCGGTTAATATTAATTGAGGATAAGGGAAAGTGATATCCCTAAGACAGCGTTTAGTATGAGATACAGGCATTACGAGTTTACGGTATGTCGTTTGGGCTGACTAATGCGCCGTCGGTGTTCATGGATTTGATGAACATGACTTTCAGGGAGTACTTGTACCACTTTATGATTGTCTTCATCGACGGCATTTTGGTGTACTCCCAGAGTGAGGAGGATCACTTCAAGCACCTGCATTTGGTGTTGGATACACTGAGGAGAAATCAATTGTATGCCAAGTTCTCCAAGTGCGAGTTTTGGTTGTATTCAGTGGCGTTCCTTGGTCACATAGTCAGTGGAGAGTGAATTGCGGTGGATCCGGTGAAGATTGTTGCGATACGAGAGTGTCCTGTGCTTGCTACGGTAGCGGAAGTGCGGAGTTTTCTGGGGCTTGCCGGCTATTACAAGAGCTTTGTGGAGAACTTCTCGCGGATAGCATTACCCCTCACGACTTTGACGAGGAAGGAGTAGAAGTTTGTTTTGATGCCGGAGTGTGCACGAGCTTTTGAGGAGTTGAAGTGTCAGTTGACCATGGCGCCTGTATTGAGTTCGTCGGGTGGGACCGAAGGTTTTGAGATCTATAGCGATGCTTCGGGCAGTTGATTGGGTTGTGTGTTGTTGCAGCATGGAAGTGTGATAGCGTATGGCTCGAGACAGCTGAAAGTGCACGAGAGGAATTATCCGGTCCATGACTTGGAGTTAGCGGCCGTGATTTTTTCCTTGAAGCTGTGGAGGCACGACTTGTAAGGGTTGAGGGTCAATATCTATACCGACCACAAGAGCCTGAAATATCTGTTGGATCAGAAGGATTTAAACATGCGGCAACGTAGATGGAGTGAGTTCCTGGGGGACTACACATTCAAGATCCATTACGTGTCTGGTAAAGGCAATGCGGTTGCGGACACGTTGACTCGTCGAGCCCCAGCTCAAGCCAGTTGGTTGTCGGTCCATGACGAGCCGTTGGTTCAGGAATTGGAGGCATTGGAGATCTCTTACGTAGACAAGCAGTCGAGTGCTGAAGCGTTATTGAACTGGACGGAAGTTCAGTATGACCTGGCTGATCGGATTCGACAGGCTTTGGATGTGGATAGCAGCATGAAACAGCTCATGATAGAGGCTTTGGATGGGTCAAATTCCTAATATGAGGTTGTGGATGGATTGATTTGGAGAGACAGTCGTTTGTGCATCCCAAATGTGGGCACTTTGCGGGTGGAATTGTTGTACGAGGCGCATCATACCAAGTACACGATTCACCCGGGGAGCACGAAGATGTACCGCGATGTGAATAAATTTTTCTGGAGGCCAGGACTGAAGAAGGATGTGGCACTGTACGTGGCGAAGTGTCAGACATGCGCCTTGGTGAAGGAGGAATGCCAAAAGTCGGGAGGATTCTTGAAGTCCTTGCCTATTCTGGAGTGGAAGTTTGACGACATTACTATGAACTTTGTGCATGGGCTGCCAAGGTCGCAAAAAGGGAAGGACGCCATTTGGATGGCCGTATATCGTCTAACGAAGGTGTCGCATTTCATTCTACATAGGAAGGATGATCTAGTTGAGAAATTGGTAAAGCTGTATGTGGACAATATTGTGCGGCTTCATGGTGTGCCCTGCAGCATCATGAGTGACCGAGATGGGGATTTCACGTCCTATGATTGGAGCCTGGTGCAACAAATGTTGGGAACAAAGCTGAGTTTTAGCACAGCCTTTCATCCGCAGACGGATGGGCAAACCGAGAGAGTCAACAGGACAATGGAAGACATGCTTTGCATGTGCATCTTGGACTTTGGGAAGCAGTGGGAAGACCACCTATACTTGGTGTAGTTCGCATACAACAATAGCTACCAGGAAAGCATACAAATGGCGGCCTTCGAGTCCCTTTATGGTAGTATATGTCGCACGCCATTGCCTTGGTTGGAAACGGGCGAATCAAAGTTGTACAAGAGATAAGAGGTGGAAGATGCTACTTCGTTGGTGCAAACCATTCGGGAAAGGATGCTAATCCCTCAGGACCGCCAAGCTAAGTACTATAATGCCAAGCATAGGAACGTGGAGTTCGCTGTTAGCGACTGGGTGTACTTGAAGATCAAGCCATTCAAGGGTGTCTCGCGGGTGCGACGCTTAAAGAAGCTAAGCCTGAGGTACCTTGGACCATTTGAGGTCCTAGAGCGGATTGGCGAAGCAGCGTATCGGTTGAAGCTATCAGTGAAGCTTAGTGGTCTACATGATGTTTTCTATATATCAGTACTACGGAAGGCGGTGCAAGAGCCTTCGCATTTGTTCACGGTGGATCAAGTGCCGGTCATTAATGGGCTGATGACGAAGGTCAAGCCCATTCAAATTAAGGACTCAGAAGTCAAGCGGCTACGCAACAAAGAGATCAGGATGGTCAAGGTCCACTGGGACAATTGTGGTCGGGAAGAGCTCTCTTAGGAGTGAGAGCAGACCATGCTTGAGGAGTTCCCGGAGTTGTTTCACTCATGTACCATTTAGGTTTATGATGATCTTTCCTTTATGTAATTTTGATGACGAAATTCTTTTAAGAGGGAGAGAGTTGTAACTCCCAGAAACTCAAAAAAACGACGAGAGGCATTTTGAGCCAGGTTTGGAATTTGGCAGGGGGCACACGACCTGGGACACAGGCATGTCCCAGGGCGTGTCGTGTTTGGTTCGACGATCTGGTCGAGAGGTCGACGAATTTTTGGTCGACGATCGTCGAGCAGGGAACACGGCCTAGGACACGGGCATGTCCAAGGTCGTCTCGGGTGGTCGACGAACTGTGCTCGATGACGTATCGAGATAGTGAATACGTCCTGCAGCCCAGGTGTGTTCGGGTATGACACAGGCATGTCAAATAGGACACGGGCATGTCCAAGACCCGTGTGTGTCTCGGATTGGTGCTGGTCCTATGTTGATGGAGGAACAGGCCCGGGAACACGGGTGTGTGCTGGATGACACGGGCGTGTCAGCTCAATACGGGCGTGTCAGCTCAACACGGGCATATCCGGTGCCCGTGTGAATTTCGGGATGCGTCGGTTTCGACGGCAAATGGGGGACACGGGCGTGTCGCAGGCCGTGTTCGGCCCAGATTTTGCATTTCAGCTCCGGATCGTGGCCATTCGTTTCCTTATTTTGGGATCTGACAGCTGGGGGTTGTTCCTACTAGGATATACCCGGGAATAGGGTTTCAAATCCCTCACCTCTTTCACTTAGTCTCTTTCTAAAATTCTAGAGAGAGGGGAGAGCAAGGAAGAAGAAAGGAGGCTAGATCCGATTACCGGTGGAGTTTCGGAGCTCCAAATCGCGAGCCAACTTCGGATCTACGGAGGCAAGGAGATTGCGGTGCTTTCCATCCGCATACATTTCCATGGCGCCAAGGAAAAATACTAGGGTAACGATTATCTACTTGAGCATGTGAAGCTCTCTTTTCCTTTGCATAGGAAGCCCGCTCTCACGAATTTGCGGTAAGTTGAGGCATTCCTTCGGGTAGACATGAATAGTCCCCGTTGTGTAGATGTATAGTCCGTAATCGAGAACGGGTATAGGCATGATGTGTGAAGCCTACCCGGACAAGTTGGTCCCGATCGGTGATGTTGCATTGCATAAGTGGCTGGAGAAGACTTTGTACGTATGTTTGTTTTTTGGGTTTTCTACGCGGTAGATTGCAACAAGGAGCCTTGGGGATTAACTCCAAGGTGCAACCGAAAACCTGGACAGATGCGCGTTTCTTCCAGCATGGTGGCCTGGGAGCCAACTTGTACATAACTAGGTTATGTAATGTGTGTATCGGATTGGGACTCTGGAAAGTTTGACCGCGCATATGGCGTAAATTATCGTTGCGATGCGAGCAACGGGTTATGCGGAACTGTACCCGCTCTATGTCGTTCGGTTGGAGCCGTTGGCATAGATGGAGGGTCTTAGGAGGTATATGGATTAAAATGACGTGACCAATGTCGGAAGGTCAAAATGCTCGTAAGATTGGCCGTCCTAGTGACGGTGGTGAGACCGAGACGTCTATGGCTTGAATTGACGTGATGTTGACCGGTTCACTGAGAATGTGCCCTGAGAGTACGGGGTGTGAGGTCGTGTGTGCTCATGCCTGTGATGACGTGTTTATTCATTATACTGTTTGGTTATGCTAACAAAGTGCGGGGAAAGAACATCGCCGCACCGATTTGGGGGCTAGATCATTATAATTTGGTCAGCATAGCTGACCGTTGCTTTTGTTTGCCACCGTCCGGTGGATTGTTCCTTGCAGGTGCTACGGAGCCGAGCGGTAAATACAGGGCCAAAGCCCAAGTTGAGAAGCCGTCCCTCGAAGGCATATTTTGAGTGTTTTCTTGTTTATTCATGTGTGACCGGCCTGCGTGCCATGGTATGGAAGACACATTTTATTTGAGAAAACAAATGTAAGGCCTTAAGGTCGTGTTCTTGTTTATTGTACTTCATTCATGTTGGGCTTGTAGTGGACATTCATATCTTTTGGTCTGGGTTTTTTAATTTGCAACATTTAATAATTGCTTCCGCTAGAATGTCTCTGTGTAGGACGTTGGATATTAGTTGGATGTTATTCCATTGTGTAACCACCCGGTCTGCCTCTGATATATGGTGTCGGGCCCCGGCCGGACCTACTGCTATATGCTATGCGACGGATAGGGGGTGTTACAGGATTAGGGTGGGTTTGCCCAAGGACCCTAGTTCTAACCCTAAGGTTGAACTTTGGGGGCTTGTGAAGGACATAGGGGGTTATTTTCTTGGATGGACTTGTGGATTAGTCCATGAGATCTTAGGGTGGTGAAATGTCATAGGAAGGGGTATGGTGGTATTTATACACATGCACCCCACAAAAACCACATAATAAGTATTTAGGACTTTAAACCCTAGAAATTATCTTACTTGTCAAATGACCTTGAATCTTGATGATATTTTGGTATGGGTAATTTCATAGTATTATTAACCTCTTGTAATTATCCTATGGTGTTCAGAGATCAGTAGATCATCCTTGTAGTAGTAACTTCCATATTGCCCTTTTATGTTAATGATGAAAATATGATGTATAGGTGGTAGAATGGTTTGAAGTTCTGGAATAGATAATCATATGTCATTAGGTTGCACTAGTAGTTTATTTGGAGTGGTTGAAGCTTTATTTGTAGTACCTCCTTTGTAAAGTAAATTAGTGCACCTCACTTGGATAAATAGGAAATAAATATCATAGCTTGCTGGAAAATTGTAATACTTAGTCATGGAACATATTAGGGCACATGGAAAATTGTAAAATGTTGTTTAATTGAGATTACAAGGGTGTGTCTTCATAAAGTACCTTATGATGGATTTTCTTAGGATAATCTTTTACCTAGTTTGCCAACTTGTGAATTTCATGAAACTTCGGAAGTGAAGTTTTGTTATCGTAATGTAGCTCTACTAATTTTTGGGAAATTTTTGGACTAATATTTTTGGTACTTCCTTCAATACCCCTATTTATATGAATTATTTTGGAATAAATATTTAGAAGTTAAATGTTTTATGAAAGTTTATGATATTTGGTATTCACTGATATCTTATTATCCTACAGTGTTCATAATTTTTGAATGGTCATACCCTAAGTAAACTTAGTACCTCATGTTCAAATCACCCATGGATTAATTTTGGGAAAAATTAATTAAATTCCAAATTTAATTATAAAATAATGAATTTCTGGATTTGGAATAAATGTATCGTGTTAGACCGCCAGTAAATATTATAGGGCTTTTGGATGAAAAAATTTGGAGTACCTCATATCATATACATCATATAGCTTAAGATGGTCTGCACATAGTAAAACTTCAAAATGAACTCAGAGAGTTGAATATTAGGCTATTGGTTGAGGTCAGTTACTAAGGAGTTCATCATTGGGAATAATGTTGGGATAACTAGAGTAGGTGGTGCTCGGGTTCGACGAAAGATCGTCTTTCCCGCGGAGAGGAAGAGTCAAAACACACTAGGGTTAGATCCAGAGTAATATTAAAAAGGGATGGGGTATTAACCAGTAATAGTAAATGTCTTGTGAAAGGGAGCTTTGGGCTTCAGCCCATCGTAGTTCCTAGTGCCCTCGACAGCCCTTCACGGGGAATACCTTGGGCAGTCCTGGGCTAACCTAAATTGTAAGTAAAATCAATGTTTAATAGCAACTAGTATAACTAGGGTTTCACATTCATACACCCAAGTAGCTTGGGAAGTTGGTTGAGCTAGTTTGATTAGACATTCGAACGGTAGGTTCGGAAGGTAGATGTAACGGACGGGAAAGTCCAGGGATTCAGTGGCTCGGAAGGATTTGGATACATAAATAAGGTGGTGGGTCTTCGGTATTGGACAGTCGTTCACACCGATGTCAATATGTTGCCTCGGTGGGTGTGGTTGACACTTAGCCAAAGAAATTCTGGTGGATATGTCCAGCACTAGTACGTTGTGACTCTAGGTTGTGTCCTTCTAGAGACGTACGTAAGGGTTAGTCCTGGTAGTGTGGATACCCGTCTAGGAGTGGGGGGCCCGACGCACTGTCTTCGTTTGCCACTACGGAGGTTGCTAGGAGTGAAGCTAGCTGCACAAATGCGGGGAACTAAAGGTTTGTGCGCATAGACTCATGTTTGTGAGTTGCACTTGCATGAATCATGGCATAACATAGCACTACACTCATACTTTCATTTAAACCAGGCACCCCACCATATAAATCGATATGGAACTTTTTATATGATGGGAGCCTTGCAGAAGAGCCCTTAACTTATAAGTTTGTATGGGCATTCATATAAGTTAAGGTAACTTACTTCTTAGTATGTCTTTCTTACCTGTGTTGTTTTACTCTACTTGTTCACCTTAATGCTTACTATTATAGTACTGCTAGGTTGTACCTTCCATCCTTAGATGTATATACATTATAATTAACTGCTAGAATGGTTCCACTATCACCTGCTTTGTTTATTCTCCGCCTTCATAGCTTTCCTTTCCTCCTCCCCACTCGGTGCCTAGGAGCCATGGGGGAGGGGTAGGGGATGATAGGACTAAGTCTTTTGACTAATGGTTTTCAGACCATAACATTCCAGGGACTTCGGATGGGAGACAGGGAGCAGCAGTAGGGCACACAGCACCAGCGAAGTACGGTGCTCATGGAGGTAGGCCAGTCTAGCACAGGGGCACCAGCTACTGGTTCCATGAGTGATTAGTTTACTTAGCTTCCGCGAGTGTTTGTAGTGAGGATTTGATGTACCGGGCTTGAGCCCGTTTATATTTCCTTGTACTGTTTTATTTCAGTACTTTATTATATGCGGACTTAATGTGATTTCCTTAATATATATTACATGTGATTGTGGACTTAGTTTTATAAATACTATGTGTATACTTCGCTTTCTCTTTGGTGATCGTAAAGACCGGCATGATCGGCGTTTTGTAGTGGCGACTTTCCCGAGAGTCGGTGTCACAACAAAATGGCGGATCTGGGCATAAGACCCCGGTGGTTTTAAACGAAAAAAATGGGTCTTACACCACAGTGGTAGCATTTCCCTTCTTTCACAGAGCCTTTCTTCTTTAGTGCTGAAGACTTGGGCTCCAGAGCAATCTTAGGTCCTACCTTCATCCTCTTGAAGCCCTTGGCCTTGTCCTTGCCTTTATGCACCATCAGTATGGGGTTAGCTGGCTTGGCCTTCTTCATATTGATTTCGGTAGTTCACAACATACCTAGGAGCTCGGGTAGTGTCGTGTCTATTTTATTCATGTTATAGATCAAGACAAACTGCTCATAACTATCTGGCAATGATTACAAGATCAGGTTTATGTCTAACTCTTAGCCCAGAGGGAAACCTAGTCCCTCAAAGTTCTCTATATACCCAATCATCTTGAGTATGTGAGTCCCTACTATATCCCGAGCTCTAATCTTACACTGGAACAATGCCTTAGTAACATCAAACCACTCTTGACGATCTTACCCTTAAAGCATTTTCTTGAGATGCTCGTTAATTTCCTTGCAACCCATGTTCTCATGTTGCTTTTGGAGCTCAGAGTTAATGGTTGCCAGCATGAGGCATTCGACATCAAAGGAGTCATCAAGATACTTCTTATAAGCATTCTTATCAGAACGGGATGTATTCCCGTCAAGCTCTTCATGGGATTCCTATTCCAAAGCATAGAGCTTTTGTTCTTGCTTGAGAACAATTCTCAAGCTCTTGTGTCAGTCCAAATAATTCATACCACTCAGCTTCTCCTTCTCAAGGATGGCTCTGAGGGACATGGTATAATTTGAACAACTTGCCATGGAAATTCTATAAGGATCAATACAAAGTAAAATCAGTACTACATTTCAAAATACATATTATTCTTTCAATAAGGACTTTAATCAAAATAACACGCACTATTTTTATTAAATTGATAACCCTCGATATCAATTGGAAGTGATTATGCGTATAACTCTCTTAGTGGACAAGATCCATATTTCACTAACACTATGAGTCAGCTTTAGCTTTTCTCTCACAATGCAGTTACTTACGTAGGTAACGCATGCCAATTGCATCACTATGCAACTCTTATATGGTTGGTGAATAACTCTTTATTCGCATCCATCATATGGTACATGCAAACCCTATGCCTCTGGGCACTCAACCTTTGAGGTCACCTAGTTAAGTTTGACCTAATGTTGATAGTGGGATATCACAATTATCTCTCGCGCACTTACCAAGATAGATTAATGCACCTTGCTTTGGCAAGCCCACACTTCATCGATCGAGGAAGGAAGAGTGTCATCCATCGGAAGGCATCTGAATACTTAATATTGCTTAAGGGATTTTTAAACAATTGATTAATACTTAATCATGGTTACCTATTAACCAGAGTGCACAACAACAAAGATAAAACTATCAACAATCATAATCCAAATTCATCCTAGATGTGCACAGTAAAATCATCAACACTTGATGAACTGAGCTAAATTTGAACATCTAGAAACCTTCTAAATCTTCAAATTTACATGCAGTGGACATGAGCAACAAAGACTCTACTTACACAGTAGACAAGCTTGTCTCTCTATGTGAGATTCAAAATCTAACATACTTGGTTTCACAAACCAACAAGAGGGACAGTTACTGTTTAGGAGTAACAAAGATATCACAATGAAATCACATGTGTTCCTAGAGGGGTTCCAAGGGGTTGCACCCCTAGCTGGGTCTTAGGGGCATAGTCCCTAATGGGGTCCAAGAGGCAGAGCCCCTAAATTACCCAGATCTATACCCAATGGATTTATCAACTTCTGAAATAATTATCATCGCATCAACCTCGCTCTGATACAACTGTTGGGTTTTACACAATGGCACAACACTTGTTCACGCAGCAGAAATAAAGAACAAGAAAACCCAAAAGAGTTTGGATCTAGCGATGAACATTAATCAAGAAGAAAATACATTAAATAAAATTACATTTATGGGATTGAGTCTATACTCAACCTAGATGCTCTAGAATATCTTTCAATCACTAAGCGGCTAGACTCTATAGTGAAGAATAATGTCTGCACCTCTACAACAAATCCACACGAATGGGAGAACCCGTAGACTCTTGTAGAATAAGTTCTAGATCTGGAGAGGGCACTCTGCGTCTTCACAAACTGCTAGGTCCGTTACAGAAGAGGCGGAGGTGACACTCACTGGAATCAGGCTAAGCAACGGCGATGGGATCGACGAAGGCGGAATAGCTTCTGTCGGCCTTTTAGGTTTCAAGTTTTTTTCACAGCGCAGCTCATGTTCTTAGACCGAATGAACAGTCATTTTGAAACCCTAAAACCTTCTACTATACCCAAATGTATAAATAGGACAACTCGTCCCTATATGCAAACCCAAGACTTAGAATACAGAAATTTGACCAGACAACCCTTGTCTCAACGAATCGTCGAGTATACATAACATATTCGACGAATCGTCGAGTATACAAAACATACTCGATGAATCATTGAGTATCCATAAGATACACGATCAAGGCATTGAGTGAACTCAATGCACTCAACGCTCTCAGCGCCAAACCCATCGAATCAACATTTGACTAGATGAAGGTGTTGAGTGAACTCAACGCACTCAACGCCTAATTGTCATATTCGTCGAATCAACCTTTTACTCAATGAAGGTATTAAGTGAACTCAACGCACACAATGCCTGAGAACCAGACTCATCGAATCAAAACTTTGACTCAACAAATCATTGAGTGAACTCAACGCACTCAACGCTTAAGTTCAATACTCGATGAATCAACACTTTGACTTGTCGAATCTTTGAGTAAACTCAACACACTCAACATCATCATTCGGCGAGTCAACACTTGACTCGGTGAAAGCGTTGAGTGGTCTCAATGCACTTGATGCTTTCCATGTCTGACTGATCTATGTATTTTCCACTCATCATATGTGTAAAACCATACTAATCCAATCTCTCGATTTCTCCAAACATTCTTATGTGTGACCCTGATAGGCTCATACTGCGTTGGCAGTGAGGCTACGTACTTGATCACTTACAGATCATAATGGTAACACTAACAAGGAGAACCGCCGCCCTGAGAAAGGCATGGGGTCATTATGCTACCGTGATTAGCTTTAGCTAACCGCTCTTTTCTTTTCCACATCTTTGTAGAGTGTAGCTGTGCAGGGCTGGCAAGCCGAGCAGTAAATAACGCGCTAAAGCCTTGATGTTATGGTGTACCTCAAAGGTCGAAGTGCTTGTTTTTTCATGTGTTGCTGGCCTGCATGCAGATGTTTGGAAATCACATGTTTGTAAACAGTAATAAGTTGTAAGGCCTTAAGGTCAAAGGATTGTGTATATATTCATTCCAGTGGTTGTAGTGGACATTACTTTGATGGGTTAAATTTATAAAATGCTTTTGTTAGTTGTGGGCTCTTTGTTTGTTGTTAGATGTTTGGTTTCAATTTAGTACCACCTTAGTCTATTCGTGGAATGTGGCATGGGGCCCTGGTTGGACCTTCTGTTATATTCTTTGTAATGGACATGGTGTTATAATGGAGACTCTCAGAACCAACAACTAGATCTTTTGATCAGGAGATCTTGAACTAATACTTGATTTTTTTGATAAGGAGATCTTAAACCACTGACTAACTGAGTCTTTTGATAAGGAGACTCTTAGAACTAGTGACTGAATCCTTTGAACAGGGATACTTAAAACTCTTTAATCATCAATACAAGAAGAGAATAATGATAAAGAAGAAGAATGAAGTCTTCAATGATTAGTCCTTACTCAGCAAATTTTTGAGGTCTATAGGCACTAAATGTTCAGGATCCTCTTAAAATGATGAACCCTTGTTTTATAAGAAGTTGTGGGGCTTATATGCCTTAGATCTGTTGAAAATTGTGAAGTGAAAGTGGGTGATTGGAGTACTTGAGCAACCTATCCCTGCGGACTATGCGGACAGGGTTGGAGGACAGCCAGGTCGGTAGGGCTGTTGCAGACGGCTTGTTCTGTGGTGGCTTGGGCAGTCTGTTCACGCGGACTACGCGAACAACAGCGGCGGTTTGCCAGGCCAGCTTGTGCTCAGCAAGAAGTTGGATCCCAGGAGGTAACCGGGCAGTTAGAGACTCTATCCGCAGAGTTCAGCAAGATGCGGACTAGACAAGAGCTTGGAAGATTGGTTTGGCATAAGTCTTGGTCTTGCTATGGAAAATCGTCAAGTGAAAGCTGCAGAGGTCGCCAGTCAGTGCAGACAGGTGCTAGAGTTCGCCGGGGTAGGCGTACTAGTTCCAGGGTCCGCCATTAAGTGTGGACCGGCCCTTGCGGCCCGTGGAGGGGACTTGGTTGGCTCTGAATCAATTACAGGTTTGGCTCTGTCTAGGGAGATCGCGCAGTGGAGCACGGACTGCTTCTCAGTCCGTCGAGCTCGGCTGTAATGTCGTGTGCCTTGATTGCGAGCTTGTAATATGCAGACTGGAGATTGTATCCGAAAGGGTGTGTGGACTGGATCTGGGTCTACTGAGTCTGACAACTGCCTTATTGGCATGGTTGTGGACTCAGGATATGCGGACTGGAGCAGTCTGCGGGATATGCAGACTGGAGATATCCGCAGTATAAGCGGACTGGAGCTGTGTCCGCTAAGTCTGGCAATTGCCTTGATGGCAAGGCTGTGGGCTCGGGATAAGCGGACTGGAGCTATGTCCGCAGATAGGCGGACAGTTGTTGCAGAGTTCGGCTGTGGCGGTCTTGTCTTGGCCTTTGGCAACAAGGCGGACTTGTGTTATTGTCTAGCCTTGGTGACGCAATGGCAGATTGGCTATCCTACACAGGTCGTGGCGAACTGGAATGTGTCTGTGTTTTGCGGAGACTTTTTCTTACTATGGGATGAGGCAGTGATCTTATCGGCTAGAGCGGTGACCACACTCCTCATCGTGCCTATAAATAGGACCCATGTCACATCAGGAAGTGAGAGCGAATAAACAGTAAGTGTGTCCGCAAACAATTGATGCGGACTGGTTTTTAGTGTCTGCGCATTTTGATAGAGTTGACCAGTTTGTGTTATTCAGGTTGTGTGGATAGCGCTGGAAAGCCAGGACTTGGATCTAATTGTGGTTAGGGATAGTGCGGACTTTGCGGTTAAGCAACAGGCAGTAAACAGTAGGTCGCGGATAGTGACCAGGCAGTTTTCTCATTGTCAACTTGTTTCCAGGGTTCAATAGGTCGCCTGCTTCAGGCGGCCTGTTCAGTTCGGCATCAGAGCTTGTACAGTCTGATGGCTAGGCGACCTCTCAGTCAGGCGGCTTGCAGATCGGCAGCTATAGCTTAGCATTGGAATAATGTGCAGTCCGCGCGGCTTAGGTTGCGGTATGACGACCTGGCGTACTGTGCGGACTCCTTAGCAGTAGATCTGGCAGCCTCGTATTTGAGTCCGCACGGCTTGACTTGTCTTGGTTTTTTGTAATTGTCTCTGCTCTCCCTATGGTGGTTTTGGCGAATCATGTCTCGCTATGTATGCCTCTCCTTGTAAAGAAGATTGATGTTATCAATAAAGACTTTTGTTGTTGCATATATTTCTGGTTGTGACTATCTTTAGTTGAGATAACCCCTGCTCATTCCAAGATCCGAAAAATTCAACATGGTATCAGTGGGTGGAGATTGGAATGGATAAGCAGTGATCAACTGAAGTGTTTGTTTCTCTTATGAAGAGGGCACTAGTGGTAGAACCATGGCATTGGAAGATGCAAGTTGTCTTGGGATTGAACTCCTTACAGAGACTAACTTTGATAGGTGAAAATCTTATATGGAGAGCTTTTTTCTTGACGAGGACCTTTGGGAGGTGGTGTGCGGAGTAGGAAGACAAGAGATTACTGCTGGCAATGCTGAAGATATGAGAGCTTGGAATGAGACAAATGCAAGAGCGGAGTCTATTCTTAAGCAGGTGATCTCATCGGAGCTCTTGGACCACATCAGCGGATGTCGGTCAGCTGCGGAGGTTTAGACTTCTCTTGATGGGTTGTTCCATAAGGAGGTGAAGGTTATTGCGGAGGATGGTACTTCTACTTCATATAAGTAAGAAAGGAGTGGTTCTCCTAGGCGTGATAGGAAGAGGAAGGAAGGACCAAGGTGTTATAGATGCAAGCAGAAGGGTCATCTCAGGAAGGAGTGTAAGGTTGTCTTGCACTCAATGAATGTTGCTCATGTTGGGAGCAAGGAAAAGAACTTGATTGGGTAATCAACAAGTTCTGGTGCTGATCGAATGAAGTCCAGTGATAGTGCAGCTATCTGGCATGAAAGACTTGGACATGTGGGGATGGACAAACTAAAATCAATGGAGGTAAGAAGACTCGTAAGAGGCTTTCCTAGATGGTCATCCTACGGCGACGGTCAAGCTTACGCGGGATGTCAGCACATTGAAGATTATCGCTTTACGGTTGATAAGGCACGGTCAAGATGTAAAGCACCCTTGGAGCTTGTCTATTGTGATCTGGTGGGACCGACCGTCATTGCTAGTCTTGGAGGCAGCAGGTACATGCTGATTTTGGTTGATGACTATTCAAGGTATACTTGGGTATACTTCATGAAAGATAATTCTAACATGTTCCTCTTATTTGTGGAGTTCAAGAAGCTTGTAGAGGGCCAGATTGGCATGCAGATAAATAAGTTGAGGACAAGCATCGGTGGTGAGTTCGGCTCAACCGAGTTCTTGAACTTTTGCATGAAGCATGGGATCCGAAGAGAGTTGTCTCTTGGACATACTTCACAGCAAGGCGGTGTTGCAGTTCAGATGATCCGTCTGTTGACGGAGACCTGCAAGTGTTGGCTTCAGTGCAAAGGCATTCCCAAGGCCTTTTGGGCAAAAGGGATGGCTTGTGCGGCACATGTCATCAATCAGATGCCTCTTAGTCTGATCATTGTGAAGACTCCATATGAGCTGATGTTCGGGGTGAAGCCCAGTGTGAAGCACCTACAGGTATTTGGATCTACCTGCTACATACACGCTCTGGATGCTCTCAAGACAAAGCTAGTCTTTGTTGAGTATGATGAGCAGAATAGAAGATGGAGGTGTATGGATCCTGCGACGAAGAGGACCATCATGTCGAGAGACATTGTCTTCGATGAGATGACGTCATATTGGGATAGCTCATGTGTGGAGCTAGAGGTGTGCTTGTCAGATGATGTGCTGAAGGAGGCTGTTGTTAAGGATCAGTTGGAGCTGCCTGTGTCACCAGGAGCTCCAGGTTGTTCTAGCTCCGGGGCAAAGGCATCAGGGTCGGGAAGTAGGGGGAGCGATGCTCCAGGTGCTTTTGGCTCAAAGACGGAGGCTTCCAGTTCAGGAAGCAGGAGGAGCGATGTTTCATGTAGTTCTTATTCGAGAGTGGAGGCTTCTGGTTCAGGTAGCAGGGGAGCGTTGCTCCAGGTGCTCCTTGTCACGCCCTGCATTTTCTCTGTATTCAAAAATACGTCAGAGTAGAGAAAATACGTGTTGTGATGCCACGCCGTGCAGGGGACAACTGCAGACGCTCATGCAACCCGTCCTCACATTTACTTCATGTAAAAGATTTACAAAATTTAGTTAAAAACAATGCATATAAGTTATAAGAGTTAATGACTGTGTCCCTCGGTCGGGTGGAACACTAGTCCATAGGTGAGAAAATATATAGGTTTTAAGCGGCGGAAAATACTGAGTTGATTCATTTGTTAACCTATATGAGAATGAAGGTCTAGTATTCCAAAATATAATGTGTCTTACACATTTAATATATATATAAAGGACTCTTATAGCGCTTAAAAATAGTAGATTTGGCAGTTAAAAGTCATGTCATGCATATACTTCAGAATACAGTTTTGTATATTTTAAAATAACTAAATGCATCCTAACATAAATCCTTCCCAGAGAGCAAGTACAAACATGTAAAAAGTAACAGCAGTAAAAGCTGTAAGTAGTCCACCACAGAAAAATCAAATACTATGGGCGTCAACAACTGACACGAACCCATAGTAAAATCTGACAAGTCTAAACAAAGTCAACTACCTCAAGCTTAGAGGTGGAAGCAAAAGGCCGTAGCAACCCGCAGCACCAGAAGCACAACATGGTCAACTAAATCTGCTACTGCTCTGATCCTGAGGCATTCAAAAGAAGAACACCTCAGAAGCAAGTTACAAATGGTGCAAATAATAAAGGCAGACTAAACAACCTTAAAGTGAAGGAAATTGTAAAGCAACTACAACAAAAGGGTTAACAGCAGAGTAAAAGTAAGCAACGGTAAATCTAACCGAGCAAGAATGACAAATCACATCATTAGGACAGAACAAGGTACTAACATTAGAATTCAAACTTTCATCTTTCATAATATTCATGTTATTCGACAATAAAAATAAGACTGATCAGCTCAAAAATAAAGAGTACTGTGCCGGGAAAAAAGGTCCACAACGCGCACAAACGCAGCCAACAGGCACCATACCGAGGGAGAAACCCCAACGCGCACAGACCAAGCTAAGGTAATGTGTCGGGGCTGAATGTCCACAACGCGCACAGACTCAAGCATAAGGCACTATGCCGAGGGAGAAACCGCAACGCGCACAGTCCATCTGTATTTCTTTAGCTACATAATTATACAAGCAGAGTTCCTTTTTATCCCTCACGGACTCGCGGTCAACAATAATATGGACTGCATAAGGACATTTCAAGGGTCAAACCAAGTGTAGTATAAACAATACAATGAGACGCACAAGTCGTCGCAACGATCAACATGACTCGATAAGTAAGGTGGCAAGGCAACCAAATTTGATTACCAAATCTACATGATGAGAATTGGGTGGTAAAGGTTCAATGAATTGACTAGAAATTTATAGACAAGTTCGAATGAATTTTATAGATAAGTTTCAACGAAATAATAACATGACAACTCAATGAAAATCTGGCAAAATAAAGAGGAAGGGCGCAAGATAGAGGGCAAGAACACCACTTGCCTCGTTTTTACCGGAAAAATCCTCTGAATCACCCCACGTCGTAGATCGGGGCAGAAGAAGACGGGAGGAGTCGAAATTTGAACAAAAATGGCCGAAATAGAGGTTATGGCCGAAAAAACATAACGAGAAAACTCAAGAAATGGGGAAAAATTACCACGATGGCGTAGCTCTCGACGAGAGCTTTCCAGATCTACGATCGGTTGGAAATTTCGAGCACCGGAGCTCCGCTGGCGGCCACCGGAAGATTCACGACTTAGAGTATATATATATATATATATATATATTATATATATATATATATATATATATATATATATATATATATATATATATATATATATATATATATATATATATATATATATATATATATATATAATTTCTTGTCTAAAACGGACGATTTACGAGCGAGTGCGCGGATGACAAAAATAGAGATTTAGGATTGTTTCAAATTGAAAAGTGCCCAACATGAAAGTTGTAGAACTCATCGAGACGAACAAATTTCATGTTAACTATTTTTCCATACAACATCGTTTTGACTCTCAAAACGACGCCCGAACGTAAGCAGGAACAAAACTTCTCGGGATGAATAAACAGTACTTAAGACTAGAATACATGTACTTGAGAAGTAGAAAAACGCTAATCGAGTACTAGAATTTAGTACTCGAGTACTAAAAATTTAGTACTCGAGAACTACATTCAGTACACGAGAGGCAGGAAAATTCACACGAGTAAAAATTTGCATAAACAGTACATCACTCGAGTAGAACAGACGGCACTCGATAGAAATTTTGCAGGACTCGAGTAGAACGAAAACAGGACTCGAGTAGAAATTTTGCAGGACTCGAGTGAAAATTTTGCAGGACTCGAGTAGAATGAAAATACTCTAGTAAATTTGCATAAAACTAATTTTTTTTACAAATCAATCCTTTTGATAAAACTATATGAATGAATATTACGATTCATTTTTGAATAGTACTTTAATATTAAAATAATCATATTTATATATTTTTGAAAAAGGAAAATACGAGATCAAAACGGAGGCTCAAACGCATTGTGAATTTAATGAAATTCATACCGTAGGCAAACACTGACGCTACGAACACAACGGCAAAGATGGAACCAAAATCTGATGAGTCCTTCTTGAGATATAAATCATCAAAGTCTACGGCGAACATAAATTCTACAAAACTTCAGAAATTCGACGAGGTTCGAATATCTCTCAGATCACGATGAAACATGACGAGCATGTCAGAAATTAATCAATTTAATTTTCCAATGTGAAATTTTCCATTTTCGGCAAAGATTCACGAATTTGGCCAACTTGATCGAATAGACGTGAAAACACACTAACGGCGGCGCGCCGTCAACTCCACGTTAACATAACGCCCCTTACGTCATTATGACGTCAGCAAGAGGATTAAATAATTGCCCAAAATCGGGGGCGTTACATTCACCCCTCCAAAAAGAAAGTTTTGTCCCGAAACTTGGAACACAAAACAAAACAAGAGGGCAGAGGGAGAGACACTGTTGGAACCTCAGCTATGATTTGGGCAAGTATCACTATTATGTTTGTTTAGACTAACCCATCATGTATAGTCAGGGTCTTGGTTGTGTCTTAGAGTTTAGGTCAAATCAGTCAACATCATATGGACCAGCCTTCAACTTACTACTAGAGACTCAGCCAGAAGACTTGTGTCGACACTTCAGCTAGGCGGTGTCGACACCAGAAGAGATTGTGTCGACACATAGAAGACTTGTGTCGACACACATAATATCTATCGACACCAACTGTGTCGACATCAAAAGCAAGATTGTGACGACATACATCACTTGTGTCGGCACCCAGAACATCTGTCGACACACATCACTTGTGTCGACACACAGAACATCTGTCGACACCAACATCAACTGTGTCGACACACAGGACTTGTGTTGACACAGTCCAAATTTCTATCAACACAATAACTATGTCGCGACAAGAAGCAATTGTGTCGACACACAGGACTTGTGTCGACCCATCCAACAATACAGATCCTCAACTCGACGAAATCATTCCACAGATTTTCAGCTCGACGTATTCTGTGCAGTTATTCCAGAGATATTTATTTACAGCTGGCAGAATTAATTAAGGCTTAATTAAAGGAGATTACAGCTATCAGAATTAATGAAATATATTCTTATGCATATAGCTGTTTGGAGGCTGCATTAATTCTGAATTAAATCAGACTTTAATGCTAATCGATTCCCAAAAGAATTACCATTCTCGGGAATGACTTAGCCATCTTCAAGACAAAAGTTTGAATCAGATAAAAGAGATATTATAGACAGAAAGAAGATAATACAGTAGATAGAGAAGAATTAGAAGAGATTTATAGGAAGAATAAGAACACAGCAAAGGCTTTTCAGTTTATAGAAGAGAAGGAACTCTGCATCAATCAACACATACACAGAGTTCTTCATCTACACCAGGCTTCTCAAGAGACAAACAATCACTATCAGTCTAAGAAGCTTGTAGGAGACATCATTAATCTGAAGGCCTATCACCCTGAAGCAAAGCTTCCCATCCTGAACCCTTTTACATCTCAGGGGGACCTTTGACAACATCACTGAATCCACATAGTTTTCTCAGTTGTTTATTGAGAAAAGAAGACTTTCATCACTCTCTCATCCCCACCTCTATACAGGGTTTTAATTCCCTTCAAAATTATTTTGATTCACAAGTCTCCTTCCAAAAGACTTGAGGATTGGTTTTTGAGCACCTGATCAAAAGCTCATTGGTGACAGGCACCTGATCAAACATCTGAGTGGATTACAACCAGGGTGGTAGAAGAGTGGATGTACCCAGGTTGGGGAACCACTATATATCCTTGTGTCTTCTGGTTGCTTGCTTTTCTGTGCTTTATTTTTATGTTGTGACTTTCTTGTTTATTAATATATATATAACTCTAACTAGTGTATGTTAAGGTCTATCCATAACTTTCAGACACGATAGAAGAATTCATTAAACAAGAATACTAACCAGGGAAGGCTAGGAGAATAGCTGAGGATGAGATTCTCTCATTGTGCATTCCAATTCACAAGTTGCACCTCTAGCATCCTGATTTCGCTAGAGAACCTTAACCATCAGAATTGTTTTCTTTCATAGCACACGATCTTGCCCCTCCAAAATACGGACAGGCTCTTCGACATACGGGAGATTAGGCTGCAACTGGGGTACTGAGTCAAGTACATGCCGATCACTACAAACACACTTTCCAAACTAGCTCACGTGAAACACATCTTGAACACTAGGAAACGAATCAGGCAATTCCAGTGTATAGGCAGAAACTCTGTTGCGCTCCAGAATCTAGAAAGGTCCCAAATACATGGGATCTAGCTTATGGTCCTTAAAAATCTTTTAACACCTGACATCGGAGAGACCTTCAAAAACATCATGTCTGAAAGATATGGTACCTAAACACCTAGAGGGGGGGTGAATAGGTGACCTAAACCTTTTTGAAACTTTGTTGGCAGCAAAACAGTTATCTCACAGATTTCTACAGCTAACAGCAATAACAAAATATAAACTGCTAATCCACAGCACAGCACAGCACAGCAGACACACAAATTTATAGTGGTTCCCCAATCTTTGGGTACATCCACTTTCCCCTTTCGCCTATCTAGCAGTGTACTAAATTCGGCCAAACTTCTCCACTATCTCAGAACCCAACTAGGTTCCTACACCTCAGGCCCAAAGCCTTACACTCAGCCACCAAGGCCTACACTCAGCCACCCAGGCCTACACTCAGCCAATCAAGGCCTACACTCAGAGTTCTTCAACTCCTACACTCAGGCAACCAAGCCCTACCCTCAGCCTTTATAATATAGGCTTACAATTCACTCAGATCCAATGGATCCTACAAGTTAAAATTGAATTACAATAACTAACTCTACAACTCAGAAAATAAGAGAGGAGTTGAGAGTTTCTTGAAGAGTTCTTGGAAGAACTCAGCTAGATCCAAACTGACTTAGCTTCCTTCAAAGCTTCTTGAGTAGAACTGAATTAGTCTGAATCCTCTGCAGTTGATCCTTGACCTCTGCTTCTTGAGATCCAGATGATTCTGAATCCTTCTTCTCAGCCTTAGTTCCAAAGACTGAATTCTTGATTGGAGCTCTCTCTCTCCAACTTCTTAGATCTGCAGTTGGACTGCCTGATCTTCTTGTGTTGATACTCTGTGTACCACTTTTCTGATTACTTGAATAATCTGTTCTATTACTTCAAATAGCTTCAACAACTACTTATTAACACCTTATCAACCCCTTTCTGTAAACAGTCTGTGCCTATTTATAGGCCTTCTTCATGGTAACCGGGTGGTCCGGTTCATAACAGACTTCTGACTTCCCTGACAGTTGCTGTAGACCGGCTGGATCGGCAGCTGTCATGTCAACCAGTCACTTCTTGAAATTCTCTAACTGTCAGATAGTGTCGAGACTTTCTGTTCTTAAGTGTCGACACTTATAGACCAAGTGTCGACACATGTTGTGTAAGTGTCGACACAAGTCTACAAGGTGTCGACACAACTCCTTGTATGTCTCGACAAAGATTCTTCTTCAAGTGTCGACACTGAAATTAAGTGTCGACACAAGTACTTGATCTTCTGTAACTTGTTGAATTCTTCTAAGTGTCGACACATCTCCTTTGTGTCGACACATCTTCATGTGTTGAAACTGTCAAGTGTCGACACTGCTTCTTGGTGTCGACACAAGTCTTCAATTTTGTTACTTCAGCTGAGTGTCGACACATTCCCTTAGTGTCGACACTTGTACTTAGAATATTTTGTAAACTTTTCTGTTCTTTGCTAAGTGTCGACACAGCTCCTTGTGTCGACACTTTCTTCAAGTGTAGAGTCTTCAACTAAGTGTCGACACATTGTGCTGGGTGTCGACACTTTCTTCAAGTGTTGACTCTTCTGGTTGTGTGTCGACACATTGTGCTGAGTGTCGACACATACTTCAAGTGTTGACTCCTTTGAGTGTGTGTCGACACATTATGCTGAGTGTCGACACATTCTTCATATGTTGACTCTGTTGATTGAGTGTCGACACATTGTGTTGAGTGTCGACACTTGTCCTTAGTCTCTGCAGAATTTTGCTGAGTGTCGACACAACTCCAAGTGTCGACACTTTCTGATGTAGACTCAGCTCTTCTAGGTGTCGACACTTCTGCTAAGTGTCGACACAGCTTTTCTGCATTCTTCTTCACTGAGTGTCGACACAGCTCCAAGTGTCGACACTTTCTGTCTGGTGTCGACTCTTCTTCTCAGGTGTCGACACAATTACTCCAAGTGTCGACACTGCTTGTCTGGGTGTCGACACAAGCTTTCTCAAGTGTCGACACTTTCCCTCTGGGTGTCGACACATGGACTTAGAAACTTTTAGCTTCAGTCCAGTGAATACCTAACCTGCACAAGTAACTCAAACAAACATCAAATACATTATGATGTATATCATTGAGTTAGGTGAGGCTTCTTCAAATCAGGTACATTTGACCAATGTACCCAACAATGTCCCCAACTGCAAACTCCAGATCAACCCTGTGCTGATTAGCATACTTTTCATATTGCTCCGGAGCCAACCTCAGCTTTTTACGAATATGCATTACATAAGTACTCATATCCTCCAGCGCTTCCGATCCGAGCAACCACTTCTCACCAACTTCTGCCCAAAATAGGGGAGTTCGACAACGCCTTCCATATAAAGCTTCAAAGGTCTCCATCTGTAAGCTCTCCTGATAACAGTTATTTTACGCAAACTCCATCAATCCGAGGTGTTTATCCCAAGCCTCACCATGGTCCAGAATATAGCATCTAATCGTATCCTCCAAGATCTGATTCACTCTCTCCGTCTGACCATTTGTCTGAGGATGATAGACAGTAGAATACCTAAGGTCAGTACCTAGGGCTCCTTGTAAGCTCTGCCAGAAATGAGACATGAATAAGGAGTCTCGGTTTGACACAATGTTCGTATGTACACCATGCAGTTTGATAACTTCATCCAGATAAAGCTCGGCTATCTTTTCCATAGAATAATCAATCTTGAAAGGCACAAAGTGGGCACACTTGGTTAGTCTGTCCACTATAACCCCCACTACATCATGCCCTCGGGGAGATCTCGGCAAATCGGTTATGAAATCCATGGATAAACTCTCCCATTTCCAACTCGGTAGCTCACGTGAAACATATCGTGAACACTAGGGAAAGAATCAGGCAATTCCAGTCTATAGGCAGAAACTCTGATGCACTCCAGAATTTGGAAAGGTCCCACATACCTCGGATCTACCTTATGGTTCCTTCCAAATCTTTTAACACTTGGCATAGGAGAGACCTTCAGAAACATCATGTCCCCAACTGCAAACTCCAGATCAACCCTGCGCTGATTATCAAACTTTTCATATCGCTCCTGAGCCAACCTCAGCTTTTTACGCATATGCATTACTTAAGTTCTCATATCCTCCAGCGCTTCCGGTCCGAGCAACGGCTTCTCACCAACTTCTGCCCAAAACAAGGGAGTTCGACAACGCCTTACATATAAAGCTTCAAAGGGCACCATCTGCAAGCTCTCCTGAAAACTATTATTGTACGCGAACTCCATCAATCTGAGGCGTTTATCCCAAGCCCCACCATGGTCCAGAATATAGCATCTAATCATATCCTCCAAGATCTGATTCACTCTCTCCGTCAGACAATATGTATGAGTATGATAGGCAGTAGAATACCTAAGGTCAATACCTAGGGCTCCTTGTAAGCTCTTCCAGAAACGAGACATGAATCAGGAGTCTCGGTCTGACGCAATGCTCGTATGTACACCATACAGTCTAATAACTTCATCCAGATAGAGCTCAGCTATCTCTTCCATGGAATAATCAATCTTGTAAGGCACAAAGTGGGCACACTTGGTTAGTCTGTCCATGATAATCCCCACTACATCATGCCCTCGGGGAGATCTCAGCAAACTGGTTATGAAATCCATGGATAAACTCTCCCATTTCCCACTCGGTATATCTAAATGTGTTAAATTACCACCTGGCCTTCTGTGAACAACTTTGACACGTTGGCAGGTATAAAATTCAGATACAAATCTTGCAATGCCTGAAAGTGAGACAACAACAAATCCATTTGTCAAGAAGACTTTTGTGGTACGGGCCAACCTGTACCACAAGATGCCTATTCCGCCGGCTACAACCAATATCAATATAAACATGCCAACCCAACCATAATTTAAGCAAGAAGTCAAATCCACACTAAGCATGTATGTCCAAATACATCAAATGAGAGAAGCTAAAACATGTTTCTTCAATATCAGAGTACAGCTACAACATTTCCCAAACTAGCTACATCAAAATCTCATGACACTCGCATCCGTAACCGACGGTAGCGACGGCACCATCAAATCAGGCCCTGTCGTCCTGTCCTGGCTGTCCTGCTGCAAAGTCTGCGACTGCTCCACCTGCGTAGTGACCTACTAAAAAGGAAGACGTTGCAACTGTTAGTCAAAATACTAAGTGGCTTCACATCCGCTCCGTCGGAGAATCCTCGGCACCGAGCGGAGAAAGGAACAAGGGTATAAGTATTATAAACAGTAAAACATATACAAACAGGTGGTGATGGTAAAATAAGATTAATAGCATTTATTCTAGCAGTTCTACATAAATAATAATAACTATCAAATACAAGTATCTATAGCAGAAAAGTAACTTAACTTATAAGGATGCACATATAAGCTTATAAGTTAAGGATCGGGTTACATAAAAATAACTCATCGTACAAGAGTGCCCATACAAACTTATACGATGAGGATCTTGTTGTGCAATGTTATGAAATGATATGTATGCTATGCAATGACTGACCCATGATCACTCACATGCAATTACTATGTCGACACAGACTATAGTTCCCACTATTCGAGCAGGTAGCTAACCTCTCAGGCATCAATCGCCGGTGCCAGGCGGTGACAGTAGAGCGGGCATCTCTACTACTAGGCGGGTATCCAACCTACTTCACCTAGGCCTCCGTACGCCTCAATTCTAAGAACACAATAGCAGAGCCCATGCATACTATGGTCCAGCGGGAGCCTCGGGTAGATGTGCACCGAGGACGAAGCCCCGAACTGACCTTGTGTGACCCGGAAGGAGCCTCAGAAGTAAGCACGAGGACCAAGCCTAACTGTTCACCTGGCAGAGAAGGAGCCCCGGGACTTAGACACCGAGGACCAAGCCCAACCTCCCAATGTCTAACTATCAACTCCCATCGGTGTGACGATCGGCGAGCCCGTAGACCTGCCACACTATCCTTAACCCAGGATTACGACACCGCGTGTCGACTCACACCACATGTAAATTCCACAACACCGTGGCATGGAAGGGGCCTCGGAAGTAAGCATGAGGACACAGCCCAACCATCTATATATACCACATTTCAACACAACCAACTAGTGACGGTCAACACCGCACTTACATTCGTTCACAATTCTACCCGTAGGGAGACTACGCTCTAAGTATTGGACTACTACATTTCATTCTAACCATCATACATACTCATGGCCATGGCTTATCCTTCTATTTGTCACTCCAAATGATTTCAACATATTACAAATATGATGCGCATAAATAATAATCTACCAATTTGCATTTAGTCATTTCATTCATCATATTATAAACATGATGCGCATATATAATAATCTATCAGTTTTTAGCAAGTCATATCAGTTTTATGAAATCTAATTAATAAGATTCATCATTCTTAGCACTACAGTGGTTATCATAAAATAGTTCATCAATAATCTTGAGTTAATTTGCAACATCGATTCCACCAAATTCAAATTCATATTATATAAACCCAATAATTTAAGTGTAGAATAAATCTGGACAGCAACTTCGATCGGAGATTCCCGAATCTATAGAATCCGATGAAGACGTGTAACCCCTCAATGGAAAGGTCTTTCCATGGTTTACAACTTTCATATTCATCCCACAACCCATATTTGATTGTATCCTATTTGAAATCGGCTTCAAATTCTGCTGCGCACAGAACAACATTTCTGCATGCAGTACTTATCGGATGTCATTTTTGTTCAGGCTTTACCGTGGTTACATACATTGCCTGAAGTCGTGCAACCATTCGTTGGAAAGAAATTTTCAAGGGCTTCAACTTTCGTGTTTAGTCGAAAGCCCAGATCTAGACACAGCCTACATGAAAATGGCCAAGAAGATCGCTGCGTGCAGAATTCAGATTCTGCACGTATCTTAAAGAGGAATGAACGGCATCGGTTCATCTTCCTCTTCAAGTCGATCTTCCAAAATCACTCCAGAAATTTCTCCTCCCTTATTCACCCTCAAAGGGGCCATGATTCTTCACGAAACCATCCACCCATCATCACATAGAAGAAAGGGGAGGTTGAAGAGATCTAAAACATGGAACACATGTCCTAGCATGGTCGTCCTTAGAAAACTCCTTCTCTCCATCAAGACTCTCTTGACTAGATATCTCTCCTAAGAAAATAACTAAAGATCTAGAACCAAGGGAGAGGGTAGGAAGCTCACCTCTTTTTCGGCGTTTCCACCATTTCCGGCCATGGATCTCGTAACTCTTCTCGGCAGTATCTTCTTTTCCACGACGGCGGCAGATCATCTCCTCTAGAACTAGATCCAGGGACTTCCTTATCTCAATAGGAGTCTCTCCCAGAAAAACGTCTGGAATGAGGAGTGAAAACGGCTAGGGTTATAACTTCCCCTTTTATATAAAACTGACACGGGTAGGGATACGCCCGTGTCACACATCGTGAACACTAGGGAAAGAATCACATCGCTATGAAATCCATGGATAAACTCTCCCATTTCCAACTCAGTATATCTAAAGGTGTTAACTTACCACCCAGCCTTCTGTGAATAGCTTTGACACGTTGGCAGGTATAACATTCAGATATAAATCTTGCAATGTCTAAAGGTGAGATGTTAGATCTGAAATACTCTAGAGGGGGGTGAATAGAGTATTCTTAAATCCTTTACAGCTTTTGCTGTAAATAAAAACTGCAGAATAAAAATAATAAAGCATAAACACAGCAATCCTAAAAAGGCACAAACACAGCAAGAGCAAAAAGAAAGGGCAACCAGACGACATAAGAAATTATAGTGGTCCCCCAACCTGGGTACATCCACTTTTCTACTACTCTGGTAGGAATCCACTCAGATTTTTAATTAGGTGTCTCACACCAATGAGCTTTTGATCAGGTGCTCAAAAATAAAACCTCAAGTCTTTTGGTCAGGTGACATGCAACCAAGAATAACTTTTGAAGGGAGTTAAGAACCCATTATACAGTGGGTGGGATGAGAGATGATACTGTCTTCTCTTTCTCAATATGCAACTGAGAAGACTTTTGAGGATTTGATATTAGCAAAGAGCTCCCCTTGAGATATAGAATGGTTCCGAAAAAACTGGAGCTTTGCTTACGGGTGATAGGTCTTCAGTCTTTTTCAGCCTTGACCAGGAAGTATTCTGGAACTTCTTGACAGATGGATTTGTTGTTGTCCTTTGAAGTGTCCTGGAGTGTTAAAGAAAGAAGACTCTTGATTTTGATTTGGTACTCTTCTTCTTCAGATAGCTGATGATCTTCTGGTTTAGGGCTTCTTTTCTTTTTCAGAGTTTTGTCTTGAGAGCAAGCAGAGAAATACTTGATTAAGACTGATTGTGTTACTGACTGTCTGTCTATCTATGTCTCTCAGTCGCTGTATTTTTGTGTATTTATCTGTCTCTAGGAAAAGAGAGAAAATATCCTTTATATTTCCTGTCAAAAAAGTTCTCTTTTGAAATTTGAATTCCTCTGCATTAATTATTGATGGTCTTGAGAATAAACTGCATTGATTTATTTCCTCAACTGTCCCATGGAAAAATGGAAATCAATAATCCTGATAAAGACCATAATTAATGCTCCGTCTAATGGTAATATGCAGAGAATATTTTAGTATTAATTACACAGGAATTATTACAGTAGGAAAGGGACAAAAGGATGGAAATGACCAAGTCTGGATTCGTCGAACAGAGAACAGAAATGATCGAGATGAGTCCACAGTTCATCGAGCTGAAGAGTTGTGTTCGTCGACCAGATGGCTTTTGTTCGTCGAGCTTAGTTCAAAAATCGTCGAGCTAAGAACATATAACTGCATTTTCTAGAGCCTTGCCTTTTTTGCACATCAAGTTCGTCGAGCTGAGAATTTGTCGAGCTAAGTCCAGTGAAGTGCTTTTGGAATTAGATATTTCTGGAATGAAATGCTGAAGTAGAGTATCCATAAATCGTCGACCTGAGAACTTGGTTCGCCGAACTGAGAACTTGTTTCGTTGGATGTGTCGACATAAGTCCTGTGTTTCGACACAATTTCTTCTTGTCTCGACATAGTTGTTGTGTTGACAAAAATCTGGAGTGTTGAAACCGGAAACCGGTCTCTGTGGAGTTCGAGGTCCCAAAAGAGGGGTGACCGCGCACCTACTACACTCGAGTGAACAATCGAGACTCTAGACTAGGAACGTGAGGGACAGGCCCAAGGTCTCAGCGTGGAGGTCCCACCACACACCCGGAAGACTAACGAGCTCTTCCTCTCCTAAGCCAAATGCTGAGCTGATTGGGCACCTTTGGAAGGCTCTCTTGGCCGACCAGAACCTCTAGGGAGGCTCTCAAAATTCACTCCCTCTTAACCAAGGATGACACCTCAGGTTTGTGCAAAACGCCCTTTAACTGTCCTCCTAGTAGCATAACCTCTCCTAGCAGTTCTATTTACGCAGCCCCTTTTGGACCGCCGCCAACTTAACACAAGCCTTCAAGGGCTGGCAAAAACATCGCGGGCATCTCAAATTACAGGAACGTACGTTCCATACCTCGGCACGCAGGCCGGCAACATAAACAAAAAAGGCCTTCTAGGGCCGACACAAACTTGGGCTTAAGCCCGTTGCTTTCCGCTACATAAAGAATGCACAACTTCCTCGGAGTCTTCTCCGGGAACCCCAGAACATCGCCAATCCGGCTCATACGTCCGGATGGGCTTCACACAGCATGCCTAAACCCGTACTCACGCTTCCGGGCACTAAATGAAATAAACTGCGGGGACGTACACGTCAAACCGTCGGAGAGCACCCTTCCTCCACCCATTGGTGAAGAGGGGCCTCCATGCAAATATGTAAATTTAGGGCTTCACATGCCCGAGGGAGAAATTTCGTTACCCTTGGCGCGGATATTGGCGGAGTCGCGGCCGCGTATCTTGCACGAGGCTCGATGCCCGGTGAAGGGCTCCTAGCTGATTTTTCTGATGGCGGTGCCGGCCCTAACCCTCATCACAATCTTCTCGTGGCCGAACGTTGCTGGAGAAACCCGATCCCTATTTCCTTGGCCGAGCCCTTGCTGGAGGAGATGGAAAACTACATCCTCTTGCTCTGTTTTTCTGGTGGTGGCCGAGCCCTCGCAGGGAGGAGAACAATGACTCCCGGTCTTCATTTTCCTGGCCGAGCCTAGCCGTATATGGACGATCAATGCCTTGCTCCACGCGGCCGTGGTGGTGGTCGGGCTCCATTCCCGGCCGAGCCCTGCTCCAGGCCGTGCCCTAGCTCCAGGCCGTGCCTAGGCATCAGGCGGTCGTGCCTTGCCCCAGGCGGCCGGCTTTTTCTCCAGGCGGCCGAGCCCCACCTGCAGGCGGCCAGTTCTTCTTCCTTTGCTGCTTCACCGAGAGAGAGGGAGAAATCGAGGAGATCGGGGAGAGGGAAAACCTGCGGCTGGCTCCTTTTTGCTTTTCCTTGCCCGATGCCCTACCCCCCACTTAAATCCCTCTTTTTTCATCTATCTCTAAACGTATATATATATAAACCTATATATATATCATAAATATATATATAATAAATATATATTATAAATAAAAATATATATACATAGTAAATATATATATATTTTTATAACGCAAAACTTAAAAACTCCACACGCGCGTACGAGAGCCCGCACATCCTCGAACAGGGCTGCACCAAATCGTCGCTCGCAGTACGTCCCGAGCCCGCTCCCTGGAGAGGATCCCACTCGGCCGGGTACGGGGTTGTACACAATCCCCGCTCTTTTCGATGTTGTCCAAGCTCGAAAAGAAATGTCCAACCCCAAGTACTCGGCGAGTGGGTTCCGACTCAAAAAAAGTTTGAGAGAATTCCCCACTTGGAGATAAAGAGAGCTCCAGGCCAGGGCTTAAATAAGAATCAACTCACTATCATGAACATGCGATAAAAATCAATCTATTTAAAAATCCAACCAAATTATCAATTGATGGGGAAGTCAATGGCAGTACATGTTTTGAGATGCATATTTCAGATGGGCATACCTCTTATAAATACAATGATTTTGCTACCTCTCAAGCATTTTATGTATCAGCAAGGTCAACATTAAAAGAAATAAGATTGGTAATGTTATTTTTCATGTCGCGAAAGAGGATGATGTTTTTGATCTGGCAGACTTTGCAAATAATTTAACTATTTTCATAAGGCATGAAACAAGTGATGTATTAAGATCAGTCTACTCAGTTCATCAAAAAGAAACTATTGATCTAAACTATGGTTTAAACTATGATTCTTCTCCTTTTGAAGAAGCATTGCACACTTTCTTGCTTTTCTATGAGATAAAACCCTTTCCAAGACCTTTTCCAAGTCCAAGTCCTTTCCCCCCAGGTGTGCCTACCGCCCTGCCCAGCTAATGAGAGCCTGAGCAGCGAGTCTACCCGGGGCTGAGCAGCACTCGGGGTCCCTTATCCCCACAGGCGAGCCTACGGACCTGCCAGCTGGATGGGAGCCTGCGCAGCGGGTCTACCTGGGGCCGAGCCAGGCTCGGGGTAGTGCAAAAGTCTCCAAACAACCTCCAACCACCGAGTGAGCCTACAGCCCAGCCAGCTTGATGAGAGCCTGGTCAGCGGGTCTTCTCGGGGTCTCCTCTCCAAACAACCTCCAACCACCGAGTGAGCCTACAGCCCTGCCAGCTTGATGGGATCCTGGTCAGCGGGTCTGCTCGGGGTCTCCTCTCCAAAACACCTCCAACCAACGAGTGAGCCTACAGCCCTGCCAGCTAAATGGGAGCCTGGTCAGCGGGTCTGCTCGGGGTCTCCTCTCCAAAACACCTCCAACCACCGAGTGAGCCTACAGCCCTGCCAGCTAGATGGGAGCCTGGTCAGCGGGTCTGCTCGGGGTCTCCTCTCCAAAACATCTCCAACCACCGAGTGAGCCTACAGCCCTGCCAGCTAGATGGGAGCCTGGTCAGCGGGTCTGCTCGGGGTCTCCTCTCCAAAACACCTCCAACCACCGAGTGAGCCTACAGCCCTGCCAGCTAGATGGGATCCTGGTCAGCGGGACTGCTCGGGGTCTCCTCTCCAAAACACCTCCAACCACCGAGTGAGCCTACAGCCCTGCCAGCTAGATGGGAGCCTGGTCAGCGGGTCTGCTCGGGGTCTCCTCTCCAAAACACCTCCAACCACCGAGTGAGCCTACAGCCCTGCCAGCTAGATGGGAGCCTGGTCAGCGGGTCTGCTCGGGGTCTCCTCTCCAAAACACCTCCAACCACCAAGTGAGCCTACAGCCCTGCCAGCTAGATGGGAGCCTGGTCAGCGGGTCTGCTCGGGGTCTCCTCTCCAAAACACCTCCAACCACCGAGTGAGCCTACAACCCTGCCAGCTAGATGGGAGCCTGGTCAGCGGGTCGGCTCGGGATCTCCTCTCCAAAACACCTATAAAGCAAACGTAAAGATAAACAAATAACTCAAAAGAACCGATAACCCGGTCAATCAAGACAGAGTCCGACACGAGGCGCCCCTACCCGCTACGTCCACCCTCCTGAAAATCAGGGTCGATCATATAATATCCTCCGGTTTCAACACGAGTCACTCGTTAACAATCCATAAAATCTTTGGACACAATAGGGTCCATCCATATTTAGGAGAATGCCCTTCAGGAGAATGTTCGTAATGGATATCTTGTGATTTCATTTGTGAAATACAACATATGCTCTGCCAAAAAAATCTTAAATACACATACATATGGTTTAAGGCTACCCCCTAAAAATAATAATCTCACACCCTACCTACTTGAAATGCTACTACTAACGTTGAGGACCAAATCTGGCACTAGATAGCTCAAAAGAATTGTATAAAATCCTGTGCAACCTCAATCATGAAAGACACCATTATTATCAAAACTCCTGTAAGATGCCCACAATGCATGCAAAACTATAAACAACAGAAACTAAACACCTCTAGTGATGCCCATCCTGAGGCAAATCATTCTGGATCTCAATAAAGTCATATACACCAAAACTATTGCACAGAAAAACATATCAAATAGCAAATTTCAATGCTTTCTTTGCCAAAACTATTACACAAAATAGATCAACCTGCAAATGCCAATTCTCTTTCTTGATACCTTACCTTCTGGTTAATCGGTTCAGAAAAATGCAAGGAATTAAAGCAGATCAAAAGTCCTTGTTGAAGAAAGAGCATCAAAATTCACTACGGCCCGCCATACTTAACTCCAACACCCAGAGGAATCAAAGTAAAATGGGAAACACTATTGAAGGTCAAAATCGGCGTGCTTTCCTAAAGGAGACATAACATAGAACAATATTCACACTTACATCAGAGAGTACGACCACTACCGGTAGAAGTACTTTTCAGCGTTGAAGGTATACTCGAAGGACATTAACAAATTTTGAGATAGAAATATCAACATCAAATGGAACTTCATAGTGCAAGGGAACTTGGAAGTAAGAGGTATCTAAATTAACTGAATCCAAATTAGCAGAAAAATACTTGCCTCTAAACTTTCAGCAATTAAATAGCCCAATGCAGCTCCAATGATCTGCATCACTTCAGGTATGCCAGAATGATCCCTCGCCATGGTAGAATAGTTTCTTCTCAAAAAAGGTAAGATTCGTGCTCATAAATTCAAATTTGAGATCAAACTACAAATCAAATATGCAAGTAAAAAAGAATTAAATGCATAAAGACCTAAACAAATGGATAATAAGCCACAACTAGCTTTGATTGATAAAAAATATTTCTTGCTCGTCTGCCGGTTTGATCAGAAGTCCACAAGTGTCATCTTAACCTAAATGGTAAGGATCAAGGAGTTCAGCAGTACAGATCAATAACAAGATGCTTCAGGGTATTTGCTTATACTGGCGATTAACAACTTGAAACATGTTCTAGTGCTCTCAATCCAGGATCACGTCGACAATGCACTACATGATCAAAAAAGTAGCACCTTCTTGTCAACATGGCTTCACGGATCTCTCTTCATCCATATTTTCTTCCGTTAAATACGGCTCAATTATTATCGACAAACTTGAATATTTGCACCAAAATTCTTCATGCAGTGCTGAATCAAAGAGGTCACGAAAATACAGCCCATGAGCAACAAACTAAATTCCAACTCCAGCAAATGCAAAAAAGGAAAAAATAGAAATGCTAATGGAGTATAGTCATCGCAACTAATATTCCAGCTTCGGTCATAGCTGATCTCAGCAAAATCTATTAGCAAAAATGAATCCAGTAATATAGTCCACAACATTCATGTCATCAAGAATGCGATCCAAAGCTAGTAGCTTGAGCCATTTAAATAGTTGGTGATAAAAATCTACCACAATCAATTTGAGCAGCTTCTCTATATCAATTTGACACAGATCCATGTGCAACCAGCTATAAAGGATAGCCAGGGAAGAGAATTTGATATGGAATCAAATACATTGTGTGATATCATTTGCTATTCTTGTTAGCGAGAACTGATCCACACCACTTTGCCTGCTCGTTCCAAGAAACATTAGGAGCGCATCTACTACAAGCTTCCCTAAAGCACGTTTTGATCTCCAGGATAGAACATCTTATGTGATCTACATGTATCTTTCTTGTTTTACTATTCTAAATCATAATTCAAAATCCCAGTTCTCATATCTTATCCCCTTTGGTATTTTTTTGATAGAATAAAATCTTATAACATCATTGATGTATTGGGCTCTCATGTCTATACTTGCAATTAGAGATTTATAAATAATCAACCAACCTCAAGTAGGATTTCAACTAAGAGAAATACGGTAAATAATCTTCGCTTGGTTCATTATACACATCACTTTACCTGTACTGTGTTACGTGGTAATACGGTAAGTATTCTTCGCTTCATTTTCATAAATATGCTTGTCATGGGAGGGTAAACGATTGAGCCTTTATTTATTAGTTACCTGCTAATTTTTCCTGTATAAATCTAAAAACCGAAATTATGCTTCTATTTCACTTATAGCAAACATCTCTTTGCTTAACCATGACAAATGTTCAGGGGAGTTATGAGCAAGTGTGGTAATGATTGGTAGTGGTATTGGTGGGTTATGCTATGCTGGACTTTTAGCTAAATACAGTCAGGATGCTATTGCGCCGGAAAGTCATGATGTATCTGTTGGTGCTGCTCATTCATCTAAATTAAGGGCTACAAGTTTAATCCTGGTCCATCTTCGCTCTCCGGATTTCGTTCTACAGTTTCGCAAGCAAACCCCCTAGCACAGATGAATTAGTTATGGTCTGTGGCTGCAGTGGTACTCTTTGGTTTTACTGTTCTTTTTACTCCCACCTCTCTTATTATAAGACACACATTTGAGAATAATTGTTAATATACGTTTTCTGAAACTTAGATGACTCGCATAAGTCTGAACCCAGTATGCTAGTACTAACACTTCAACATTTCGACTGTGCACTTTCCAACCTTAAAATTTTAGCTAGTGGGAAATTATTTTAAGAGCTACTTCTCAACTGTGAAAGTTTATACTTTGTCATTTGAGAAACATTCGAGATGAAAAGTCAAGATGGTTAGGAGCGACAAAAGAGGAGTGGGAGGGGACTTCTTTCATCACATGACCTTGGTCGTCACTTGGTTCCTCTTCTATATCCATGACGTTCGACTGAGTTTTTCTGTGCTGGTCACTCTCCACGCTCACCGCACCATAAATGTTGAAACCGAAAACCGGTCTCTGTGGAGTTCGAGGTCCCAAAAGAGGGGTGACCGCGCACCTACTACACTCGAGTGAACAATCGAGACTCTAGACTAGGAACGTGAGGGACAAGCCCAAGGTCTCAGCGTGGAGGTCCCACCACACACCCGGAAGACTAACGAGCTCTTCCCCTCCTAAGCCAAATGTTGAGCTGATTGGGCACCTTTGGAAGGCTCTCTTGGCCGACCAGAACCTCTAGGGAGGCTCTCAAAATTCACTCCCTCTTAACCAAGGATGACACCTCGGGTTTGTGCAAAACGCCCTTTAACTGTCCTCCTAGTAGCATAACCTCGCCTAGCAGTTCTATTTCCGCAGCCCCTTTTGGACCGCCGCCAACTTAACACAAGCCTTCAAGGGCTGACAAAAACATCGCGGGCATCTCAAATTACAGGAACGCACGTTCCATACCTCGGCACACAGGCCGGCAACATAAACAAAAAAGGCCTTCTAGGGCCGACACAAACTTGGGCTTAAGCCCGTTGCTTTCCGCTACATAAAGAATGCACAACTTCCTCGGAGTCTTCTTCGGGAACCCCAGAACATCGCCAATCCGGCTCATACATCCGGATGGGCTTCACACAGCATCCCTAAACCCGTACTCACGCTTCCGGGCACTAAATGAAATAAACTGCGGGGACGTACACGTCAACCCGTCGTAGAGCACCCTTCCTCCACCCATTGGTGAAGAGGGGCCTCCATGCAAATATGTAAATTTAGGGCTTCACATGCCCGAGGGAGAAATTTCGTTACCCTTGGCGCGGATATTGGCGGAGTCGCGGCCGCGTATCTTGCACGAGGCTCGATGCCCGGTGAAGGGCTCCTAGCTGATTTTTCTGATGGCGGTGCCGGCCCTAACCCTCATCACAATCTTCTCGTGGCCGAACGTTGCAGGAGAAACCCGGTCCCTATGTCCTTGGCCGAGCCCTTGCTGGAGGAGATGGAAAAATACATCCGCTTACTCCGTTTTTCTGGTGGTGGTCGAGCCCTCGCAGGGAGGAGAACAATGACTCCCGATCTTCATTTTCCTGGCCGAGCCTAGCCGTATATGGACGATCAATGCCTTGCTCCACGCGGCCGTGGTGGTGGTCGGGCTCCCTTCCCGGCCGAGCCCTGCTCCAGGCCGTGCCCTAGCTCCAGGTCGTGCCCTAGCTCCAGGTCGTGCCCTGGCATCAGGCGGTCGTGCCTTGCCCCAGGCGGCCGGCTTTTTCTCCAGGCGGCCGAGCCCCACCTGCAGGCGGCCGGTTCTTCTTCCCTTGCTGTTTCACCGAGAGAGAGGGAGAAATCGAGGAGATCGGGGAGAGGGAAAACCTGCGGCTGGCTCCTTTTTGCTTTTCCTTGCCCGATGCCCTACCCCCCACTTAAATCCCTCTTTTCTCATCTATCTCTAAACGTATATATATATATATAAACCTATATATATATCATAAATATATATATAAACATATATATATAATAAATATATATTATAAATAAAAATATATATACATAGTAAATATATATATATTTTTATAACTCAAAACTTAAAAACTCCACACGCGCGTACGAGAGCCCGCACGTCCTCGAACAGGGCTGCACCAAATCGTCGCTCGCAGTACGTCCCGAGCCCTCTCCCTGGAGAGGATCCCACTCGGCCGGGTACGGGGTTGTACATGGAGTGTGTCGACACAGTTGATGTCGATAGATGTTTTGTGTATCGACACAAGTCCTGTGTGTCGACATAATCTTGCTTCTGGTGTCGATACAGTTGGTGTTGACAGATGTTCTGTGTGTCGACACAAGTCCTGGGTGTCGACACAATTTGAATTCTGGTGTCGACACAGTTGGTGTCGACATATCTTCTATATGTCGAAATAAGTCTTGGGTGTAGATACAATCTGGCTTCTGGTGTCGACACAGTTGATGTCGACATATATTCTGTGTGTCAACACAAGTCCTGGGTGTCGACACAATCTGGGTTCTGGTGTCGACACAGCCTTTCCCAAGTGTTGACACAATTGCTTGAGTCTCTGGCAGTCTGTTGAAGGCTGATCCATGTGATGTTGACTCTAAGAACTTAGCCTAGACTCTAGGACACAACCATGACCCTAGCTATATATGATGGGTCATATGATCCTAACTTAGTGAACCTAGCCCAAATTCAACTAGGGATCCAACAATCTCCGCCTATTTGGGTAAGGTCACTAATTACATACTCATAATAAAAATTAAAAAATTACAAAGCATGAAAACATATATCTGGTAGGAAAAATAAACACACATGCAGTAGATATATATATACACAGTAAGCTTTGCATCAAGAAAGTAATAAGTAGTTTCATAACAACATAAGCTTATCAGTTCAGGTTTCACTTTCTCTTCTTCTTCTCCTTGTGCTTATCCTCTTTAACTCTTTCACTAGGCTTAGTAAATATAATTTCCCTGTTGGGATCAGCAGCTTGCACCTTTGTTATTGTCATATCAGCAGCCCCTATGATATTTAAAGATGTAGCCCTTGGGACCACTGCTTCAGGATGTAGTTTCATGTAGTCATCAACATTGAAAAATTTATTAACTTTTTCAAACCTGTTCAACTCTTCCTTCCTGTATTTTGACATGGTAGTATACTCTGATGGATCCATTCCTTCATCTTTGGCTTTGTTGATCATAGAAAGGCCAACCACTTCTTGGAACCTGGCCGTCCTAGCTGTTGTTGTTGTTGTTTCAGGATCTTCATATGGTATAGGTGGGGAAGCAGGTCTATTGTAGCTTTCAGCTTTGTGATGTTCTGGGAATTGTTGATGTAGCTATTGTTGAAACTACTGCTGTTGATACTGCTATTGTTGATATTGCTATTGTTGTTTGCTAGATGAATGTTGTCTTTGCTGGCTGCTTCCTGAAAATGAGGACCGACCCAGATGCCTTTGATAAGTTTGAAACTGAGAAGGCCTTTGAGAAGTTGTGCCTAAAGCACCAGCAGCTGGAGGAGGAGGTGGAAGAGGATCCTTCCTGAATCTTTGTGTAGGAGGAGGTGAATATTTTCTGCTTCTGTTTCTTTCTTTCTGTTCATTTTTAGATTGCCACATCCAAGTAGGCATACCCTTATAAGGAGTTATTTTATGAAGGATATAGTAACGGGTGTCATTTGTTGGATTGGGCTTTGGAACAGGAGGAGGAGGTGCTTTCCTTTTCTTAGATACTTTCTTCTTCTTTGGATCCTCATCTGAATCCTCATCCTCATCATCATCATCATAATCAAACTCTTGAGGATTATCATATAGATCATTCAAAACTTTCAGGGCCTTAGTAGAAATAATAGGCTTCTCAGTCTGAGATGGAGCTGGAGGAGAAACTACAATTGTATCTGGAGCTGGAGAGCTGTCTATGATAGTGCTTTCAGCAACTACCTTATTCTCTTCTTCAATATCAGCCAAGATCAAAGCATCAAGATCTGGCATAGGAGAGTCATCCATTACAAAGCTTGGTGTAGAAAAGGTTTTTGGAGGGGATGGAATGACGTAAGCTCTGGAGCAGCAAAACAATCTTTGAGTTGCTTGGCAACTGTAGGACTTATAGGAGAAGAATAGGGAACAATAGCCAAAGATGGCTTAGTATAGTCTGCCGGAAGACAGCTCAAATAAGTTGTATCAAAAATTCTCAAAAGAGTTTCCAAATCTACTGTGGGATTAATAATAAAATCACCAGCAGTGTTTATTTCTTCTATTACTGACTCATCTATGTCCATGTCAGTTTCAATAAAATGAATAAAATCAATTAAATCTAACTCAGCATCTCCATCTGCTGGTACTTCTACTGGAACTACTTCTGCTGCTACTGTTGTGCCTGTTGCTGAATCTGCTACAGGTTCTGCTGCAGCCTCTTCATCAAGCATCTCCCCCTGCCTTGTTTCAATGTGAACTGGAGTCAGGCCCCTTACTAAAGGTGGGGCAGCAGTGAGGGCAGAAATCTGGGCAGAGAGGGAAGATATAGAAGTAGCAAGAGGTGTAATGGCCTCTGTTATTATTGTTTTGAGGAGGGGTGTGATGAGGGCAATGATAGAAGAAATTGTGGAGGGGTCCAATGGTGGAGTTGCAGAAGGTGTTCCAGAAGTTGGTTGTGTGGAGATATATGGAGGGATGGTAATAGTTGGTGGGGTTGGAGGAGGAGCATCTTACATTTGCTCATCTTGTGGGGAAGGAGAAATGAGGGGGGATAGCAAGTTTAAATATGGTATGGAGGACAAATGTGATGGAAGAGGAGATGAAGGTGGTGTTGCAGAAAGGGAGGGTTGACGATATTCCTAAATAGGGGAAGCGGGGATTGTAGTAAGATCTATGGGTGGAGAAGGGGCAGATGATGTCGCTGGAGTAGTAACATGAACAGATTGTTGGGATTGTTGTTGAATAGAGGGAAGTGTGGAAGAGGGTTGTTGGGTTTGGAGTGCTGGAAGAGGTGGGGATGAGGGAGTGATCTCTTCAGAAGGGTGGGGAGTGGCTGTATCATCCCTTGTACTTTCAGAAGCTTTGGTGGCAGAGGATGAAGCATTAGAGGGTTTTGTGATTGTCCTCTCCCACTTGCCAAACAAGGCACAAGTGAGCCTTTTGCTAGCATTGATGAGTATGGTCGGGGAGACCAGTGATTTAGCAGCTTTTCCTTCAAAAAGATCCCCAGGATCCTTCCAAAACAAACTTCCTTTTTGTTATTCCTTTTCTTGATCAGATCAAAGATGATCTGAGCCCAGTCCACTTGTTTTTTGTTGACTACAGCACACATAACAAGAAATTGATGTCTGGTTATATAATCGTGCGCATGCAAGAAACTTATATTCTGCAGACAAATGTTTCTTCAGCAATTTATTAGGTTTTTGTCCAGAGTAACCCCATCATACTCAGCATTTGATCATATTCTTCAGAATCAATGTCCAGTTCTTCTTCACCATTATTCAATCCAAAAATTTCAGTTAAAGTAGCGGGGGTGAGGGAATTTGAATTACCCGCTATCGTTCCTGTCAAAGTGTTGTCATCTGTTGTCGAGGAAGTATATACCCATTCTCTGATTTCAGTTCCAGATATTTTGATACTTGTTGAAAGCAGAGTTTTTAGTTGTTGGTCTTCAAGAAGTTGTAGTATTTCCAGGAAGATGGGGTCGGAATGTTGAAAATAATCGAAATCTACATCGAATCCGGTATCAAACTTCATTACCGCCAAAGTTCCTGCTGGAATCGCCATTAGGGTACCTGCAAGAGAAACACGACGATCAAGTGCAAAGGAACAGAAAGCGCGTGACGGAGGTCGAAGAAAACCTAGATATAGGGTTTTCCAGAATATGAATAGACAAACTCCATTCCATGAAACTTAAAAGATTCTTCGATCTGAGGTCGACGAAATTGTTTAGAGTTAAACAATTCGTCGAGCTCAGTCTGAAGATTTGAAGACATTTTGTCGAGCTCCGTTCGACGAAAGTTTTCTGAAGTGGATTTGTCGAGCTCCATTTGACGAAAATAACTTCACTCACAGAGAGTACGTCGATCTCCGTTCGACGAATATCTCAAGAATGTTTCCCAGATCGTCGAACGTCGTTCGATGAATTGTGAAAAATTCATCGAGTACAGACAGAAACTAAACTAAGTCTTCTCCATTGATCATTCCAAGCTGATTTATAAAGAATAAGTGATTTCTCTCATCCAGATGTTTGGTGAATATATCAGCTCTTTGTAAATCAGTGTAGATATAGACAAGATTAACTTTATTTTTGTCTACACACTCTCTAATGAAATGATGCCTAATGTCTATATGCTTGGTCCTACTGTGATGAACTGGATTTTGTGTTATGTCTATAGCACTTGTGTTATCACAAAATAGAGTTGAATTATTTAAGTTGAGACCATAGTCCAGTAATTGATTCTGAATCCACAACATTTGTGAATAGTAACTGCCAGCTGCTATGTATTCTGCTTCAACAGTTGGAGTGGACACAGATGATTGTTTCTTACCGAACTAAGACACTAATCTCATACCTAGGAACTGGCAGGTTCCTGAAGTACTTTTTCTGTCAACCCTGTATCCAGTAAAATTAGCATCTGAAAATCCAATTAAATCAAATTCTGACTCAGTAGGATACCATAGGCCTAGACTGGGACAACTCTTTATATATCTTAAAATTCTTTTTAAGAAAATTGGATGAGATTCTTTAGGGTTAACCTGGAACCTAGCACAAAGGCATGTGGCAAACATAATATCAGGTTTGCTTGCTGTAAGGTATAGTAGGGACCCAACAATGCCCCTATATAATTTCTGATCCACAGGTTTCCCATGTGCATCAAATTCTATTACAGCATTTGTAGCCATGGGTGTTTTCTTTGCTAAGGCATCAGCCATCCCAAACTTCTTTATAAGCTCTTTAGCATATTTAGCTTGGGAGATTAAGATGCCATCAGGGAGCTGCTTTACTTGGAGACTAAGGAAATAGGAGAGCTCACCCATGCTCCTCATTTTAAATTTTGAATGCATGAGGTCAGAGAACCTCTTGCACAATTTGGAATCAGTAGACCCAAATATGATGTCATCCACATATATTTGTACTAACAATGTTTGGTCCTTATGTTGTCTAGTGAAAAGTGTCTTATCTACTATGCCTCTAATAAACTTATGCTCTATCAAAAAGCTAGCTAAGGTCTTATACCAAGCTCTTGGAGCTTGCTTTAGGCCAAAGAGGGCTTTATGTAATTTAAAAACATGATAAGGGTAAGTTGGAGAAATAAAATCTGGAGGTTGCTCAACATAAAACTCTTCTTTCAGTACTCCATTTAAAAATGCACTCTTCATATCCATCTGATACATCTTGAATTTCTTGAAGGCAGCATAGGCCAGGAAGATTCTGATGGCCTCTAACCTTACAACTGGTGCAAAGGTCTGATCATAATCTATGCCTTCTTCTTATCTGTATCCTTGATCAACAAGCCTAGTCTTGTTCCTCATAATTATACCTTAGGCATCCAATTTATTTCTGTATACCCATTTTGTTCCAATGACTGGGTAGTCATGGGGTCTTGGAATCAAATCCCAAACTCTACATCTTTAAAATTGGTTAAGTTCCTCTTACATAGCAATGATCCAGTGGGGATCCTGCTCAGCATCTTTTATGGACTGAGGTTCAACCTGAGAGAGAAAACAGGCATGCATCAAGTCTTAGTTGAATTGATTCCTTGTCTGTACACCAACTGATATGTCTCCAATCACTTAAGATCTAGGGTGATCCCTTAGTGTGACAAGATCATTTGGTGGAGTTGGTCAGCAACAGCATTTTGAATTAATTCCTCTTGTGGAATTATGTTTGTTGTTGGATGAGGTTCAGTCACTTCAGTTCCTTCTTCTTCACTTTCTTCTTCATCTTATGGAGAAGGATGTGTTGGAGCCTCTTGGGTGAGGTTAAGTCCATCCAAATTCTCACACAAGTGAGGAACTTGTAAATTGTTACTGGTAGAAATCTCTTTCTCCTTATAATACATGTTAGTTTCATCAAAGGTAACATGAATAGACTCTTCAATTTTCATGGTGAATTTGTTAAAAATCCTATAAGCTTTGCTTACTTGGGAATATCCTAGAAAAATTCCCTCTTCATCCTTAGCTTCAAACTTTCTAATGTATTTCTTGTTGTTATTACGAATATAGTATACATAACTAAATACTTTAAAATAGGTGATTTTAGGTTTCTTCCCTTTAAGTAATTCATAGGGAGTCCTATTTTTAGGTTATGTATCAAGATTCTGTTCAGGACATAATTTGATGTGCTTACAGCCTCTGCCCAAAAGGATTGGGACATGTAAGCATCTGCAATTAATGTGCCTGCAGCTTCAATTAGTGTCCTATTTTTCCTTTCAGCTACCCCATTTTGTTGGGGAGTTCTAGGGGTAGTGTATAATACCTTCCTTCCCACAGAACCCATGCATAAGAAGAGTCTCAAACTCTATACCATGATCACTTCTAATCAATGCAACATGAGTAGAGTACTCAATCGGTATGGTCCTGAGAAACTCTGTAAGAACTTTAAAGGTATCTGACTTAGATCTCAAAAAGAACACCCAAATGAACCTTGAGAAGTCATCTACAATCACTAAAGTGTAGGATTTCCCTCCTAGACTTTGCACTACAATGGGTCCAAAGAGATCCATATGTAGCAAGTATAAAATCCTAGGTGAATCACTTTTATTTACTGATTTAAAGTTAGTTTTAGTTTGCCTGCCTAGTTGACAAGCCCTGCAGAGACCTTCCTTCTTCTAGTGGCCAGAAGGTAAGCCTCTCACATCACTATCCTTAGATAACCTAGCAATGTTTTCATGTTAACATGACCTATCCTTTTATGCCATAATTCATTCTGAGTACTAGCTATGTTGAGTAGGCAGATATCTGAATTTGCAGAATAGAAAATAACTAAGTAGATGTTACCTTGTCTATTTCCAATTAAAACAATTTGTTTTTCTGTATTAGAGATAGTGCAGGAGGTAGAGTTAAAGTGTACCTGATAACCTTCATCTCATAATTGACTTATAGAGATGAGGTTATGTTTGAGTCCTCTGACATATGTCACTTTCTTGAAGGTGACAACTCCAATTTTCACTTCTCCATATCCTTCTGACTGGCCACATTTTGAATCACCAAAAATTACCTTTGGCCCTAGGTTGGACTTATAGTTGATTAGGTTATCCTTGCTACCAACCATGTGTTTGGAGAATCCACTGCCCAGGTACTAGGTTTTATTTATTATTGGACAGCCCTTTTCCTATAGTAAAAGCAGTTAGTTGTTCTTGACCAAGGTTACCTTGGGTCCTTTATATTGCTGGTAAGAAAAGCTAGATATTACAGAAAACTCTGGTTGAGATTTATATCCTAGTGGATGATATCTTCTAGGTGGTATGATCCAATCAGCTAATGGATTAAATGGTTTCCTAGATTTATTGAAGTTGTTGTTATAGTTATAATTTTTATTAAGTCTTTCTGGGTTCGATGAATTATTGTGAGTTCATCGACTAGAGTTCGACGAATTGGGATGAGATCGTCGTTCTCTGCCCAGAGAATGAACATGTTCATTTTCTGTGCCCCACATTCATCGACCTCTCCTCGACGAACCATACAGAGTTCGTCGATCGCAGTTAGACGAATGATTATAGCTAAGGTTTCTGTTCAGCGTTCGTCGAGTTGGGTTCGATGAACTGGCCACATTTTGTCGACGAAATCTCCTGAACTTTGTTTTTACTAGTGGTTTTCTGATTTTTATTATTTTTACCTATTGATTTTGTAACATCTTCCAAGGTTTGTTTATTGTTCATTATTTCTTTCCCTTTAGCTGGAACAAATTTGATAGTGGTTGTCAGAATGTTCTTCTTGAGAATGGGGGGCAAATTTGATGAAGCACCCAGGCCCAGCTTGTCATTTAATCTGGCATTAACTGTTCTTGTAATGTCAATCAGCTTGAGTCTTCTACCACTAAGAGATTCCTCAAGTTGTTTAGCCTCACATAGCTTAGTCTTTTATATTATAATTTGTTCATTAGCTAAGATTAATTCATCCTTTAACCTATTATTTTAAGAGTTAACATTCTCTAGGTTTCATAGTTTTTCTCTAAGAGTCTTAATTTCCTTTTCTGAGTTAATTAGGTCTATGCACATGGTTTCGAATTCAGATTTAAATGATTCAGAGTTATAATCAAAAGAAGATAATACCTTATCAGCTTCAGAATCTGAAACTGCTTCATTGTCAGAATCTTCTTCTTCTGAATGGCTCCTGGAGGCATTAATGGCCATTAGACAGACTTCTTTGTCCATTGCCTCTTCTTCATCTTCATTGGAGCTGGAAGATGTTGATTCATCCTCAGTTTCACTCCAAGATTCAGCTACAAAACCTTTCTCCTTCTTCTTATATTTGTTGGAGGAAGGCCTGTTGTTGTGCTGTCTTCTTGTGCCCTTCTCTCTTCTCTTCTCCTTCTTCTAATTCTATGGACACTCAGAGATGAAGTGTCCAGTTTTACTGCAACCAAAACACACCACTTCTTTAGTTGGTGTTTTGAAATACCTTGGTTTGTCATCCTGCGTGGATGACTTTCTCCTAAAGTCTTTCCTTGCCATCTTATAGAATCTTTTGGCAAAGAGACTCATTAGCTCTTCATTAGTTGTTGGAGTCTATATCTCCTCAGCAGCCTTGAATGCAATGTTGTGCTCTTTTCTTTCTAGAGGAGGTGTTCTATGCTCAGCTGCCTCTCTAGATTTGATCAGTTGTTCATAGGACTTAAGCTTTCCTAAAAGAGAATCACTGGAAATCTCATTTAGGCTTCTAGCCTTCTTGATGGGCCAGATCCTTGAATCTCATGAGCTTGGGAAGCACATAAGGATCTTATCATTCACCTCTGTGAGGGTGATGTCCTTGTCCAAGGTTTTTTGCTCATTGATTATTAAGCTTAACCTGTTGTACATATCAGCTACTGTCTCAGCTTCCTCCTTCTTGAAATTCTCATATAGGGATATGAGATTGGATCTCCTGTCCTTCCTTTCATCTGCAGATCCAGCCACCATTTGAATTAGAGAATCCCAGATGGCCTTGGCTGATGTGCATTCAGCCACCTTTTGAAAAATGTCATCAGACATTGTTTGGGCCAGAATATTCATGGCCTTGGCATCATCAATTTTAGCCTTCTTTTGGGCTTCAGTCCACTCAGGTGGTGGAACTACATTTGTTCTTGAAGCTGCTGTAGATGTGGAGGCAGTGGCTTGAGGAGGACCTGTCATAATAGAATTAAAAATATCCTCATCAATAGAGTTCATGTACAATTTGATTCTTGCCTTCCAGATGGCAAACCTATTTAGGTTGCAAACTGGAGGTCTGGTGCTTGCATAATCCTTATTTTGTGTCATGCTGTGTGAGTAATCTTAAATAAAAATAAAAGAAGAGATTTGATCTAACACAGGATCTTTGGTTCAAGGGTTTGCTTGTACAACCAAATGAACTGCTCTGATACCAATTGAAAGTGAGATGTTAGATCTGAAATACTCTAGAGGGGGGTGAATAGAGTATTCTTAAATCCTTTACAGCTTTTGCTGTAAATAAAAACTGCAGAATAAAATTAATAAAGCATAAACATAGCAATCCTAAAAAGGCACAAACATAGGAAGAACAAAAAGAAAGGGCAACCAGACAACACAAGAAATTATAGTGGTTCCCCAACCTGGGTACATCCACTCTTCTACCAGCCTGGTAGGAATCCACTCAGATTTTTGATCAGGTGCCTGACACCAATGAGATTTTGATCAGGTGCTCAAAAACCAAACCTCAAGTCTTTTGGCCAGGTGACTTACAACCAAGAATAACTTTTGAAGGGAGTTAAGAACCCTTTATACAGTGGGTGGAATGAGAGATGATACTGTCTTCTCTTTCTCAATATGCAACTGAGAAGACTTTTGAGGATTTGATATTAGCAAAGAGCTCCCCTTGAGATATAGAATGGTTCCGGAAAAACTGGAGCTTTGCTTACGGGTAATAGGTCTTCAGTCTTTTTCAGCCTTGACCAGGAAGTATTCTGGAACTTCTTGACAGATGGATTTGTTGTTGTCCTTTGAAGTGTCCTGGAGTGTTAAAGAAAGAAGACTCTTGATTTGGATTTGGTGCTCTTCTTCTTCAGATAGCTGATGATCTTCTGGTTTAGGGCTTCTTTTCTTTTTCAGAGTTCTGTCTTGAGAGCAAGCAGAGAAATCCTTGATTCAGATTGATTGTGTTATTGACTGTCTATCTATCTGTGTCTCTTAGTTGTTGTATTTCTGTGTATCTATCTGTCTCAAGGAAAAGCGAGAAAATCTCTTTTATATTTCCTGTCAAAAAAATTCTCTTTTAAAATTTGAATTCCTCTGCATTAATTGCTAACGGCCTTGAGAATAAACTGGATTGATTTATTTCCCCAACTGTCCCATGGAAAATGGCAATCAATAATTATGATGAAGACCATAATTAAAGCTCTGTCTAACGGTAATATTCAGATAATATTTTAGCATTAATTACACATGAATTATTGTAGTAGGAAAGGGACAGAAGGATGGAAATGACCAAGTATGGATTCGTCGAACAGAAAATAGAAATCGTCGAGCTGAGTCCACAGTTCGTCGAGCTGAAGAGTTATATTCGTCGACCAGATGGCTTCTATTCGTCGAGCTGAGTTCCAAAATCGTCGAGCTGAGAACAGATAACCGCATTCTCTAGAGCCTTGCCTTTTTTGCACATCAAGTTCGTCGAGCTGAGAATTTTACTTCGTCGAGCTGAGTCCAGTGAAGTGTTTTTGGACTTGGATATTTCTGGAATGAAATGTTGAAGTAGAGTATCCAGAAATCGTCGACCTGAGAACTGGGTTCGTCAAACTGAAAACTTGTTTCGTTGGATGTGTCGATACAAGTCCTATGTGTCGACACAATTTCTTCTTGTCTCGACATAGTTGTTATGTTGACAGAAATCTGGAGTGTGTCGACACAAGTCATGTGTGTCGAAATAGTTGATGTCGACAGATGTTCTGTGTGTCGACATAAGTCTTGTGTGTCGACACAATCTTGCTTCTGGTGTCAACACAGTTGGTGTCGACAGATGTTCTGTGTGTCGACACAAGTCCTGGGTGTCGACATAATTTGAATTCTGGTGTCCACATAGTTGGTGTCGACAGATCTTCTCTGTGTCGACACAAGTCCTGGGTGTCAACATAATCTGTCTTCTGGTGTCGACACAGTTGATGTCGACATATATTCTTTGTGTCGACATAAGTCCTGGGTGTCGACACAATCTAGCTTCTTGTGTCGACACAGCCTTTCCCAGGTGTTGACACAATTGCTTGAGTCTCTAGCAATCTGTTGAAGGCTGGTCCAAGTGATGTTGACTCTAAGGACTTGGCCTATACTCTAGGACACAACCATGACCATGGCTATACATGATGGGTCATATGATCCTAACTTAGTGAACCTGGCCCAAATCCAACTAGTGATCCAACAATGTCATTCTTCATACCTGACCACCAAACAATCTGCTTCAAATCTCTGTACATTTTTGTGGAACCGGGATGATAAGCAACACTGGAGCCATGCGCTTCACTGCATATACTCTCTCGGATGTCCCCAAAAGCGGGAATACAGTATCTATCACGATACTTTAGGGTACCAACATCATCAACTGAAAAGTCAGGTAATTCCCCTTTTTCAGTCCTACTGCGGAGGTATTGTAAATCAAGATCATCTTTATGATGTAGCCTAGTGAGAGTAATCCACGAAGGCTCAATCACCTTTAAGCTACTCTTCAAAGCGCTATTCCCTATAGTTATGTCCATGAGCAAAAACTCTTCAACAAGGGATTGCACCGAGAGGTTAAAGATATGCGCGGGCTTCCGGCTTAACGCATCGGCTACTACATTAGCCTTGCCGGGATGATAAAGGATATCGACTTCGTAGTCCGCAACATACTCTAGCCATCGACGCTGACACAAATTCAATTCCTTCTGAGTGAAGAAATATTTCAAATTTTTATGGTCCGAATAAATTTTACACGACACTCCATATAGAAGATGTCTCCACAACTTCAAGGCATAAATAATGGCAGCAAATTCCAGGTCATGCATAGGGTAATTCTTTTCATGCACCTTCAATTATCTTGATCCATATGCAATCACTTTGTCGTCCTGCATCAACACGCAACCGAGTCCAACTCGCGAGGCATCCACATAAACAACATACTCCACTCCTTCCAATGGTAATTCCAACACTGGAGTAGAACACAATCTCCTCTTGAGCTCTTGAAAAGCTTCCTCACAGGAATCACTCCAAACAAAATATGCGCACTTTTGCATAAGCCTGGTCAACATCGCAGAGAGCACAGAGAATCCTTCCACAAATCTTCTGTAATAACCTGCCAACCCAAAGAAGCTCCTTATCTCCTTAGGCGATGTAGGTCTCTTCCAATCCAAGGCTGCGGCTATCTTTGTAGGATCCACTGAAATACTATCCTTACTTACAATGTGTCTTAGGAATGACACCTGAGACAACCATAACTCACACTTGCTAAGCTTCGCATACAACTTGTGCTCCCTCAAAGTAGACAAGACCAAGTGCAAGTGCAAGGCGTGCTCATCTGGATTTCTGGAATATACCAGGACATCATCAATGAATACCACCACGAACTTATCCAAAAAAATCCTTGAACACCCTGTTCATCATGTCCATAAAAGCTAACGGTACATTCATTAATCCAAATGACATTACCAGAAATTCAAAGTGACCATAGCAAGAACGAAAAGCGATTCGCGGAATGTCTGACTCCCGGATTCTTAACTGATGGTAACCTGAACGGAGGTCAATCTTCGAGAACACGGAGCTACCTCGCAACTGATCGGACAAATCATCGATCCTAGGAAACGGATATTTGTTCTTAATGGTTACCTTGTTTAGCTCTTGATAGTCAATGCATGGCCTCATCTTCCATCCTTTTTTCTTCATGAAGAGCATTGGTGCACCCCAGGGAGATGAACTGTGTCTAATAAAACCGCACTGTAATAACTCATCTAGTTGATTACGCAGCTCCTCTAACTCACGCGGCGTCATGCGGTACGGTGCCTTTGTAATAGGGCGAGTTCCTGGCTCAAGATCTGTGATAAACTCCACCTCTCTCTCAGCAGGAAGTCCAGGAAGACTAATAGGAAAGATATCTGGGAACTCACGCACCACAGAAATGTCCTCAACCCGAGGCTCAACCGGTACAGCTCCCAGAAAAGAAACGGTGACAAGAAAAGAATCACAACCAGACTCTAGAAATTTGCAAGCACGTACCGCAGAAATGATTGGATATTCCTGACGCGACAAACCATACACACTCATGGGCTGGCCATTATCACCTTTAAAATCCAAGCGCTTATGCTTGCACTGAATGACGGCATCATAGTTGGATAGCTAGTCCATGTCCAAAATCACGTCAAAGTCTAGTAGATCTAGCACCTTCATATCCGCAAAGGCTAGAAAACCACCTAGGAAGATGGAGCATTTTTAGATACCCTGACTTGACCTCACCAACTCTCCTGAAGGAATTTTGACATTTATGGAGGTGTCTAAATGGTCGAGAGCCCAGCGATGTCGGTCTACAAAACTCCTCGCCACAAAGGAGTGAGTATCACCTGAATCGAACAAAATGCGCTCTCACTTATTCTTCACCTTAAATTCACCTAAACACATGGCACGCACAACTAAAATGCGGAAACTATAAATCTACAAAATAGATTACTAGCCGAGTCAGAGACTAACCAGAGAACACTTGACTAGAATATTGGGTTTCCTCCTTGGTCAGCACATTCAACTTTCCTTTTCCCTTATCCACAAGAGGTGGGGGCGGTGGTAGAGTCTGCAACAGAATTGCATGCAGCGCAGGCTGGCTCTGCGGGCAATTAGCCTTCATGTACCCTTTCTGGCCGCAGAGAAAACAAGCTCCAGCCTTATTGTGACTACATGCCACATCGTACCCACTCCTCTGACAATAAGTACAGACAGGGCCTCCCTTTGGAGCATCCTGGATCGCGTGTACCTGAGACAGCTTTTGTGCATCCAGGCTCTTAAAGCACTTATCAAAAGGGTGTCCTGGCTTACCACAGAAGCTACATGCTTCCCTTCTATCCTTCTTTGTTGTAGGGCCAGATGCCCTAGAACTTCCTCCATTGTCAGATTTCCTTTTGTCCTTCTTTGCATGCAATCCCCGATTCTTCACATTTTCTATCGCCTCAACCTCTAAGACAGCTTCGACCACTTCTGCAAAGGTCTCAGACTTGTATGTGCTAGCCAACTGCTGGATGTCATACCTCAGACCACCCAGGAAACGCTTTACTCTGCCTTCTTCGGATGCTACCAGATCTAGGGCGAAATGACTGAGCTTGATAAACTCAACCTCATACTCACTAATAATGAGTTGCCTCTACATCAGGTGTAAAAAGTTGTTCATTAGACGGTCTCGCTCGACTGATGGTAAAAACTTCTTCAGTAACATACTCTTGAATGATTCCCACGAGCACCCATCAGAAAGGTTCTCTTTTTCTCTAATCCACCAACTCTTCGCAAGACCCTTGAGCTGATATGCCGCAATCATCGCCTTTTAATCGGGGGAAATGCCAGAGTAGGAAAACATTTCTTCCATCGCAATGATCATGTCATCCAATGCCATGAAGTCTGCTCTACCATCATACGAAGAAGGTCTTGGTCGCTGGAAGGGAGAAATGAAATTCATCTCAGGAGGCAGTGCGACTGGGGGAACTACAGCAGTAGGGGGAGTAGGAACAGTTTGGCCCACTGCAGGGTCCTGCGCTCTAGTCTGCTGTCAGGCGACGACAGCCAATAACAATTGTATCTGAGATTGCATGTCCACTGTGGGATCCCTAGTTTGATTTGGGATAGGTTCACTAACTTAGGATCATGTGACCCACAATATATAGCCAGGGTCTGTAACATCCCACTTTTCAGCATGAAAACATTTGGGTGACACGGCCTGGGACACGGGCGTGTCCCAGGGCATGTCCTACCCTGCGTTTGACGAAAGGTGCTCGATGACTGATAACATTGCGACTTTTCAGCAGGAAAAATATTTGGGTAACACAGCCTGGGACACGGGCGTGTCTCAGGGCGTGTCTCCTTGTGGTCGACGAACTCAGTTCGACAAAGTTGACTGGGGCGTGTCTGCCACCGTGTAAGGAACATGCCAGACGACACGGGCGTGTCAGGAGGGCATGTCCCCTACATTCGACGATCGGCGAAAACTGTGTTCGACGATCGACGAAAATTTGCTCGACGATCGTTGAGTGACCACTGCGTTTGACGATCGACGAAAATCTGCGTTCGACAATCGTCGAGTGACCACTGCGTTCGACGATCGACGAAAATCTGCGTTCGACGATCGTCGATTGACCACTGGGTTCGACGATCGACGAAAATCGGCGTTCGACGATCGTCGAGTGGCAGGTGAATTAAAGGGGCAGAGTCCACTTGGCCTTGGTTCCATCAGCCCAAAACTTGTGCTGGCTGGCCTCCTCAGAGAATTACCAGAGGATTTGAATGCACGGTGCCCACCTGGCATGATGGGTGATACAACCAAAGCTCCAAACCGAGCTGCATTGGTTGTATCTCCCCATATACCGCCCTCACAGCCAGAAATAATGGTTCCATTAGCTTCAGAGGGAAAAGGAGAGTAGAAATCGATAGCTGGAGGGAAGGAAACGATGAAGTAACCATGAATCCGAAAGCTGTCACCGGAGCAAGGTCGGGAATGGCCACCTGCCTCCATCCTCGCCGCCAGCCACCAGCACAGGTCTATTTCGCCGCATCTCTACCCGTACTAGCCTTCTAGATCCTCTATGATTGACATAGGGCTCAATTGAGCATGATACCATGTGAGGCAATGGAGATTTTTCCGAGCCACTACCTTAGTGAAGGTGGAGGAGACAATCGCCGGCGGTGGTGGTGGCTCAGCTGGCCGGAAATAGCCAGCAAAAGAGGCCCAAGAAAAACGAATCCTAGCCGTCTGCTAGAGGTAGAAGATGACCAGATTTCGTTCATTCTGTGTCAAGATTCGTGTAACTTGATATTTAAATTCAATAAAATCAAACTATAGTGTTTGTATTAATTGTCACACATTTACAACCTTTTTACAAGCTATGTTTAGGCATCTTAGAGGCATTTCCAGGTCATGCACCCTGAATGCAAGTTGTAGCTTAATGTCTTAACTTTAATTTGGTACATTAAACATCAAAAATGGTATAGTAGATTGGGTTGTAGGTTAGTTTTCCTAGGACTAGTACTAGGCTAGGGCATAACTTCAAAATGATGCCCAAGTCAAACCAGTCATCTAAATGGCCCAAAATTTTGGGTGCACGCATGTTTAGTCTTGGTTAACCCCTGTACAAAAATGAGAATTTTTTGGGAAATCTCTTTCTATAGTTTTTACTAAAATACCCAAAATGAAATAAATGAAATATTTGGAGTTGTGGGACTCCAAATGGCCCCAAATTTTGGTGCCATCTCCTTAGGGACATTATAAGTGCATGTTTGAATTTCCAGCCAGTTTGGACCAGTGCATGTTGGGTAAACCCACTTGCATTTGTTGGCTTGTTATAGGCTTGGTGTGCATTTAGCCTAAAATGAAATAATGTGTGTTTAGCCAACTTGGAACATTTAAAAATCATGATTTTCATTATGGAGACACATGAGGGTGTAATACACCTCTCATAACAATGGTGGGATTTTTGGCCACAAAAATCTCATTATTTTGAATTTCTGAAAATTTGGCCCTTTTTAGGAAATAAATTTAAAATAGGTTTACCCTTATCATAAAATGTTCAATTTCTGTTGGATGAAGTTTAAGAGCAAAATGACCATTTTACCCTTTAGGAATTTTGTGTATAAATGATGGGTTTATTACTTTGAAAAATCTGAGAAAATTCATATTGCTGAAATTGTATGTTTTATACCTTGTGCAATTATTTCAGAATTTTTGGAGTGCCAAATAATGTACTTAGGCCCCATAATGGCATTTTGGTAAATAACTCAAATTGATCATGGATAGGCCATTTTAACCTAGATATAAATGCAAATCTGGACATAGTATTATTTCATTATTATCAAGGCTCTGTAATTTAATTAGAAGTTTTGAGATAATATTTCATATACTTCATTTGGAAAATGCTAGATTTGTGGATATAGTATTAAATAGGAATTAATTATCAATCTGAATTTAAAAAGCATGAAATTTTGGTAGGCCCTATTAATTGTCATATTATATACCTGGAAGAATCCCTATGCCAGTAGGATTAATATTGACAATACTTCATGTGCAAAATGACTCGGGATTACATTTAAAGAAATTAATTAAATAGTGTAAGTATTTTGGAAAATTATGGAATTCATCTTGTTCATCATATAGGTTCATACCATCCTAGGATAAATAATTTGAGGCATATGGCTAAAGGAATTTGTAGGTCACATTTGTGGGTGGTATCGGGACATGGGTAAGGGTCTAGTGCCGATGTTCGTACTATTAGGCCCACCAGTGGAGGAATTTGAATAACTAGTAAAGTGAGGATCTTAGTGGAGGAATTAACCCTGGTTGGTCTCCTAGAGGATTCCTTAACCATGTGTGGAAGAGTGCAAGTCCCGTGACAGCAATAATAATGTCATCCGACGGAAGACCGTCGCGCTCCTAATAACACCGTAAGTCTTTAGGGTCATTCTAAAGTAATATGAGAGCTGGGGGTGAATTATGGGTAGACATCAACTAAAGTAAATATCCTTGAGAAAGGGAACTTTGGGCGTAATCCCATCGTAGTTCCTAGTGCCCCCGAGAGCCCTTCACCGGGTATACCCTGGGCAGTCCTGGGATTAACCTTAAATCACAAAGTATAATAACCCGTAGACAAGAGTTGTGTAATAGGGTAAGGATTGTGGTTCATTCTCACCCGTATAGGGTTGGAGGGTTTTTGGTTCATTCTCACCCGTGTAGGGTTGGCGGGATTTTGGTTCATTCTCACCCGTGATGGGTTGGAGGGAGACTTGTGATAAATGCTCGCCCGTATAGGGTTTGCGGGATTCAGGACGGGTTGGTCCTGCGAGCTAAAGGCTCGGGATGAAATACTTGCATGTGCATAAATTTAGTGGCGGGGCATGCGGTACTGGTCGTTCGTCACACCGATGGCAGTACGGTGCACCAGGCGGGTGTGAGGGTTAGAGGGGCCAGTGGTTTGTTTTTACACTGCGGTCTGGAGGACGACCCCCGATAACGCACACCCGACCCAACAAGACTGACGGGTTGTCAGCAAAGTACGTACACAGAGACTCTAGAGTGCACCTCGCATGTGTACAGAGGCGTATGAGAGGGGTCTAAGGCTTGGTAGTGTGCATACCAGCCTAGAAGTGGAGACGCACGCTCCGCTGCTGCCGTAGCCACAGCGGTGGTACACGAGAGTGATGCTAGCTCTCAAAAAGTGAGAACTAAAGGTCTGTGATCACGGAGTCATTGTGTGTGAGTTGCACTTGCCTGTGCATAAATTGCATCATAACATTCATTCATATTATGTCATACGCTTCATAGATCCTTATCATATAAATTAGTATGAGCTCTTTTATATGATAAGTTAAATTTCCTGGAAACCTGAACTTATAAATTTGTATGGGCATTTTTATAAGTTAAGGTACTTTTGTGATGGTAGGTAGCTTTACCTTTCAGCTTTACTTTACTTCTCTACTCTTACTTTCTGTTCTTTACTTCCTTTACTAGTACTACACTTTAGTTACTTGTACTATATACTTAGAACTGCTAGAGTAGAATAATAATATCTATTACAACTGCTAGTTAGTTCTTGTCACCTGCTTCCACTTTTGCTACCCCTTGTTGTCCTCTGCTTCGTCCTTCCGCTCGGTGCCTAGGAGCTGCGGGGCGAGGTGCGGAGGAAACGACTTAGTCTTTTTGACTAATGGTCGGTGACCATACTATTTTTGGAGCTCTTGGAGATGGAGCACCAGCACGACGAGGAGGCGGGACTTGAGGAATAGATACCGCTACCGCAGACTGCTACTACTACTGCGCGTCCTCTGGTGGGACGAGATTTGATGTATTAAATTAGCTTCCACTTTGATTTGAGAGAGAGTTGATATGATGTACTAGGCATAAGCCCTTATTACTCTTTCATTTTGTACTCATTGTGGACTATGTTCTGTACTCTTCATTTATATATATGATATGTACTCTGTGACTTGTGGACTATTGGATTTCATATACTGCTATACTTCTATTTCTCATATTGGCCTACAGGTTATATGATCGTATTAGCCGGCAGAATCGGCGTGTTGCGGTGTCGACTAACCCGTGTGTTAGTGACACCATAAGACGGTGGTTCTGGGCATAAGACCTGGGAGCCCTCCTCGGTAAGGGGGAGGGGGTCTTACAAACTGGTATCACTTGAACAAACGATCATCTGGGAAAGAAGTCCACAACACTGGACCACCCCGCTCGAGTATTAGTTTGCGGACAAAGTATGCAGCGGAAGCAGTGGTGTGCCCATGTGTAAAAAGTCACATAAAATAGTCCACTAAGTACAATGAGTTAGGCCAGTTCTGTTTTAACCTTACCTTTATGCAACCTCCACAGGTCGCCGCGCCGCAAAATGTGGCTCCTCCCCCTCCAGCTGGCACTCCATTTCTACAGACGGAGATGGGGCAGACTTTGACAGTGATCCTGGATGCCTTCAAATCCCAGCAAGTCCCGGCTCCGCAGCCAAATCCGGGGTCAAGCTGGATAAGTGCCTTCAAGAGTCTGTCCCCATCGATGTATCGTGGGACAGAGGATGCGGTAAAGATGGAGGAATGGCTAGAGGCCATACACAAGATTTTGGTAAGCATCAGCTTCTCGGTCGGCGAGGCAATACCTCTAGCCACTTCTACACTAGAGGCTCTGATGCTATAGATCACGGCATTGAACCAGTCACACAAGTAATATAAAGTGGGCGAGTTTTCCCAAGTATCGATCTCACAAGGAACACAGTAAGGTGGAGTTAATTTCGAGGAGGACTTGAGATTGAAGTCCTCAAGGTCGGAGCTAACTAAGGGGCGTTTTGTTGTTGCGAAAACAGAAAATAAAATGATAACAACTACTCCTATGAAACGCCGCTATGCGATGCTTCGCCAGGCGGGATGGAAAACTAGTCGGGCTGCTATGCACCGAATCGCTAGGCGGATGGAAGAGTAGGCTCGCGGATGAGGTGGTGAGAATGGCGGAATGAGGGTCGTAAGCACCTCTTCGCAATGCACAACACAAGCAATTGCTAGTGCGATAAGGGTGGATGGATGGTGGATGGAATATGGCGCAACTCAAGTAAATATAACGAAAACATACAATCACATAGACATAATTGTACACAACGTTTACAAACTAAGCATACTTCATCAATATAAATGGAGTTAAAACACCAATATTCAACAATAAAGCAAGAACAAGTCAAGAGATCGACCGAATCTGAAGCCTTGCTGAGGATTCATGGTTGGAATCGTTGGATCGTCATTCCGCGTCCAAGCTCGGTCCTCAACTGCGTCCGGGATAGAGAAGGGCTGTCACCACCTTCCAATGGCCCGTCTTCTTCGTCTCACGATAGCGGACGAAGTTTGCTAGCTTTTCTTTGCTTGATGGTTATGGCGTCAAACCCTACTTGAAGCTCATGGATGAAGGAGAAGGCCGAGAGGAAGCTCCGGCTCGGATTTGACGGTGAAAGCTTGCCCTGAGCACCTCCCTAGGGTGGAAGATGAAGGGGAACGACGGAGAAGGCGGAAAACGGCGGAGGAAATGGGCGATCTACGGATCTTGTCGATTAGGGCGGAACATGCACTATTTATACAAAAGCAGAAATGAACAATGCGCACGATCACAGGCGCACGACCAGTGGTCGTGCGCGCTATGTCCTATGCTCGTGCGCACTGGCAGGGAATATCCGGAAGAAGAACTGGGATAATGCGCACGAGTAGTGGCGCATGACCAGTGGTTGTGCGCACTAAGTCCAATGATCGTGCGATTACCCAGACAGGACTCCAGAAAAGAGGAATCAATGCACACGATCAGTGGCGCACGACCAGTGGTCGTGCGCAAAATGTCCAGTGGTCGTGCGCTTACCCCAGGCTGATTCTAGAAAACGTAGAGTAGTGCGCACGATCAGGGGCGCACGACCAGTGGTTGTGCGCATTAGATCACATGATCGTGCGCAGTATTCCTGTTTCACAACCACCCCGGAACACGCACACGACCCCTGTATCGAAAGGAAAAACCATCACTAATCTGTGCAGACATTCCAGACAATAACAAAAAGGAGTACAGACTAAAAGAATAACACAAAACACAACCACGGGCATAAATGTGCACTTCATATGGAAATAAAGACAGGATGAAATATATATGATAATGAACTAAAAGTGAAGTACAACCGAGTGAAAACTAGCCCAGATGAGTCCGAAAATAGGTATATAAAGTGGACTCATCACACCCCCAGACTTAACTGTTTGCGCGTCCCGAGCAAACAAAATCTAAGCAGATAGGGAAAATGATTTAGCTAACAAGGAAATTGCGATACAGAGTACCATGCGAAGTCGCATGCGCGCGTGCGTAAAAATATAATAGAAGAAATTTCTAAGTATACAAAATAGTTTATACTTTTCACAATGCGTATCAAAATTTTATTATTACTCAAAAATAGAATCACGGTGAATCATTCGGTCATGCGTAGGGAGAAAGTAGACGAATCGCTAGGCGAGCATTGTCGAAGATCGGGGCTCCGGATAACCTCCAAAGGAATCCACCAATGTCGGTGACCATATGCTTGCCTTTTCACATTCTCTCCACGGCACTGGTTTGTTTCACACACGAATCAGTAGGACTTTAGGTGAAGAGATGGGGCTTGGGTTTCGGTGAGGTAAACAAGGATAAACAAGAAGGTTATGCACCTAACCCAAAGGAGCTAGTATGAAGGGAATCCATCAGCTAACCAAAATAGATGCGGGTACACCACACCCCCAAACTAAACTTTTAACATATGGGTGTGTGCACCGCCTACTCCAAAAATAAGCACATCTCAAATATGATTTTCAATTTTACTTTTCCTTTTCACTCTTTTTTTTTCTTTTTCTTTACAAATATTTTTCTTTTTCTTTCTCTTCATTTTATTTACACAATTCAGCAGGTATAAACTTGGGAGCACTTCCACATTTTCACAAATAATAACACCACATCACATCCCAACATTAAAATGTAAACACTAAAGCTCAACTTGGGTGTGCGACTAGGATTGGCTATGAGACTTTGGTGAATGAAGGTGGAGCTGAATCAAAAGAAGGGTAGGCACAACGGGGCTAGCGAGGACAAGACGTTAGGAATGGTACAAAGCTCAACCGGGCCAAAATGATGGCCTACATCACGCTCATGCATGACTAACCTATACCCATGCTTCAAGAATAGCTTGGGGCAAGTTCTTAGCCAATGAGAAAGACTATACCTCCTCCCGACTCGAGCAATACGAACCTAACGGCCGTCTACACACATCCCTAAGCTACCGTCGGATTCACACCGGATTCACCAACTTTTGAGTAGAATAAAAAGTATTTACGCATTTAGAAAAATATAAAACTAAAAGCATACAGAAAAATTAAATCTACTCCAATTTCTACACGAGACGAGAGCAATTGACTAGGATCACAACAAGGCCAACATTTTACTCCGTCTCACAATCCTATGTCAGAACCATAATTTTCCCAAATCTAACGAAGAAATGAGTTTAACTCGCAGCACGCAAAAATCTAAGCACGCGCTCATGTGGGTGTAGTGGTGTGTGATGCAATGAACTAAGCAAAATAAAACTATGAAAGCTTCTAGTATGCACAAGAAATGTGTGCGTGCAAAAGGTAACAAAACTAGCTCTCCCCCAGGCTTAAACTAAGCAATACAGCAGATGATAGATAAATTAAACTCATAAAGAGCTAAGGGAAGAGGTTACCCAATGCTCAGCTAGTGAGCATACTAGAAGAGGCGTGGAAACTGAAGCAGGCCCGCCATACGAAGAATCAGAACACCGCCAATGCGATTTGCCAAGAATACTTGCAGGGGTGAGCTCCGCAAAAACAAAACAAAAAATACAAACTACAAAGAAATACTAAAACAAACTAGGCATGAAAAATAAAATGCAGAAAATGAAAGATAAGTACTGGGGTTACTGTCATCCCAGCAGACTTATTAAATTCTAAACAGTTCTAGCTTATAGGGCTATGAAATAAAAAGTGCACAGGTAACTGGCCTAATATCCGTTTCGGTAACGGGTACCGATACGGTGATAGAGCAGTTACCCCTCTACCTAAATAATAATACCTGCCCAACACAGGTAGAGGAAATAAGAAATAAGAAGAGGAGGAGCACTGCTCCTCGCTCATCTTATCACAAAAGAAATCCTTGCCTAGCAAGGTATCGTCTACAGGGAGTCTGCAGGAGGAGAAAGCGATGAATGGAGCCTCCTCAACAGAGGAGGAATCAACCTCCTCACAAAAGAGGATGTTATCATCCATGACTCGAGCTGAAAGCTCCAAGTCCTCCTGAAGAACCTGCGAAGACTCAACCCGCACAGGCTCAGATACAGAAATGGGATCAAGAAATAAAGGAGATGAATAACTAAAAGAAATAATCGGGGGAGTGGTCCCGGTCTCACTCCCAGCAGGATCCTGACATAGATCATCGACGACGTCATATGAGTCATGGCGAGGGGAATCCGCGAGCTCGAGGTCCTCGGTGGTGGTTTGGACCTCCTCATTAATCAAGGAAGTGGAAACTTCCTCAACAAAGAGGATATCCTCATCAACACACCTCGTTGCGTCCACATGTTCCAAGACGTAATAATGTCCATTAATGAAAATAATATCCTCGTCAAACATGGGCGCATCCTCAGGCTCAGAATCACAATTCTGCCGAACATCATCAACCGACTCACTAAAAATAGGGATAGATAATTCTTGCAAAGAAGGTAGAGGAACAACAGCATCAGAGAAAATATGTGCAGGTTCTTCCAGTGGTGAATCAACAAGAGGGGAAGAGGGCATGGGGAGAGACGGTGCCACAATGTCATCACACCGATCAGCAGAAAGTCTGATGGGTATATCCGCAGCAGTACCCCATAGACAAGGTGGTGCTGTGAACATATCATCAGAATCAGAAGGGGCAGCCGATTGAGAGGTGGATGGAATGAATCGGATACCCGGTTCATCATCCTCCTCCAACTGGCGCTGAAATTCTGCGCAATCTTTCAACACGTGGTCGGTGCTATGACAACACAAACATCGTTTTCCATTGCTCCTCAGTACAGGTGGGACCGGAGAGGAATAAGAAAAAGATGAAGGCGTAGAAGAGGAGTGACCATAAGACCTGGGTTCGGTGTATGAAGTACCATAAGAAGACGGTGCTCCTACATAGAACCACGAGAATTATGCTTCCATTCTTCAGTGGGGCATTCATCACTACCATGCCTATAATCCCCGCACCATCGGCAACGGATATTCATATAAGAATACATGGTGCACCAAGAATAATTCACCAACAGAAAGTTTCTAAGCAACAATTAACTACACAGCACAAATAAAAGAATAGGAAAACCTGCTATAGCAAAATTAAAACTAGAATAGGAACAAATAAAAACAAACACAAATGTTAAAAACTAAAATAAAGAAGAAAGTGATATGAACAAATGAAAAAGGGCTTCTATCTCTTATCTTCCTCTACAAAAACTCACACGACTGTATTCCCCGACAACGGCGCCAAAAACTTGATGTTATAGATCATGGCAGTGAACCGGTCGCACAAGTAATATAAAGTGGGCGAGTTTTCCCAAGTATCGATCTCACAAGGAACACAGTAAGGTGGAGTTAATTTCGAGGAGGACTTGAGATTGAAGTCCTCAAGGTCGGAGCTAACTAAGGGGGGTTTTGATGTTGCGGAAATAGAAAATAAAATGCTAACAACTACTCCTATGCAACGCCGCTATGCGATGCTTCGCCAGGAGGGATGGAAAACTAGTCGGGCTGCTATGCACCGAATCTCTAGGCGGATGGAAGAGTAGGCTCGTGGATGAGGTGGTGAGAATGGCGGAATGAGGGTCATAAGCACCTCTTCGCAACGCACGCCACTAGCAATTGCTAGTGCGGCAAGGGTGGATGGATGGTGGATGGAATATGGCGCAACTCAAGTAAATATAACGAAAACATACAATCACATAGACATAATTGTACAAAACGTTTACAAACTAAGCATACTTCATCAATATAAATGGAGTTAAAACACCAATATTCAATAATAAAGCAAGAACAAGTCAAGAGATCGACTGAATCCGAAGCCTTGCTGAGGATTCACGGTTGGAATCATCGGGTTGTCATTCCGCATCCAAGCTCGGTCCTCAACTGCGTCCGGGATAGAGAAGGGCTGTCACCACCTTCCAATGGCCCGTCTTTTTCTTCTCACGATAGCGGACGAAGTTTGCTAGCTTTCCTTTGCTTGATGGCTATGGCGTCAAACTCTACTTGAAGCTCATGGATGAAGGAGAAGGCCGAGAGGAAGCTCCGGCTCGGATTTGGCGGTGAAAGCTTGCCCGGAGCACCTCCATTGGGTGGAAGATGAAGGGGAACGGCGGAGAAGGCGGAAAACGGCAGAGGAAATGGGCGATCTGCGGATCTTCTCGATTAGGGCGGAACCTGCACTATTTATACAAAAGCAGAAATGAACAATGCGCACGATCACAGGCGCATGACCAGTGTTCGTGCGCACTATGTCCTATGCTCATGCGTACTGGCAGGGAATATCAGGAAGAAGAACTGGGATAATGCGCATGAGTAGTGGCGCACGACCAGTGGTCGTGCGCACTAAGTCCAATGATCGTGCGATTACCCAGACAGGACTCCAGAAAAGAGGAATTAATGCACACGATCAATGGCGCACGACCAGTGGTCGTGCACAAAATGTCCAGTGGTAGTGCGCTTACCCCAGGCTGATTCTAGAAAACGTAGAGTAGTGCGCACGATCAGGGGCGCACGACCAGTGGTTGTGCGTATTAGATCCCATGATCGTGCGCAGTATTCCTGTTTCACAACCACCCCAGAACACGTACACGACCCCTGTATCGAAAGGAAAAACCATCACTAATCTGTGCAGACATTCCAGACAATAACAAAAAGGAGTACAGACTAAAAGAATAACACAAAACACAACCACGGGCATAAATGTGCACTTCCTATGGAAATAAAGATAGGATGAAATATATATGATAATGAACTAAAAGTGAAGTGCAACCAAGTGAAAACTAGCCCAGATGAGTCCGAAAATAGGTATATAAAGTGGACTCATCAGGCTCATGTGAAGAGATGGTGGAAATCAGTGCGGGAGTCTAATATGCGCACTGGGAGCTGTCAGACATATCGTGGGAGGAGTTTGGCGTTGTATTTTTGGATCACTTCGTCTCTACTACAGACAGAGGTGCTTTGGAGGAGAGGTTTCTGAACCTCCGGCAAGGGAGCAGATCAGTGATTGAGTACCAGAGGGAGTTCTCCCACCTTACCAGGTTCGCAGGGATACAGGATACTGATGATAGGAGGTATGCTAAGAGGTTCTACCGGGGCCTCAAGGATGATTTGATGCAGGCTTTGTTGTTAATTTCTCACAGCACGACTACCCAGATTATCGAGATGGCAAAGAAGCTGGAGGCTGACCAGCTGATGGTTCAAGGTAGAGGGAAGAGACCGTATGATGGGTCGACATCAGGAGAGAGCAGCAGGGGCTCTCAGAGAGGCAGGACTATTGGGTACAAGAGTGGTGGGCGACGTCATCACCCTAAACTACAGGAAGGAGCAGGGACCTGCTCCAGCATTAGCTCCACCACCCGTACAGGTGCATGATCTGAGGAGAAAGGATGACCATGGCCACCAGCAGGTAGTTTGTTATGGATGCCGCCAGCCCGGTCACATTAGATCGGAGTGTCCACATAGATTCCATCCTCCTCCTCCTCCACCCCTAGTGGCCCAGTACAGCAGGGCCGAGGCTGAGGCCGAGGACGAGGCCGAGGCCGGGGATATCACGGCAGGGAACACAATCAGGAATAGATATATGCCTTGGACCTCATGGAGCAGAGGAACCCCGAGGAGGTGATTACAGGTACTTAAATTTTTTTAATATAGAAATTTCAACATCAGTAGTACCTTGAAAACCATAGAAATAACATCCATTATACCTCAAACAAATCTCAGGCATAGTTATGATCAGCGGCAAGCCCGCGCATACCCTCTTCGACCCGGGTGCCTCGCACTCATTCATATCTGAGGCTTTCATAGACGGACTTGAAGGCATGAAAAGATTTTCGGGACTAGAGATGAGCGTGCATCTACCCGATGGGTCAGAACTGCGGACCGCTGCCCATTGCAATATGGAGGCCGAGATTAGCGGTAAGGCATTTGAGGCGCCAGCAACTATTCTGAAGCTGCAGGAGTTCGATTTGATTTTGGGCATGACATGGTTACATCGGAACCATGCTCAGATAGATTGCCCATCAAGGAGGATCACACTAAGGCATAGAGACTCCCATGTCATCATCGAAGGTATCAAACCAATCTCCCACCTATTACTATCTTCTGTATAGGCTGTGAAGGCCCACGAGCAGGGAGTGGAGGTTTACCTTATCTTCTTTGAGATGGTGGGAGCAGAGGCTTCTATTTCAGATATTCCGGTGGTCCAGGATTTCCCCGACGTGTTCCCGGAGAAATTGCCCGGGCTACCACCAGCCAGGGAATTGGATTTCAGGATTCAGCTGATACCGAGAGCGAGGCCAGTGTCCCGGGCACCTTACAGGATGGCTCCCAGAGAGTTGGCAGAGTTCGGGACTCAACTTCAGGAGCTAGTTGAGTCGGGATTTGTGCGACCCAGTTCATCGTCGGGGGGGAGCACCAGTTCTCTTTGTGAAGAAGAAAGACATGTCGTTACGCCTATGCATAGATTACCGGGAGCTAAACCGGTTAACGGTCTACAATACCTATCCACTGCCTCGGATGGACGAGCTATTTGATCAGCTGCAGGGAGCCTTCTGGTTCTCTAAGCTAGATTTGCGATCCGGTCACTACCAGCTCTGCATCCGGGAAGAGAACATACCGAAGACGGCATTCAGTTCACGCTATGGGTTATACGAGTTCACGGTGATGCCTTTTGGGCTCACGAATGCCCCTGCCGCATTCATGAGTCTAATGAACCGTGTATTCGAGCCGTTCTTGGACCGCTTCGTGATTGTGTTCATCGACGACATTTTGATCTACTCCCGGACTCAGGAGGAGCATACCCAGCATTTGACACAGGTCTTGCAGAGGCTGAGGGAGTCCCAGATGTATGCAAAGTTTTCAAAGTACCAGTTTTGGCTACAGGAGGTGGCTTTCTTGGTGCACACGATCAGTGGAGCTGGATTGGCAGTGGATCCAGCCAAGATAGAGACATTGAGGGATTTGCCACGGCCGAAGTCAACATCTGACATTCGCAGTTTCTTGGGGTTAGCAGGTTATTATCACAAGTTCGTGGAGGGATTCTCGAGGTTATCCCTCCCGCTCACGTCCTGGACGAAGAAGGATGCAGATTTTGTTTGGTCAGAGTAGTGCGAGATGGCATTTCAGGAGTTGAAGGACCGACTCACCTCATCCCCTATTCTTGCCCTCCCATCCGGGAGTGAAGGATTTCATATCTACACAGATGCCTCTTACCATGGGATGGGTTTTGTCCTGATGCAACATGGACATGTTATTGCTTACGCTTCATGACAGTTGAAGAAGCATGAGCATAACTATCCAGTACATGACTTAGAGCTCGGGTCTATGGTATTCGCCCTAAAGATGTGGAGATATTATTTATACAGGATTCGTTGTGACATCTATTCAGATCACAAGAATCTTAAATATATCGATACGCAAAAGGACTTGAACCTGCGACAGAGGAGATGGCTGGAGTTCCTCTGTGACTATTATTATCAGATCCACTATCATCCGGGGAAGGCAAACACAGTAGCAGATGCTTTGAGTAGGAGAGCCGGCACTTTTGGACCGGAGCCTCGGTTGATGTATATAGAGTTGATACAGATGAAGGAAGACATGCATATTACCATGGTATCTGAGACCGAACCAGTGGTATATCGAGAGTACTTGAGCTCAGTGATCAGTGGTGATGATATACGTGAGCGCATCCGAACACATCAGAGGCTGGATGCTGCATTATAGCCGATTTTCAGTGCCCTGGAAAGGGGCAAGGTCGAGGACTACACACTGCAGGATGATCTCCTTCGATTCTGTGGACGCATTTGCATACCAGCAGGGGGCAGTATCCGGGATGAAATACTCAGAGAGGATCATTGCTCTAGATATTCAGTGGATCCTGGCATCACCAAGATGTGGGCAGATTTACGGAGGACCATATACTGGCCTGGGATGAAGAGGGAGATCAAATATTTTGTGACACATTGCGAGACTTGTCAGCACGTGAAGGCGGAATATAAGAGCCTAAGAGATTTGCTATAGCCACTGCCAGTCCCAGAGTGGAAGTTCGAGGACATTGCTATGGATTTTGTGCACGGACTACCTCGCTCCCACTCTGGGCATGATTCTATATGTGTCATAGTAGACAGACTGACCAAGGTAGCATGCTTTATTCCAGTCTGGAAGGATACTCCAGTTGCAGTTTTGGTGAGACTATTGGTGGAACAGTTTGTCAGATACCATGGCATTCCCAGGACGATTGTTTCGGACTGTGATGGTCGGTTCACTTCGAGAGAGTGGTGGGCTGTGCATGCTTACTTGGGCTCTCGGCTTACTTTTAGTACCTCCTTCCACCCACAGAACGACAGACAGACCGAGCGGACCATCCGGACCATGGAGGATCTACTTTTCCAGTGCATATAGGATACAGGGAAGCCTTGGGAGAAACTACTACCACTGATCGAGTTCTCCTACAATAACAGCCACTAGGCTAGCATCAGGATGGCTCCTTACGAGGCACTTTATGGGAGGAAATGCCGGACACCGCTGTCATGGGTTCAGGATGTGTATACTAAGGCTCTTGGTTCTGATTATGTGAAGGATACGGAGGCTCAGGTACATTTTATTAGGGATCGGCTGCTAGAGGCCCAGAGCAGACAGGCGAAGTATTATGATGCTTGGCATCGAAAGGTGGAGTTCCAGGTTGGAGACAGGGTTTTCTTGAAGATACGTCCGGTACATGGTATCTCTCAGGTGCGGAGGTGCAAGAAGCTCAGTCCTCGATACATGGGGCCATACTTGATCCTGGAGCGGATCGGCCCCTTAGCTTATAGACTGCAGCTGCCACCGGAGTTGGGTGCCCTACACGATGACTTCCATGTCTCTTCCTTACGAAGAGCTCTCCTACGGCCAGAGCAGCATGTTACTACTACAGCCGGACCGATAGCGCTAGACAGATCCGTCAGATTGGAGCCGATCTGGATTGATGATACAGATATCCGAGTGTTGAGGAAGAAGAAGGTACCTCTTGTGAAGGTGTTGTGGTCCAACTATGGACGGGAGGAACACACCTGGGAGCCAAGGGACCTGATGTTAGAACAACACCCGGAGCTATTCACTTTAGGTATACTTTAGTTTATTTTAGAATTTCTTATAACTCTTGCTAGTAGGATCCCCGTACACTCGAACTTGAATTTCGGGGATGAAATTATTTTCTTGTTTATTGGGAATTGTAACATCACACTTTTCAGCAGGAAAAATTTTGGGTGACACGGCCTGGGACACGGGCGTGTTCCAGGGAGTGTCCCACCCTGTGTTCAACGAAAGGTGCTCGACGACAGATAACATCCCGACTTTTCAGCAGGAAAAATATTTGGGTGACACGGCCTGGGACACGGGCGTGTCTCAGGGTGTGTCTCCTTGTGGTAGACGAACTCAGTTCGATGAAGTTCATGGGGGCGTGTCTGCCGCCGTGTAAGAAACACGCCAGACGAGACGGGAGTGTCAGGAGGGTGTGTCCCCTACGTTCGACGATCGGTGAAAGCTGCGTTCGACGATCGACGAAAATCTGCTCGACGATCGTCGAGTGACCACTGCGTTCAACGATCGACGAAAATCTGTGTTCGACGATTGTCGAGTGACCACTGCGTTCGACGATCGATGAAAATCTGCGTTCGACGATCGTCGAGTGACCACTGCGTTCGATGATCGACGAAAATCTGCGTTCGACGATCGTCGAGTGGCGGGTGAATTAAAGGGGCAGAGGCCACTTGGCCTTGGTTCCATCAGCCTAAAACTTGTGCTGGCTGGCCTCCTTGGAGAATTTCTAGAGGATTTGAATACATGGTGCCCACCTGGCATGATATGTGATACAACCAAATCTCCAAACCGAGTTGCATTGGTTGTATCTCCCCATACACCCCCCCTCCCAGCCAGAAATAATGGTTCCATTAGCTTTAGAGGGAAAATGAGAGTAGAAATCGATAGCTGGAGGGAAGGAAACGGTACAGGAACCATGAATCTGAAAGGTGTCGCCGGAGTAAGGTCGGGAATGGCCACCCGCATCCATCCTCGCCTCCAGCCACCAACACAGGTCCGTTTCGCCGCCTCTCTACCCGTACTAGACTTCTAGATCCTCTAGGAGAGACATCGAGCTCAATTGAGCCCGATACCATGTGAGGAAATGGAGATTTTTCCGAGCTTTTCTTCTTGCTCGGGTTCGTCGGAGGAGCCAATTCCGGTGGCCTCACCGCCAGAAAATGCTAGCCACTACCTTAGTGAAGGTGGAGGAGACAATCGTCGGCGGTGGTGGTGGCTCAGCTGGCCGGAAACAGCCAGCGAAAGAGGCCCAAGAAAAATGAATCCCAGCCGTCTACTGGAGGTAGAAGACGACCAGATTCCATTCATTCTGCGTCAAGATTTGTGAAACTTGATATTTAAATTAAATAAAATCAAACTATAGTGTTTGTATTAATTGTCACACATTTACAACCTTCTTACAAGCTATTTTTAGGCCTCTTAGAGGCATTTCCAGGTCATGCACCCTGAATGCAAGTTGTTGCTTAATGTCTTATTAATTTGGTACCTTAAACATCAAACATGGTACAGTAGATTGGGTTGTAGGTCAGTTTTCTTAGGACTGATCCTAAGCTAGGGCAGAAATTCAAAATGATGCCCAAGTCAAACCAGTCATCCAAATGGCCCAAATTTTGGGTGCATGCATGTTTTGGGCTTGGTTAACCCCTATACAAAAATGAAAATTTTTGGGAAAACGTTTTCTTTAGTTTTTACTAAAATACCCAAAATGAAATAAATGAAATATTTGGAGTTATGGGACTCCAAATGGCCCCAAATTTTGGTGGCATGTCCTTAGGGAAATCATAAGTGTATGTTTGAAATTCCAGCCAGTTTGGACCACTGCATGTTGGGTAAACTCACTTGCATGTGTTGGCTTGTTATAGGCCTGGTGTGCATTTAGCCTAAAATGAAATAATGTGTGTTTAGCCACCTTCGAACATTTAAAAATCATGATTTTCATTATGGAGACACATGAGGGTTTAATACACCTATCACAGCAATGGTGGGATTTTTGGGATCAAAAATCCCATAATTTTGAATTTCTGAAAATTTGGCCTTTTTTAGGAAATAAATTTAAAATAGGTTTACCCTTATCATAAAATGTTCAATTTTTGTTGAGGATTAAGGAGTGACATAATAAGCACTAGAAATAAATTATATCTTTGTTGGATGAAGTTTAAGTAGTTTGAGAGCAAAATGACCATTTTACCCTTTTGGAATTTTGTGTAGAAATGAAGGGTATATTACTTTGAAAAATCTGAGAAACTTCATATTGCTGAAATTGTGTGTTTTATACCTTGTGCAATTATTTCAGAATTTTTGGAGTGAAAAATAATGTACTTAGGCCCCATAATGGCATTTTGGTAAATAATTCAAATTGATCATGGATAGGCCATTTTAACCTAGATGTAAATGGAAATTTGGACATAGCATTATTTCATTATTACCAAGGCTTTGTAATTTAATTAGAATTTTTGAGATAATATTTCATGTACTTCATTTGGAAAATGCTAGATTTGTGGATCTAGTATTAAATAGGAATTAATTATAAATCTGAATTGAAAAAGCATGAAATTTTGGTAGGCCCCATTAACTGTCATATTAAATACCTGGAAGAATCCCTAGGACAGTAGATTTAATATTGACAACACTTCATGTGCAAAATGACTAGGGATTACATTTAAAGAAATTAATTAAATAGTGTAAGTATTTTGGAAAATTATGGAATTTATCCTGTTCATCATATAAGTCCATACCATCCTAGGATAAATAATTTGAGGCATATGGCTAGAGGAATTTGAAGGTCATATTTGTGGGTGGTATCGGGACAAGGGTAAGGGTGTAGCGCCGATGTTCGTACTAGTAGGCCACCAGAGGAGGAATTTGAATAACTAGTAAAGTGAGGATCTTAGTGGAGGAATTAACCCTGGTTGGTCTCCTAGAGGATTCCTTAACCATGTGTGGAAGAGTGCAAGTCCCGTGACAGCAATAATAACGGGGACCGGCGGAAGACCGTCGCGCTCCTAATAACACCTTAAGTCTTTAGGGTCGTTCTAAAGTAATATGAGAGTTGGGGTGAATTATGTGTAGACATCAACTAAAGTAAATATCCTTGAGAAAGGGAACTTTGGGCGTAATCCTATCGTAGTTCCTAGTGCCCCCGAGAGCCCTTCTCCGGGTATACCCTGGGCAGTCCTGGGATTAACCTTAAATCACTAAGTATAATAACTCATAGACAAGAGTAGTCTAATAGGTTAAGGATTGTGGTTCATTCAACCGTGTAGGTTTTGAGGGATTTTGGTTCATTCTCACCCGTGTAGGGTTGGAGGGATTTTGGTTCATTCTCACCCGTGATGGGTTGGATGGAGACTTGTGATAAATGCTCGCCCGTATAGGGTTTGAGGGATTCAGGATTGGTTGGTCCTGCGAGCTGAAGGCTCGGGATAAAATACTTGCATGTGCATAAATTTAGTGGCGGGGCATGCGGTACTGGCCGTTCATCACACCGATGGCAGTACGGCGCACCAGACGGGTGTGAGGGTTAGAGGGGCCAGTGGGTTGTTTTTACACTGCAGTCTGGAGGACGACCCCCGATAACGCACACCCGACCCAACAAGACTAATGGGTTGTCAGCAAAGTACGCACGCAGAGACTCTAGAGTGCACCTCGGACATGTACAAAGGCGTATGAGAGGGGTCTAAGGCTTGGTAGTGTGCATACCGGCCTAGAAGTGGAGACGCTCGCTCCGCTGCTGCCGTAGCCACAGCGGTGGTACCCGAGAGTGATGCTAGCTCTCAAAAAGTGGTAACTAAAGGTGTGTAATCACAGAGTCGTTGTGTGTGAGTTGCACTTGCCTGTGCATAAATTGCATCATAACATTCATTCATATTAGGTCATACGCTTCATAGATCCTTATCATATAAATTAGTATGGGCTCTTTTATATGATAAGTTAAATTTCCTAAAAACCTAAACTTATAAATTTGTATGGGCATTTTTATAAGTTAAGGTACTTTTGTGATGGTAGGTACCTTTTGTGATGGTAGGTAGCTTTACCTTTCAGCTTTACTTTACTTTTCTCCTCTTACTTTCTGTTCTTTACTTCCTTTACTAGTACTGCACTTTACTACTTGTACTATATACTTAGAACTTCTAGAGTAAAATAATAATATCTATAACAACTGCTAGTTAGTTCTTGTCACCTGCTTCCACTTTTGCTACCCCTTGTTGTCCTTCGCTTCGTCCTTCCGCTCGGTGCATAGGAGCTGCGGGGCGAGGTGCGGAGGAAACGACTTAGTCTTTTTGACTAATTGTCGGTGACCATACTATTTTAGGAGCTCGTGGAGATGGAGCACCAGCACGACGAGGAGGCAGGACTTGAGGAACAGATACCGCTACCGCAGACTACTACTACTACTGCGCGTCCTCCGGTGGGACGAGATTTAATGTATTAGATTATCTTCCGCTTTGATTTGAGAGAGAGTTGATATGATGTACTAGGAATAAGCCCTTATTACTCTTTCATTTTGTACTCATTATGGACTATGTTCTGTACTCTTCATTCATATATATGATATGTACTCTATGACTTGTGGACTAGTGGATTTGATATACTGCTATACTTCTATTTCTCATATAGGCCTATAGATTATATGATCGTATTAGCCGGCAGAATCGGCGTGTTGCGGTATCGACTAACCCGTGCGTTTGTGCCACCGTAAGATGGCGGTTCTGGGCATAAGACCCAGGAGCCCTCCTTTGTAAGGGGGAGGGGGTTACTGGGTCATACTTGTGTCTTAGAGTCTAGGCCAAGTCCTTAGAGTCAACATCACATGGACCAGCTATCAACAAGACTGCCAGAGACTCAAGACATAGAAGATTTCAAGGCTCTGTAAAGTGTGTTCGATGTTCGTCGAACTCAGGTCGACGATTGTCGTTCTCAGCTCGACGATCTCAGAGTAAATTCTCTGAGCTGAGCTCGATGAACTTCTTACTCAGGTCGACGAAAACTTGGACACTACAATAACACTTCAAGTTCAGAAAACATCAAGATATTCTAAGTCCTTAGTATCAAACTTTGGTCGACGAACTTAGTTCTCAGCTCGCCGAACTCTATTCTTTAGTCGACGAATCTTTGGACTACTACAGCATTCTGTCAAGACTGTGTTCTCTAGTCTCAGGTCGATGAACTCAGTTCTCTGCTCGAAGAATTCTGGAATTATCTACTTCAATAACTTAGAACCAGAAGACTTGTGTCGACACTCAGAGTATATGTCAACACCAACTGAGTCGACACTAGAAGAACCTTTGTCTTCACCCAGGTCATCAGTCGACACTTTGGAAAGGTTATGTCGACACCACACAGAAGACTTGTGGCGACACACAGAATATTTGACAACTCCAGAATAGTTGCTGAACTCCAGTCGACGAACACATTTACCAACTCGACGAATTTCAGACACAGAATAGGCAAAGCTTAGAAGAGACAGCAGTTCAGTTTCCATCTTGACAATCATGGAACTCAGCTCGACGAACAAAAGTCGTCTGGTCGACGAACATAACATCTCAGCTCGGCAAACTGTGGACTTAGTTCGACGATTTCTGTCAACTGTTCAACAATTCCAGACTGAGTCATTTCCAGCCCTATCCCCATGATTACTGCGATAATTCCTGAGTAATAAATGCTCTAACATTATCTAAATATAACCATTAGAGGAGCATTAATTAGGATATTCTCCAGGATTAATGCTTGCCATTTTTCCACGGGACAGTTGGGGAAATTATTCAATGCTGCTTATTCTCTAGGCCGTCGGCATTGAATGAAGAAGGAATTCAAAATTCAAAAGACAATTTCCCCAAGAAAATATAAAAAAAGATTTTTTTTTTCTCTTTTCTCAGTTATATAACAAACAGATACACAGACAGACAGACAGAAAAACATTATTCCTAATTTATTAGCTTTCTCATTCTGTTAGTAATTTGAAGAAGAAGCAAGAAGAACACCTTTTTCAAATCAAGAGCCTTCTTGTTCTTCTTCTCCAGGACCTTGCTAAGACATTCAAGCACCATCAGTCTAAATCTCCTGGATCAAGTCTCTCAATTGAAGGCCTATCACCTTGTGCAAAGCTCCACTTCTCCTGAACTCTTCTACATCTCAGGGGGAGTTTGACAACATCACTGAATCCACATAGTCTTCTCATTGTGATTGAGAAAAGAAGACTTTCATCACTCTCTCATCCCCACCTCTGTAAAGGGTTGTCATCTCCCTTCAAAAGTGATTTCTGGTTACAAGTCACCTGATCAAAAGAATTGAGGATTTGGTTTTTGAGCACCTGATCAAAAGCCCATTGGTGTCATGCACCTGATCAAAAACCTGAGTGGATTCCTACGAGGGTCGTAGAAGAGTGGATGTACCCAGGTTAGGGAACCACTATAAAATTTCTTGTGTCGTCTGGTTGCCCCTTTTTTTGTTCTTGTTGTGCTTGTGTTTTTAGGACTGTTGTGTGCTTATGTACTTTAGTTTAATTCTGCACCTTTTAATTACAGCAGAAGCTGTAATAATTTTATAAGGACCTACAAATACTCTATTCACCCACCTCTCTAGAGTATATTAGATCTAACACATCACTTTCAATTGGTATTAGAGCAGGTTCCTTTGATTGTACAAGCTAAACCTTGAACCAAAGATACTTTGTTAGATATAAACATTATTTTATTTTCATTTAGATTATAAACACAGCCATGGAACAGAATAAGGATTATGCAAGCACCAGACCTCCAGTTTGCAACCATAATAGGTTTGCCATATGGAAGGCAAGAATTAAGCTGTACATGAACTCTATTGATGAAGACATCTACAACTCTATTTTGACAGGTCCCCCATAGGCATCTACATCTACAACATCTTCCAGCAACAATGCAGTCCCACTGCCTGAGTGGACTGAAGATCAGAAGAAAGCAAAGATTGTTGATGCCAAAGCCATGAACATATTGGCTCAGACTATGTTAGATGACATCTTTCAGAAGGTGGCTGAGTGCACCTCTGCAAAAGCAATCTGGGATTCACTCAATCAAATGGTTGCTGGCTCAGCAGATGAGAGGAAAGATAGAATATCAAACCTCATCACACAATATGAAAACTTCAAGAAGGATGAGGCAGAAATAGTTGAAGTGATGTACAACAGGCTTAGCTTCATCATCAGTGAGCTAAGGATCTTAGATAAAGAAATCACCTTGACTAAAGTGAATGACAAGTCCTCATGTGCTTCCCAAGATCATGGGACACCAGGATCTAGCCAATCAAAGAGGCTAGAAGCTTGAATGAGATTTCAACTGAATCTCTCCTAAGAAAGCTCAAATCTTATGAGCAGCTAATCAAGTCCAGAGAAGTAGTGGAACACAGGACTCCTCCTCCAGCATGGAAAGAACAATCCATTGCATTCATGGTTGCTGAAGAAACTGAAGCCCCAATAGTCAATGAAGAGCTAATGAGTCTCTTTGCCAAGATATTCTTCAAACTGGCAAGGAAAGACTTCAGAAGGAAGTCATCCAGAAATGACAGCCAGCCAAGGTATGACAAAACCCCCACTAAAGAGGTAGTGTGTTATGGGTCCAGGAAACCAGGACATTTCATGTCTGAAAGTCCTGAAAATTAAAAGAAGGAAAGAAGAAAAGAGAACGAATCAAGAAGCAAGCATTACAGCAAGCCCTCCTCCAGCAAGCACAAAAAGAAGGACAAAGGATTTGTGGCTGAAACATGGAGTGACACAGAAGATGAATCCACATCTTCCAGCTCCCGTGAAGAAGAAGAGGATGCCAAGGCAAAGGAGGTTTGCCTCATAGCAATTGATGCAAGCAGTAGCAGATCAGATACAGATGAATCTGATAATAAAGAAAACCTGTCAGCTGAAGATCAGGTAATATCATCTTATGATTTTGAATCTGATGAATTTAAATTTGAATTTAAAAATCTATGCTTATATTTGATAAGCTTTGAGAAGGAAATCAAACTTCTCAGAGATAAATTGAATGATCTAGATAAAATCACCTCTGAAAATGCAACTCTATCTAGTGAACTGAAATCTGCAAATGAACAAATCACTTTTCTGAAATCAGAACTTAGCAAAACTAAGATATTAGAAGAGTCATTAAATAGCAGAAGTTTGAAATTGCTAGATATAACCAACACAGTTAATGCTAGAACAAACAACTACAGATTAGGATTAGGACCCACGTCCAGTGAACCAACCCTAAACCAAAGGAATCATCTTTCAAAACCTGTAAATTTTATCTCTGATAAAGGAAAGAAAAACACTAAACAAGTAAATAAGGTTAATAAAATTCTAGAACAAATTGAAGCTAAGGGCAAAATTAAAAATCAGAAGAATGATAAAAATAACAATGTTCAGCAGTTATCGTCGAACCCAGATCGACGATATAGGAATAGATCGTCGAACTTAGAATGATGATCTATGAACGCAAACTTCAATAATAATCATTCGTCTAACTGTGATCGACGAACTTTGTATGGTTCGTCTAGCAGAGGTTGACGAACGTGGTGCACAGAAAATGAATATGTTCATTCTATGGGCATAGATTGACAATCTCAACCCAATTTGTCGAACTCTGGTTGACGAACTTATAGAAATTCGTCGAACCCAGAAAGACTTAATCAAAATTTTAACTATAACTGTAACTTAAATAATTCTAGAAAAGCTTTTAATCCTCTTTTGATTGGGTTATACCACCTAGAAGATATCACCCTCTAGGATATAAATCCCAACTAGAATTTTTATTTATTTCTAGTTTTTCATATCAACAAAACAAGGACCCAGGTAACGTAGGTCAATAATATTTAACTGCTTTCATTGCAGGAGAAGAGCTGTCCAGGAGTGAATCAGCCATGGTACCTGGACAGTGGATGCTCCAACACATGACAGGTAGCAAGGACAATCTCACCAATTACAAGTCCAAGCTAGGGCCAAAGGTGATCTTTGATGATTCAAAAAGTGGCCAGTCTGAAGGATATGGAACAGTGAAGATTGGAGCAGTTACATTCAAGAAAGTAACATATGTAAGAGGACTCAAACATAACCTCATGTCAATAAGTCAGCTTTGTGATGATGGTTATTCGGTAAATTTAACTCTAGATCTTGTACTATTTCATCTAAAGAAAACAAGCCTGTTTTAATTAGAAATAGAAAAGGCAACATATACTTAGTTAATTTTTTATCTGCCACTTCTGATATCTGTTTACTTAATTTAATTAGTAATCAGAATGATTTATAGCATAAAATACGAGGTCATGTAAATCTGAAAAATATTGCTAGGCTATCTAAAGAGAACCTTGTTAGAGGTCTACCTCCTGGTCCCTACAAAAAGGAAGGTCTTTGTAGGGCTTATCAATTAGGCGAGCAAACTAAATCTAGTTTTAAATCTGTTAATAAAAGTGATTCACCTAGGATTTTGTATTTGCTACACATGGATGTTTTTGGAACTGTTGGGTACATTGGTTCTAATGTACCTGATTTGAAGAAGCCTCACCCAACTCAATGATATACATCAAAATGTATTTGATGTATTTTGAGTTTACTTGTGCAGGTTAAGTATTTACAGGAAAGAAGAAAAAGTTTCTAAGTCCATGTGTCGACACCCAGAGGGAAAGTGTCGACACTTAAGAAGACTTGTGTCGACACCCAGACAAGCAGTGTCGACACTTGGAGTCATTATGTCAACACCAGGGATGCAGAGTCGACACCAGACAGAAAGTGTCGACACAAGGAGTTGTGTCGACACAAGGAGATGTGTCGACACTCAGTGAAGAGAAGTCCAGTAAAACAGTGTCGACACTTAGCAGTTGTGTCGACACCCAAAGAAACTGTGTCAACATCAGAAAATGTCGACACTTGGAGGCTGTGTCGACACTCAGCAAAAGTCAGCAGAGACTAGGTATAAGTGTCGACACCCAGAGCAATGTGTCGACACTCAGCAGAAGAGTCAACACTTGAAGAAGAAGTGTCGACACAAGAAAGTATGTGTCGACACTCAGCTGAAGACTCAACACTTGAAGAAAGTGTCGACCCAAGGAGCTATGTCGACACTTAGCAAAGTTCAAGAATATTCTAAGTACAAGTGTCGACACTAAGGAGTTGTGTCGACACTCAGCCAGAGTCTCGACAGAAGAAGAATGTGTCGACACCCAGAGCAATGTGTCAACACTCAGCATGTATCAACACTGAAGACATGTGTCGACACCAAGAAGAAGTGTCGACACTCAGCGAGTTCAACACATGAAGGTGTGTCGACACAAAGGTGTGTGTCGACACTCAGAAGAATTCAGCAAAATACTGAAGTACAAGGACTTGTGTCGACACACATTATCAGTGTCGACACATGAAGAAGAAGCAGTGTCGAGATATTAAATCTACAACACAAGGAGTTGTGTCGACACCTTGTAGGCTAGTGTCGACACTTAGACAACTTATGTCGACACTTGGTCTATAAGTGTCGAGACTTAAAGACAGACAGTCTCGACACTTGCAGACAGTTACAGAATTTTCAAGAACTAACGGGATGACTTGACAACTGCCATTCCAGCCGGTCTACAGCACCTGTCAGAGTTGTCAGAAATCAGTTATGGACGGACCAGCCGGTTACCATGAAGAAGGCCTATAAATAGGCTTATACAGTCTACAGAATGGTTGTTGAAGTTGTCAAAGTTCAATTAGAAGATCAACACTTCAAGTAATACAAAGAAGATCTAGCTATCAAGTGAAGATCTAAGAAGTTGGAGAGAGAGAGCTTCATCCAAGAAATCAGTCTTTGGAACCAGACTGAGAAGAAGGATTCAGAGTTGTTCTGAATCTTAAGTAGCAGAGATCAAGGATCAACTGCAGAAGAGGTCAATCTTATTGAGTTCTACATTCAAGAAGCTTTGAAGAAAGCCAAGTCAGATTGATTTCAGCTGAGTTCTTCCAAGAACTCATCAAGAAACTCACAACTCTTCTCTCTTTTCTCTGAGTTGTTGAGTTAACATTATTGTATTCATTTTTATCTTGTAGGATCCTTAGGGATCTGAGTTTTGTAAGCATGTAATTATAAAGGCTGAGTGTAGGACTTGAGAGCCTGAGTGTAGGAGATTGGAATCTCTAAGTGTAGGCCTATTGTGGCTGAGTGTAGGCCTTGGTGGCTGAGTGTAGGCCTTGGTGGCTGAGTGTAGGCTTTGTGAAGAAGCTATGTTGTAGGGCCTTGGGCCTGAGGTGTAGGAACCTGTCTTGGGGTTCTGAGCTAGTGGAGAAGTTTGGCCGAATCTAGTACACTGCTAGATAGGCGAAGGGGAAAGTGGATGTACCCAAACCTTGGGGAACCACTATAAAACCGTGTGTCTACTGTGTGTTGTGGAATGTTGTGATTACTGCATGTGAGCTGTGATAAAGTAGATAGAATTCTGTGTTAGATTCTGTTTTTTGCCATAAAAAGTTAAAAAGATTCAAGTCACCTATTCACCCCCCCCCCCCCTCTAGGTGTTTAGGTACAATATCTTTTAAGTGGTATCAGAGGGAGGTTACTCAAAAAGAGACATAACTGTCTGAGTAGATCCTATTGGCAGATTTAGTGTAAGTCAATTATAGAATCAAGAAAATCAAGAACCATGGGTTCCACTAAAAATCACAAGGAATTGGGATCCATGAAGCTACCCATATGTAAAAAAGAGATCTTTGGTATCTGGAGGGAAAGGGTGAGACTTTTTATGGAAGCCTCAGACCCTAGGATTTATATCACAGTGAAAGAAGGGCCATATGTGCCCATGAAGGTGTCAGTCTTAGATGCTAATCAGAGAACACCTAAGGATTTCTCTGAAATGACAAAGGATGAAATTGTTCTAGCCACTATGGATAAGAGGGCTCAGAACATCATAGTGAGTGTCATAGATGATGCAACTTTTCAGAATTTGATACACTGTAAGACAGCTAAAGAGATGTGGGATACTCTTATTGTATATATGGAGGATTCTGAAGAAGTGAGGCAAGACAGAAAATCCTTGTTAAACTAAGAATATGAAAGTTTTAGACAAGGAAAAACTGATAGCATAACTGAGTGCTATAAGAAGTTCTACAGGATTGTGAATGAGCTCATGTCCTATGGCTTAGAGTTCAGTAATTATGAACTCAATGATAAGTTTTTAAGGTCCCTAACAAAAGATTGGGACACCAAGATCTGTGCCATTAGGGAAATGGCAAAGTTGGGAGAAATTCCTCCACCAACACTTTTTGGCAAACTACTGTCCTATGAAATGCAGTTAATGGTGAGGAAAGAAGAGGAGAAATAAACAAGAAGTGAACATAAGGAAAGGACAGTGGCCTTCAAAACAGAAGCTCCCAGAAAGTACAGGAGTAAGTCACCAACTCCACCTCCAAAGGTTGCTGAAACTGAGTCAGATGAGTCAGCAAGTAGAAAGTCTGAAAGCAGTGAAAGTGATGAGGACTTTGCTGCCTTTACAAGACATTTCCAGAAGTTCTTAAAGAAGAAACAGTGGAGGACAAGGCCATCTACTTCACAGGAAAAAGAAGACTATTATCAGAATAAAAAGTCTTCAAAGAAAGACAGGAAAAAGACCAAGTCTAACAAGGCAACTCTTTCAAAAATAGTATGTTATTGCTGTAATAGACAAGGTCATGTTGTTGCAGATTGTCCAGAAAAAAGGAAGGAGTCTAGTGACAAGAAAAGGACTCAATACAAGGGCAAGAAGGAAAAGTCATTTGTTGCCAAGAAGGACAAGAGACTGTCAGATATTTCTTCATCAGAAACTGAGTCAGATGTTGAGGCATATATAGGACTGTTTGCAGGGGAGGAAGAAGAAGAGTTCATGCAGATTATGAATTCTATATATGAACAAGAGGACAGTCAGTGTCAAGGGCTAATGGCATTGACAGAAAGTGACAAAATCCTGGAGCAGCCAGGACCTAGTAAGGTACAACTTTGTTCTTTTAGTTCAATTTCTTGTGCCAGTACAGAATCAGATTCATCATCATCAAATGATGAGAGTGCATCTGAGTCTGAAGAGGATATTCATCAGTTGATAGATGAATATAAAGTTCTGTTGCAAGCTTATAAGAAGAGCAAGTCCCTAGCCAAAAGTCAGGCAAAGGAAATTGCTAATCTCAAAGCTGCTGCAACTGATTTTGAGAAGTTGTTTGATCAAAAGCTTAATGAGATAGCCAGACTGAAGCACATAACTGTGATTCAGATGGGGACTATATCATTTAAGAATGATCAAATTAAGAGTCTGGAGATTAATCTTCAGAAGGAGAAAGACTTGGTTGCTAGGTTTCTAAACCAAAGTCTATTTTACCCATAATTGATGAATTTGTTCATCACAAAGGTAAAGCTGGACTGGGATTTACTAGACCTGCAAGGACTGTTCAGTCCAAGTCCAAGTCCAAGTGCAAATCCCCAACTCTCAACAAGTCAGCTGTAGATAATACAGCAAAGACAGTACCTAAGCAAAGGTACAATAAGTTTAAGTGTTGGTGTTGTGGCAAGGTAGGCCACTTTACAATGGACTGTTGGCACAATGCTAGTGCCAAAGTGAGTAGCAAACTGCCTGTTGGAAAACCTGCAGGTAGCTTTGTTAGGATGCAAACTAACCAGTACCAAGGACCTAAGAATTCTTTGGGTTCTAAGGTTCACTAATCTATTTTGCAGGTGAGTCCAAGTGGCCATGCCCCAATATGGTACTTGGACAGTGGATGTTCCAGACATATGACTGGAACAAGGGGTTTACTCAAGGACTACATACCCATCAAGGATGGTCCAAATGTCACATTTGGTGGTTCTGAAAAAGGGATCATCAAGGGTTTTGGTAACATTTCTAACTCCTTTATTACAATTACTCAAGTGGCCTATGTTAAAGGTTTGAAACATAACCTTATTAGTATAAGTCAATTGAGTGATGTAGGATATGACATCTCATTTGTGAAAGATGGTTGTCATATCAGGAGGTCAAATGATCAAGAGATCATTTTGACTGGCTATAGAAAAAGAAATGTCTATTATTTAGACATTATGGTTGAGAACAATGGTTCTCTAGTGTGTCTTAGTAGCTGATGAGAAGTCTCTCATTGTGTCAAATGGCACAAGAGGCTAGCCCATCTAAACTACAAGACAATTGGCAAATTCTTTAGCAAAGAGTTAGTGAGGAATGGTCCTCAAGTTAAGTGTATTAAAGATGGTATTTTCTCAACTTATCAAAAGGGCAAGCAGACTAGATCCACCTTTAGAAGCATTGAAAACAAAGATGTTGTGAGGTGTTATACCTCTTGCATATGGATCTCTTTGGTCCAATGCCAGTTCACAGCCTAGGAAGGAAGGTCTATACCTTTGTAGTTGTAGATGACTACTCAAGGTTTTCCTGGGTGTTCATTCTAAGACAAAGATCTGAAACACCTAGTGTCTTCTATAGCTTTGTCAAGCAAATTCAGAATGAACTAGACAGTACAGTGGTCAAGATTAGAAGTGACCATGGTACTGAATTTCAGTCTGATAGCATGACAAACTATGTGAAGAATTTGGGATATTTCAAGAGTTTTTTCACCTAGAACACCTCAGCAAAATGGCATTGCTGAGAGGAAGAATAGAACTTGATTGAGGCTGGTAGGACCCTATTAAGTGATACATCACTACCAGAATATTTCTAGGCTGAAGCAGTTAATACTGCATACCATGTTATTAATAGGGCTACCATTACTAAAAGCCTTAACAAGACCCCCTATGAGGTTGTGAAAGGCAGGAAACCAAACCTATCCTACTTCAGGATCTTTGGTTGTAAATGCTTTATACTTAACAATGGAAAGTCTTACTTGACTAAGTTTGCTGCCAAGTCCCAAGAGGGAATTTTTGTTGGGTACAGGAATAACAGTAAGGCTTATAGAGTCTACAACTTGTCTACACAAGTTGTAGAAGAGTCTGTACATGTAGTATTTGATGAAACTAGACTTATTAACAATGAGTTGTCTAGTAGTCTTTGCAGCCCCACAGGTATAACAAAGAAGATGGACAAGCTCACTATAGAAGAAGAACCTACTGCAAGACAGCAGGTAGAAGACAGTGGCTGTTGTCCAGGGGAGTACTACATGTACCTAATGCAGAAGGAGTACAAGGAGTACAGCAAGATGATGAAGTTGAAGAAGTTCAACCTGAAGTCAGGATGCCTCCAGCCAATAGCATCTAAGAGATCATCCAGCTGAACAAATCATTGGTGATCAAGACAAGGGGTAAAAACAAGGAGCAGAAATCTGAATGCAGCAATCTACTCCAGTTTTCTATCCCAAGTTGAACCAAAGAAGTTTGAAGAAGCCATCCTAGACCCTCATTGGATTGAGGCAATGTAAGAAGAGCTGAATCAGTTCAAGAGATGCAAGGTCTGGGAGCTTGTTCCTAAACCTAAAGACCACAACATAATTGGGACCAAGTGGATCTATAGGAACAAGATGGATGAACACGGAGTCATCATTAAGAACAAAGCAAGATTGGTTGCTAAAGGATATAGGCAGGAAGAAGGTATTGACTTTGATCAAACCTTTGCTCCAGTAGCCAGACTGGAAGCCATAAGGATGTTCCTGGCCTATGCAACCTTTCAAGGATTTAAAGTTTACCAAATGGATGTCAAGTCAGCATTTCTGAATGGTAATCTTAAAGAGGAAGTCTATGTGGAACAGCCATCAGGTTTTGTTGATTCAACTCTACCTAATCATGTCTATAGACTTAGGAAAGCTTTATATGGGTTAAAGCAAGCCCCTAGGGCTTGGTATGAAACCATGTCTAGTTTCCTCATTGAGAATAAGTCACAAGGGGAAAATAGACAAGACTCTATTCCTTAGGGAATCCAGAGGCAAAGTAATACTAGTCCAAATATATGTAGATGACATTATATTTGGGTCTACTGAAAGTAGCCTTTGCAAAAAGTTTGCAAAACTAATGCAAGGTCAATTTTAGATGAGTAGTATGGGAGAGCTAAAGTTCTTCTTGGGTCTCCAAGTAAGACAGACTGAGAATGGATTATCCATGGCAGTCCAAGTTCACCCTAGAACTCATAAGGAAGTATGGTATGGATTCATCTAGTACCATGAAGACTCCTATGGGGTCAAGTATGTATCTTAGCAAGGATGATGCAGGGAAACCTGTAGATGAGTCTTTGTATAGAGGGATAGTTGGCTCCCTACTATATTTGACTGCAAGTAGACCAGATATCATGTATGCTACATGTGTCTGTGCAAGGTATCAAGCCTACCCTAAAGAGTCTCATTTGACAACAGTCAAAAGGATATTGAGATATCTAAAGGGCACTCCTTATCTAGGCCTCTGGTACCCTAGGAATGGGATTTTGAACTAACAGGTTATTCAGATGCAGACTTTGCAGGATGCAAAGAAGACAGAAAAAATCACAACTGGAACCTGTCAATTCCTAGGTGGAAGACTGATTTCATGGAGTAGCAAAAAGCAAACAAGTGTGGCTATCTCCACTGCAGAATCAGAATTTGTGGCTGCACGAAGTTGCTGTGCTCAACTTCTGTGGATACAACATCAGCTTGAGGACTATGGAATTCAGGTAAGTAGAACTCCACTCTTTTGTGATTCTACAAGTGCTATATCAATTGCACATAATCCTGTTTCCCATAGTAGAACTAAATATATTGAGATAAAATATCATTTTCTTAGGGAGCATGTAGAGAAGAAGATATTTTTCTAGAATATGTTAAAACAGATAATCAACTAGCTGATATGTATACTAAGCCCCTAGAAGAAACTAAGTTCAATATTTTAAAATTGAACTAGGAATGATAAACTTAGAGTAAGTTTATAGAATTTGAAATGGCTAAGTAAAAAGGTGTCGACACATAGAGATATCTGTGTCGACATAGAAAAGTGGTGTCGACACTTCAGGAAAAGGTGTCGACACATCTAGGAAGTTGGTGTCGACACTTCAGAATATTAGTGTCGACACATAACAAGTAGGTGTCGACACATCCAAGGTGGTGTCGACACTTAGGTTTACTCAGAATTATCTAAGTAAAGACTCGACTATGTGTCGAGTTAAGTGGTGTCGACACATAAATAAGTGTCGACACATATAATCTGTTGACTACACTTGTGTCGACACATATGTGTCGAGACATTATAAGTCAGTGTCGACACTTATCGACAGTGTCGACATAATTTAAGTTAGCTGCCTGCCTTTTCATCTTCAAACCTAGAAAGGTATAAATAGGATTTTGCCTTAGTCTGTCAACACGCTTTCAAAAGTTTCGTGACCAAACTTCTGTGTCGACACCTCTCTTCTCTCCAGTCAAATTCTTCAAACCCTAATGGCGCCAAAGCTTGAGGAGAACGTCAATGAAGGGTATGAACTGGTGCGCAAAGCGTTTGAGGATGCAGACCTAGAGATCAAGAACGTGATAACCCTAGTTGCAGACTCATGGTTGAATTTCTTATTTCTGAACCCACAAAGATCTGGAAGAAGGAAGTACTGGAATTCCTTAATGGAGCAACCCTAGATGACACTGGATTCAAGATCAAGTCCAGGGTCCATGGTGAAAAGGTGAAGGTGTCACCTAAAAGTTTGAGGAAAGTTCTACAGTTACCAAGAACTAAAGAAGAAGATGAAGTTACTGCTTCAAAGACCAGAGAAGCTCTAACTTGGTGTGGACTAGATTCTAAAATGAAATTGGATCTGTTTTCAATAGAAAAGGCATGAACAGCCAAGGGAAATTCATGTCAGAAATTGTTGGCAAAGTGATTTTAAGCAACCTGGAGGGCATGATAGGGTATCTGCCCATATGTTCAGCATTATGACCAGGATAATCTTCAATCTGAAAACTGACTGGTCTGTAGTGATCTTTGAGAAGATCAAGGAAAGCCTGAAGAAGCCCAACTCGGGCAGGATCTTAAGTTTATACCTAGCTGGTAGTTTACCAGAGGTCATGGGTCAAGCTGCTGGTACTAAATAAATCATATGAGGAAAATGGATATGAGAATATTTCTCAAATGGGATAGGTGTTGTCTAAGGAGATGCCAACCCCTGAGAAGATAATTCCTGAGAAAATATCACCTCAAAGAAGAAGAGGAAAACTGCTCCAGTGGCTCAGGTTTCCACTAGCAGCTCTGGGAGTGAAGAGCAAGTTGTTTTCTCATCTGATGAGCATGAAGAAGGGACTGTTGAGAAGACTCCAGCTCAACAAGTAGTTGCTGAAAGGCAGGGGGAGCTACCACCAGCTAGCCCCATACACCAGGATCAAATCTAGGGGGAGCCACTAGTTGTGGTAGAGAGCCCACTCCTCTTGAGAGTGAGCAAGCAACCAACATCATCCTTGAGGTAATCACTGAGCTTAATGCTTTAGATTTCCCTATAATGGATAATGTATTGTCTGATTCCCTAAATTATGACAATCAGCAAACACAGATTCATAGTCAAGTCCCAGATGTTGTCATGGAAGACACATCTGTTGAAGTTGAAGTTGTATCTGATCCAGTGGTAGATGAGCCCAGAGTTTCCCCATCTCATTCTCCACAAGAATTTACTATGGAAGATCTATTTCTTAATCTAGATCCAGAAGACTTTGGAAAGAAGTACAGCTACTGAAGGAGAGAATGCTCCAATTAAGGGGAGCAAGTAGTACATGTT